>OZ018326.1:90547244-90912244 GCA_963969495.1 Ceratothoa steindachneri
TTTATACAGTATATTGTTAAATACAAATATTGTATCTTCTGCTAGTTTTAAAAATTGCAAAAACAATGACTTATTTAAACCATAAATTAGTGAGTTGCTGCTAGTTTATCACAAATTATTTGGCATGTTTCTAAAACAGGCACATTAATAAAAAGTGATTTGATATCGAAAGAGACCATGTAATTTACTATTGGGTAAACTTCTAATGAAATCTACAAATTCAAAAGAATCCTTGAGGTTATAATCATTGCGAGTGAGGGGTTCTAAGATCGGGACCATAAATTTAGCTAGTTTATAACTATGTGTGTTAATTACATATAAGATGGGATGGTACAACATACTGGCCTTATGTATCTTGGGGAGACCATACAAGACTCCTGCTCTAGTCCCTGAGACATACAGACTATCATCAAATTCTGTAAGAATGTTGCAGGATTTTAGTGACCTACAAAAATTATTCACCCTATCTTCTAATTTAAGAATATATTTATAGATATCTGTTGCAAGAAGTATAAACTTAGATCTATCTGAAAGAATTGCACGCATTTGACAGTATTAATGACATTTATTCATAATAACCACACATTGACCTTTATCAGGTTTGCTAATGATTATAGAATCCTCCTGTTTTAGTTTGTGTAAAACCTTTTAAATCATTGAATGAAAATAATGGATAGAAAAACTCTCTGCTGTTAAACTTATAAAAGTACTTATTAGACAATTATTTAATATCTTCTAAGCACCTATTTTTAAGAGATAAAATGCATTATAAATTTTTCATAGTATAAAGAAATGATTTGAAATATATAAAATATGAATAGTAGTTCAATTTACAAACTGGAAGTTTGAAATTGAGGCCCAAAGATAAGATTCTCTTCTCATCACGCGAGAGAATTCTGGTGGAAAATTTACAAATTGTTTCATCTGAATTATACAAAGAGCATGTGTTAAGACATCCGCTCATACTTAAGATTTTGATGTTTTAAGTTTGGACAATGGAATTTCAAAATGGTTCAGTCATTGTAATGCATAAGAACATTAAAATCCAATATTGATACAAGCAAGCGAAAAGATGTTGGAATTTCTGAATTAAATTCTCAGTAATTAATCGTGTCTTGCATCAAATTTCTTCTAAGAGAAATTTGAGGGTGCAAGATTTGTACAAGTCCGTATTATAAAGAATCTCTTAAAAACTTTAAAATGAATGAATTCTGGGACATAGTCATAACCTTTACAAATGGATAAATATTGTAAGTCCAACTTAACTTTATCAAACTTCTTTGAAGTAGTTTCAAGTTGTCTGAATTGGCGCAACAGGATTGAAGAATTGTAGAAATTGGTTTGGTTCAGAAGATCAATAAACATCTTGGATTATCCCATAAAACTCAAAGACCCGAATTCCCCAGCATACAAAGCCATGCAGAAAATATTGGCCACCAATTTTCCATTCTCTCTGGGCCTCCTTCAGTCCATTTATTAAAAATATTAGTCGCTCTATATTATAAAAACAAACCAACACTCAACAAGACTGATTCCTCCTTTCCCCTACATATCTCATAACTCTACAACCTACCAAGTTAATTTTATGCTCCTTTGTCGTTAACTTTTTCATTCAAGGAACGACTATCTGCATAAGGTAATGTGCATATTTTTTTGCATCATTCATGTATTCAGTTCTTTTTAATTTTCCATATTTTAACTTTAGTCTCACTTCTTTGGCTTTATTTGATGCACTCTAAGCTTGTTTCTTTTTAGTGTTTTTATTATTCATGTTTGTTTTTTAATGTTCATCCCTAAATTGAGTATTTTCTCCAACTTTAATAGAATCACCGAAGATGTTCTGATGTGTGGAATGAAATCTCAGATAGAAATAAATATCCTTTTCCTGCTGAGATTAAGGTTTCCATGAACCAAACACATTTCTACAATTCTCTATCTCTCTCTCTCTCTCTCTCTATCTCTATCTCCATCTCTATCTCCATTTCTATCTCTCTCTCTCTCTCTCTATATATATATATATATATATATATATATATATATATATATATATATATATATATATATATATATAATATATATATATATATATATATATATATATATATATATATATATATATATATATATTTGATTTTTTTCTGGGTGGAACCTAATATACATAGCCTATAATTTAATCCTTACCCACATGAACCTCTGTGCCATATCTCAGCTCAATTGGTCATGAAATATAGCGCCTATAGCAAATAAACACAAACTTTCTCTTCTTTATATCTAGATATAGAATACTTATTAAATTAGTTTCTAAGCTTCCTTTATTCCAAGGCTTTTTAGACATTTCTCAATGTTATAAGGATAAAGATTTATAAATATTTTTCTTTTTAGATAACTCCACTGAATCAAACAAGGTTATTAAAAAAAGCTTTTATTCATATGAAAAGTCTCCACCCTCCACCTTGCGTTCAAGAGTTACTACTGAGAGTAAGTATTTGAGACTGAAATAAATTTGTGTTCTAATATAGTCACATTTCATGTTATCACATTTGTATGGTCCTTGTATAAACGACAAATGGAGAACAACTGATCTCCCTGGTCATGTTCCAAATTTTCTGGAATCAACTTATTTATCCCTCATAAGAGATTGTATCATTGTCAGAGATGAATGTTGAGCTACTTGTTTTTTTTTGGTGTAACTGCATTTCAAGGATTTTCTGGGTTAAGATATGATGTGGTGTTATTATGGGAGTTTTATTGTGTGAGATCAGATTTTATTAGATGGTCTACTTGGGAAACTTCAATGTACTTAGTGTGTCTAGAAACAATATTAAATTTTAACATAATGAAGAGCAATGATATGAAATAAACTTCTTTTTTTTTAGTAAATAAAATATATAAAACAACAAATGAAGAATTTGGTTAGAATATAAATTATTATCCAGATGGAAATAGGAAGTTTTCTTGGAAAGAAGTGAGAAACCCAGACAGGGATAAGAATGGGAAGGTAATTGTGAGTAATGAGACGAAAGAAAATGGCAAGAGTATTTTAAAGAGCTGTATACTGCATGTATAGAAGATGAAGTGAATGTGATATGATTGACTTTGAGATTGAAACCTGGGGTGCTGTATGAGGGTATCAATCTGATATATGTGCAAAAGATTGTTAGTGCTGTGGTTTACACTCTAGGAGAACAGCTATCCAACTATTGCTTGGATGCATCAACTTTGGATTCCTGGGATTGTGGTTCCTCTGTGGGCTTGAATTGTTCAGCTTGTGTGTTTTGTCTTGAGACAAGTGAAACATTGGCTAATAAAACTTAGAATTGGTTTCTCCTTCCTTTTCTGTTCTTACTTTGGATTGGTGAGTATCAGTGGTGGGGTGGGAATTTTGGGGCTGGTTTTTAAGTGCTATGTGGGTGTGTGTTTGTTTTATAGTGTTCTGGTTAGGTAGGGTTGGGATAGCTTATCTAGTAATTGTTGGTTGTAGAGGTGGGTTCAGGTGAAGGGGCAAGGGGGGTGGGGGTATGCATTGATGTGATGAGCATATCAGTTTGCTAAAAAGTCTTCCTATTCTATTTAGGTTGTCCTTGATTGGGAGAATTTTGTTTTAGCATGTTTTATGGTGGACTTTGGGAAGCCAGTTGCATTGCAGAAGGCACTATTTTGCATTGTATCAAGTGTATATTTGCCATGATTAGTGCCCATTCTGGAGATGTGTAGTTCAGTGTCATGTCTATGAACTCTGTATTGGATTTTCAGGATTTCTTTGTGTTGTCCAAAGTTGGTGTTTGTTAGTGCTAGGAGGGTGTTGCATATGGAGACATGGCTCTTTGAGGTAATGTTTGTGTAGGTCAGGGGTGATACCCAGAAGTGAGAGATAACGGTTGACTGGGAGATGTTGGCCATGGAGCAAGATGTGTGGGTGATAGTTTATGCAGGGGTAATGGGAGTGACTTGATTTTTTATTGCAGCTGAACCTGTTTAGCATGAACCATCAGTTTTGGAAGCTGTGTGTGTGCTGGTGGATTGGTACAAGAAGGGCAAGTTGAGTCATCTGCATAGATGTTTAGTCAGACAGCTTAGTGGAGAGGGGTATTTCATGCATGAAGAGGGTGACACCTGGGTTACTCCATTGGGGAGCCTTTTCCTTTTTGATTGTGGTGTTGGAGAGAAAGTTTGCTATTCATTTTTTTTGTCATTGGTGTGGTAGCTGGTGTTGAGTATTTTTGTATGAGGATGTAGTGTGGGACAGTGAAGGCTTTGCTGATATCTATTGTGGCCATGACAGTGCATTGTGGGGTATGGTTTTGAGTGAAACCTTCTTAGGTTTTGTTAGGGTTGTTAGTTAAGTGGTCGTATATTTCTAGGAAGCCATGTTAAGTGTGTGAGAGGGGTCTATTGGGTTTGTTTCTGTTGATTAGTTTTTCAAGAATTTTTTAGATGGTTGAGAGGAGCTAGATAGGTTTGTAAGAGGTGGGGGGGGGATATTTGGTTTAAGATAGGATGATGTACGAGGGGCAGTCATTAAGTTTTGCGAATTGGTAGGGCAAAATGTAGCAAGGGGGATGGCTGTTTGTAGGGGTGTTAGGACAAGTTATGACAAGTGAAGACCTGCAGCCGCACGCTCCTGCCTTGTCTATTTAAGAAGCAGTAGCTGATCGAAGATCGTCAGTCACAAATTTTTCAACAATGGAGAAGGTTGAGCACCGCGCAGTGATCAAATTTTTGACTAAGGAAGGCAAGAATGCAAAAGAGATCCATGAACTCATGGTTGCAGTGTACACCGACACCACCCCTTCCTATATAACCATTGCTCGCTGGAATAGGGAGTTCTGCCATGGTTGTGAGTCCCTTGAAGATGACCCCCGTCCAGGATGCCCGTCAGACGTGACCAACGATGACAATGTGGCCCGTGTGGAGAAGATGATCCTCAAAAATTGACGGGTGAAGGTTGAAGAAATCGAGCGAGAACTTGGAATATCACATGGAAGTGTTATGAACATCATCCATGACAATTTGGCCATGACCAAGGTCTCTGCCCGTTGGGTCCCTAGAAACCTCACGCCCCATGATCGACTTCGTCATCAAAGTCCACAAGGCCAGAGTTGCACAAGCTGCCCTGCGTGAGTGCGGATTCGAGGAGCTCAACCATCCCTCCTACAGTCCAGATCTGGCCCCCAGCGACTACTTTGTATTCCGCCAGCTCAAGGCTGCACTGCGTGACTGCCGGTTTGGAGACGATGAAGATGTCCAGCTCCCCGTCCAGGAGTGGATTGAACAGCAGTCGGGATATTTCTGGTTGTCGGGAATTCGAAGCCTCAGGGACAAGTGGTGCAAGTGCATTGAAGTCGAGGGTAGTTATATTGAAAAATAATAAAACACTTTTCCTCATCTCGTTTCCTTATATCCGAATTGCAAAACTTATTGACCGCCCCTCGTATATGTGAGTCAAGGTGGAGGTGGGAGGATTGTGTTATAGAACTAGGAATAGTTGAAGCTGTCTGAGAGTGCAGATATGGGTGTAGAGCCAGTGTTTTAGGTAGACATTTGAAATTTGGTCGGGGCCTTCAGCTTGCAAGTTTAGTTCTTTTAGGGTGAGTAGTGGCATGGGATCCCTGTAGTTTGCTTAAATTTTTGACTTTTCCAATGGTTGCAGCTGGTGGGTAGTTGGCTGATTTTGTAGTAGTGTGTTGCCTAGGTCTAACCTTTCATTTCTTTGTTGATGACAAATATTTCTCTCCTCTTCCCTGACTTCATTTGCTTTGATCCTCACTTATCTTTTATCTGCATATGACATGATTACTGAATTGCTATCAGATAACTTCTTCAAACTCAACCATGACAAACATGTTCTTTTGGTGGGCACCTTAGCAGATGCTGCTCGCTGTAAAAATGTAGTACACTTTCAATTTAGGTGGCTTCCCGCACATTCTCTCGCAATGTTAGAAACCTGGGTGTTTTTTCCTTGGCAGTCACTATTTCAAATTACACATTGCCAATATCAGCAAATCATCTCTCTCCTTTCTCCATAATCTCGGTTGTATCCAGCCCCGCTTTGCCTGAAATACTTTTGAGCTAGCCATCTATGCCTTAGTTACCTCTCACCTTAATTACTGTAACTCTTCTCACTGGAGCCCCCAACACTACAGTTCTTTCCCTTTAACTTGTCCATAATTTTGCGACTCAAGTTCTCCATCAAGGATGGTACTCCTGTGCCACGCCCCTGCTCCATGAACTGCACTGTCTGCCCTAAACACTGCAGCTCTCCCTTACCTGTCCTTAACTCAGGAAGCACCCGCCTGCTTTTGTTTCCCTTCACTGCTGCATGGGTGATCTTGCCTTCTCTTTAGTTACCCCAAAGTTGTGGAAGAGTTTGCCTGCTGGCAATATGCTCCTCTTCCTCACCTGGCGCTTTCAAGCAGGGTCTGAAAACCCATATGTCAGGCCTTTTCCTAATTGATGGGTGGGTGCCCTGTCAATGCAGAAGTTCTTGAAAGGTACCTTTTAAAACTATTATTATTATATGAGCTGGTAGCATTGATTGGTTGGGCTTGGGATTTTGTTCTATGATGATGTGATTGTGTGGAGGGTAGTTGGATATTTTTCTTCAGATGAGAGATGTGTGAAATGTGAATTTGTTTTTATTGTTTGTCAGAGTTGGGAGTGGTTTGCTTTGTGGTTGATTATTTCCACTGCTACCAGCACTGTATAAAGATCTATGGCATTGAAAAGTATCAAGACATGCAGTGTGTAAAGATGGGAAATTTTGCAGGTCCACTTTCCACCTTGGAAAGCAGTCTTAATTTTGATCATGACCGCCACACTCCCTCTCCTCGACCATCTTTGAGAACTGTCTCCTCAACTTCATCCTCAGGAACCAAACATACCACTTCAGCTGGCACGTAAGTACCAACTGGCTTTTTTTTTATTCCTCTTTTTTCATTTTATCTTCTTTATGGAATAGGTTCTGGTTCAAAAAACACTGACAACCTCTTCCACGAATAAAGTTTACTACTTTGGGCATTGTTAGTTTGTAGCGGCTGCTCCCAGAAACCACCCACCACAAGGTACACTCACTCACTCATGAGACGTCTGTCAGATCAGAAGGAGACAAAATACACAGATACCTATTTTCTTTTATTAAAATAACATATATTTATCCACCACCCGATACAATTAATTACCCAACAGTACAAATATATAAGAAAAACACACAACACAAAATTTATACAAATAGATGCTCCAACTTCAACCTCACTCAATATATCTCAATAAATATCAATATATGCACAACACAATAAATATCGTTACCAAAAACAACTATTGGTTTGCGAAAACACCAATGGTTTCCTCCACCTCTCTCTCTCCAACACTCATGGCCACCACAAAACTCCCAATTGAGCCGGCTCAGTTAGTTTAATAGTCAATAATGTTGCCCCGGGGCATTTTCTCGCATGTTATGGGATGGTTCACTCGCTCTCCCTGAGTGTGGGGCGGGGAAGAAAGCACACTTGAGTGGTCAGTCTCTCTCTCTCTCTCAAGGGAGACTAAGGGGACAGTTGGCTATGGCCCCTTAATTGTGCCACACACTGGTGGCTTAGCGCTCAACTTCTTCCTTCTCCTTACTCACAGGAGTAGCGGGATTAAAGGAGCTGAAAAGGGGAACCATAATTCCCTGTTGCTTCTTTCAAGGTGTTACGTGTTTCCCCCTCCCTCACTCATATCGTACCTGGCTTTACGTCCACCTCCACTTCTTTTCGTGCATTTACTATAATGGCCGTTTCCAATCAATCATCAAAAACCTGTTCTTATATATTTCGCCTGGGGGGGGGGGAGAAATGTCAGACCTCAGCAAAAGATGGGGGACCCACACTGCTTCCGGGCAACTTTTGTCCTCCCTCCTTCACCAAAACCTGAAACATAAGGTGGGCATTAGATTGGGCACTGGTGAGCTGAGGCAAACAAAAATGGACCTACCACAAGTCAGATGGGAACTCATTCTGAGTCTGGGTGACCCATCAGTGGGTCAGGTGCCTAAAAATACAAAGTATGTATAAATATTTTGTCTTGATGTGATATTTTTTCTTCCTTTGGGTTATTTGAAAGTAATATTAAAAAGAGAAGTGGATAAATGATAGAAATGTGAAAGGTACAAACATCCTATTGCCCTAAAATAGAGCAGTTTCAATTCAATTTTAAGAAAGAAAAAGTTCTGAATGCCCCAAATTTAATACAAAGTCTTGTTTTACTCTAAAAAGCATGGTAAAAATAGATGATTTATAGGAGATAGAAAGCTTTTTTCAATTTTCCATCTTTGACCCTTCATTATCAAAAATAATTTTGTATTCTATACACCATTTTCATGTATTTCTTTTGTATCTCTTAAGTTTTAAAAAGTAATCATCTTTCCCACTGATTAACTTGCTCAATTTTCCTCGCTTTATGGTCTTGTATGCAAGTGCAGTTAAAATAATACTAATGATTTCCTGAAGTTTAGCACTTGGAGGAGCAGTATGTCCTCACTGTCAGTGTCCACAAAGCATCGCTTGTTCAGGATGGGAGCCAACTCCTCCTCAGCCAGGCCTGAGGAAACTGGCCAATTCTCTGACAAATCAGGTATGGGTCTAACCATACCTTCTCGGATTTTGAAGAAAATTGGTGGATGGCAGGATTTTTTGCTGAAACCACCGAGTCTGAAATCCATTTTTCAATATCTTAATTAAAAGCAAAGTTATGGACATCCCAATTTGCGGGTGGGGGTGGGTAGAAACCCCCCCTCTCAAATTATAGACTTATCTCAGGCCCCTAATTTAACTAGAAGGTTAAACAAAAAGCCATTCAAAAGATAATTTTTAGCTCTTTAAAATTGGTTAATTAAATATTTTACATTGAAACAATATTTAAAAAATTGTGCCATTCACACTGACTCTATGGCTGGAATCAGGGCATCCCTCCCGGCTGCTTGGCAAAGACGATGGGAGATGGCTGAGAGGAACTTAAATTTACATGCCATTGCACCATGACTGTTCTCATGGACCTACCCTCCAATGTGGCAATGGCTTCTGGTCAATTTTTGTCCTTGAATTATCCTCTTGAATGCACAAGCCTGGTGCTTTTCTCAGTTGGTAACAGCTCTTACTGCATATGCGGCCCATCTCGGTGATTTATATGCCACTGAGAGATGCCAGTCATACCATAAACCCTTTGGTTTTAGGAGTAGTAGCCTCCAAGTGCTTGGTGTAGCTCTTGGGCTGGTGGCACCCCTGCTCCCAAAACTTATAAAGCCAGCGTCAGGAGTATTGTGTTCAGCCTTTTTGGAGCACACCTCTTGTTACACTGGATCTGTGCCAGTGTATATGGATGGCTGCAACTCGCATGAGGGGTTTGGCTTCCACCCTGAATCATGTTTGAAGTCAGTGGGGTGCTACCAAGCACTGCATTTGTGTTCACAGCCGAGCTGGTTGCAATACACCACCTGGTATGCTAGCTAATGCGTTGTACCCAGTTCAGAGACCTGTTTGTGATCTTTAGTGACTCACAGAGTACCATAAGTGCCCTCAGAGCATTGAAATCCTTACATCCTCTGGTTTGCGGTATCAGTGAAGCCACTGTTGCTGCGAGCTGGTTGGATGTTGAGATTATCTTCTGTTGGGTTCCTGGAGATGTGGGAATTGCGGGGAATGGGCAAACCAAAGAGTCCAATAGGCCTGGGTAACCAGACCAGTGTTTCGCTCTTCCTCATTCACAAATCAGGGCCTCCCTCTGGGCAACACAGCCACTTGATGGAGCACTCCTCTGCACCTTTCTGCGGCAACTGTGTTGTCTTCCAGACTGTTCGGCGCATTCTGGGTGATTTTCACACATGTTGCCTGTCCCATTGATGGGATGAACGGGGTCTCTACTTCTTGTCCCTTGTACTGGGGATGTGTTCATGCACGCAGACTTGTGTACTATTTGACTTTTTCCTCCATTTTATTCAACTCTTTATATTGGTCACATGTTCCTGCATAGGGATTATTGCTCACACCAAAACTGGAATGTGCTTCTTTGTTTAGTTTAGTTTTAGGAATTTTAAATTGGCCTAGCACTATGCTAAAATTTTAATGGCAACTTATTCCCTTGAAGGCAGTCGCCAGATGAGGAAGGGGGTGATCTGTCAATTTCACCTTAAGAGGGGCTCCCTCCCACCCTCTGCTTTTCTTGAGGCCTTCCAAACCTCACGTTCAATGGGTGGGGGACTTGTGGCTAAAGGGGTTTTCCCTCTCCCTTTTGAATGAGACACACACACCACCATCACATGACTCTATCCAGGGTGTCCCCACCCCCTTCTCTTTGCTTTCTCAAAGGCCACATAAAAGAAAGAATATCACTGATGGAGAGAATCTATGATGGGGCTTCTGGGCGACATTCCATTGGGATCTCCCCCCTCCCTCGTAAACCTATGAATTGTAACATTCTTGGGGCCAATATGTTGGCTCCTCGCATCTTTTCGTTAGAGCCTGGCCCCCCTCCAGACTCATGGACCAGTAGTAGTTCACAAGAAATACATGTTAAGATTTCCTGATACCTTAGGGTGGGGACCCATAGGAGGCTCCATTTGAGCTGAGCAGGGTACCCAAGGTGCCCCTTTTCCCAGATGGCAGCATCTTTACCAGCAGAGGACATTTTGCTCATTTGGAATTAGCTTGATCTCCATTCTGATCAATAACTAAATCAGAACTAGGACTATAAATTCAGCAAAATTTAATAAGCACCTTCTCAATAAATGGAGCAATTTCTTTATTTGTGGCAACTCATTCAACAAAGTTATTCATTCTAAGAAGAATTTTGTACCCATCTCTGTCCATAATACTCCATAAAATTGCTTATATAAATTTGCTCTTTGACCAAAAGTGAATAATTTCTGGACAAAGAACCAAATTCCATTTACAAGGAAACATCCAGAATTTTTTCATTTCATTAGTGTTCAGAACCCAGTTTTTTATCTTTTGTTTCTATACTTCAGGTTATTTGCTTGTCTGCATACATATTGGTTTCCATAACCATCATATTATTAATCAAAATTTTCATGTCTATTGTCCATACTTTTCCCTCAGCCGAATGAGCCGCAAACACATTCTTGCTGCTAGTAAAAGATATGTAAATTGGCACTCACACAATTCCAGCTAGGCCTTACTGCCAAAATTGAACTATTTTATTTTTTAACTTGCTCCTCATCAGAACTAGAACTCACAACTTCACTATATTCATTAATTTGTATTTTACTATCAGATACTAGATTTCATTGGGTTCATATTATTGGTCATCTGTAATCTTGCATCTGAATATTTCAAATTGAGTTTGAGCTGGAACTTTCATCTGGTTGTCTAGATGTTGATGGCCCAGATTGAGCATAAAATGTTGAACTATCCTTTTTCTCTGAAGTAAAAAGCTATACATCTTTTCAATAAACATACAAACTAAAAATCTTATAGATAAAAATATGATTAAAACAAAGGGTTTGGAAAATGAAATGTTGCCCACTGGTGGGCAGACATTTCAAACTCTTCCTCTAATAAGACTAAAAATACTTGCATACTTTCCCACTGAAAGCTTTTAGCAAACTGATGTCATAAGATAAGCAGCCTAATTGCAGCACAGAGATGTCTCATGAAATCTGACTCTTAAGGAATGTGTTTAATTGGATTGTCTGCAATGTTGTATGTAATTAAAACTCATTCATGTACCTCCATATACATTTATATATAAAATACTGTACAAATATTTAGAATTAAATGCTTTTCAAATTAAGCATGGATGTAAGTCAAATTTATCAAGTCCTGTTTAAAGTGGGCACAGGTCTTTAATTAGGTCAGCTCAGGACTACATCTATAATCCAATCATTGAGTCTGTGAAGGGGCTGCAGCTGTAATTCACTCATTGAGGCAATCAGTGGGTAATTCCTGCATTGAGGTGGCATTGGTCGGAGGGAGTGATTTGTTGTTCATCACTGGAGACCTGAATGGGCGGGATGATTCTTGAATTCTGTCAGGCAAGAGATTGTAAGATCATTAATATAATGTTCAATAAGGATGAGGAAAAGAAGATTACCTACAGAGTGTAGGGACAGCAACACAGATTGATTTTGTACTCATGAGGAGAGACATTCATATGACAGCAAGGGACTGTAAGGTAATCCCAGGAGAGGCGTGTTTGTCACAACATAGGCATCTGGTAGTGGTAACACATGTGAAAAATATGCAAGGTTTTAGGGAAGCCAAAAGATCGAGTGAAAGTTGAAAGATGAGGAGAAAAGAGAAGAGTTTGCGGAGACTTTCAGGATGAAGAGAGCAGTAACACATGCAGAGGAGAGAGGATGGGAGACCTTGAAGAGGAGTGTAGTGGCAGCAGTGAAGGAAGTCTGTGGAGAGACAACCGGGTACTGGCATGTGGTGAAGGAGACATGGTGATCACGGAGAAGAAAATAGTTTAGAAATTGTGGCAGAGGTTGGATCATAGGAGAGAATACTAGAATAAGAAGAGAGAAGCCAGAAGAGCAGTGTCCAGGGATAATAGAGCATGGGGGGGGGGGGGGAGAGTCAAGTGAAGATTTAGTGGGACCAGGTGGAGCAGCAAAGCAGATGAGGAAACAGGCAGGATATAATTGGAGCAAAGTTCATAAAGGATGAGTAGGACAACATACAGGTGGAAGAACAGCAAATAATGGAGAGATGGAGAAGGTATTTTCATTTATTATTGAATGATACAAATGAGTTTATTGTGGAAGAGGGCAATATGGTTCAGGGTCCAATAGAGGTCATATCAAAGGAAGAGGTTGCAGCTGCCTTAAAAACAATGGAGAGGAACAAAGCGCCCGGTCCAACAGATCCAGGAAAAGTTTACACAAAAGAAAAGGAAACTACCATATTTTCGTGGATTTGGAGAAGTCTTTTGATAGAGTAGCAAGAGAGGTGATAGTGCATGCACTCAGGAGACAGAGTGCCAGAGAGGGTCATCATGTGTGTTATGTCCCTATATGAGAAATCACAGTCTCAGGTGAGGACGATGGTAGGCACATCAGGGAAACTTGACATCACAGTTGGTGTTCATCAGGGCTCTAGTTTGAGCCCCCTGCTGTTCTGGAGGAGGTGACCAAGGAGTTCAGAGGATGGGGACCTTGGGAGCTGTTGTATGCTGATTTCCTTGTGCTTACTGCAAGCTCAGAGGAGGAAGTGATTGACATGTTTGAGAATGGAAGAGGGAAGAGACACTTTGAAAGAAGAGGACGAAAGATCAACATCAGTAAGACTAAAGGAAGGGTGACAGCAGAACCAGGAAGAAGAGTGGAGTATGGGAGGTGGCAGAGGATTGGGAAGCAATTCTATTCTCTGCACTCAGTGTGGGAAGTGGTGCCATAAGAGGTGCTCTGGACTTCATAGACTCATAGGAGTGAGGTTTTGTATGCCCTGGGTGCCGCACAAGACCAAATGAGAACGGGGTCGCAAATTAAAGGCCGGAGGTGGTGGACCAGTTCTGCTACCTTGGAGATATACTAGACATTGAAGCTGGAGTGGAAAGAGTTGTTCGTGCAAGAATAGCCATTGCCTGGAATAAGTGGGAAGAGGTGTCAGGATTACTGGCGAGCCGAGTCATTCCCTTGAAAAGTGAAGCTTGGTCTATGTGCACGTGTACAAGCAGCACTTTTGGATGGTGTTGAATGAAAATTGGCCCTTAACAGAAAGTGATGAGTGTGTTGAAAGGATGCAGTTGATGTATGCCGAGATATATGACTGGTGTGAAGTGGCAGGATTGCATCAGGAGCTCTAATGTGGCAGACAGATGTGGACTAGTGGAACTGGAGTCTGAGCTTCAACTGAGGAAACTCAGATGGTTTGGTCACATGGGGAGATCAGAGGAGGGTGGCTATGCAAGGGGAAGGCAGAAGGCCATTGGTAAGACCCAGGAAACCTGAAGGGACTGTTTTGTGAAAAATAGGGGGGGGGGGCTGGGACTTACGGAAGAAGATGCTCAGGACTGAAGTCAGTGGAGAAGAGTCATACGACCATCCAACCCTGCAAAAGTGGGACCAAGAGGATGAAAAACAAAGATGATGATGATGAGGTCAGGGCTACTTTTGTAATCCTATTTATCATTTGAATGATTCAACCAATTGGTTTTTATTAATGGGTTGTATTTTGTAGAATAGAGGTAGGAAAATTTAATTTCCTGAACCCATGCTGCCCGAGAGTCTGGTTCCTATTAATGTAATATGAAAAGGTGGTAGTTGGCAGGTTGGTTGCATGCCCCATCTACTCATTCCAGTTTATCCTCATCAATTGGTGTAAGGAATGAAAGAGGGCAGTAAAATGCATTGTAAAGAGTGTAAGGAACTGGACGGTGTAAGAAAGCTAAAGCCCCTGCTACACCTGAAACCTGGAGGAAGGCAGGCCCTAGTGTGTACCCTGCAAAATGATGTTCAGGTATAGAATATCCCACTGTGCCACTGCCCACATCTGGATGATTGTGTGCCCTCCCAGTCCTAATGTCTGCGGAGGATCTTCAGCACTTTCTTTACTGATCTCTCCTAAATTTTGTGGGGGATATGCCCTCATTGGCTCAAAATATTCAAAATGTGTTTTTTGACTCAATTAACTAATATTTTTCAGGTATCGAGAGACCCAATCGGTTCGTCATACCTACACTTACCCATCTGAAAAACGGGACTCATCAGAAGGAGCCACATCTTCCTTTGTGCGGAGGCTTCTTGTTAAATGTCTCTTTGTCTTGATCATACTTGCAGTTCTCTATTTTACCTATCAAGTGAGTAGGCTTGAAGCCACCATCATATCTTTGCAGTTGTTCAGTCAAATGGAATGCTTTCCTCTCTGGTTTGTTTCTATCGTAAACTTTTATTTGTAAACCTCCACAACGGGAGTTGATTTCACTCCCAAATCAAAGCACTTTCAGGGGTATACTTTATACACATCTTATAACTATAATTTTAGCACTTTCTAAAAGAACCTCTTTAAAAAGTGCTGTAGAGATTCTTTTTTGACCAATGTCCTGCAAATCCATCTTGTAGGAATGACACTGCATTAACGACTACCTCTTTTAGACAAAGTATTATCTATTAAAAAAAATATTACCATTCAACAAAAAAATACATCCCTCATGGCTGATTGAATCCTTACAACCCATATTTAAGAGTAGAAATATTGGACCATCATAAAAAAGAAAGAAAACAACACCTACATAACAAGAGTTACAAAACAAATTAAACCTAAATATTAAAAACCAATCTAAGCACAAAACATGGAAAACAATCAACCCAAAAATACAAATCACAAAATGAATTTAACATAACTGGAGAAGCCAGAGGCACTAAAGAAAATACAGACATCATACCCAGCCCTCACCCCCACACACATCACTGATTATTACTCGCAAAACAAAATAACTTCACCTAAACAACACAGCAACATACTTATGAAACACCAGCTTCTGACCCTTCCCACTCATGGTAAAGATTTCACCCTTACCACAGCGTAGTCGTGAAGTGTACTTTTAGCGTGTCCCACCCACTTTTCTTGATTGGAATAAGTGGCTTTACTGCAATGACTGACGTGGTTTCCCCAGACTGTCATGCACATTTTTTTTTGTCAGAACGTGCTTGTTTTTTTGTTTTTTATGTTTAGTTTGGTTTTGGGAACTTCATCGCTGGTGTTTAACAACCTTCTCAACTACATTCTGTTTAACAGGTTGGTTTTTGCTGTCCCTCCACATTATTAACTTTTTATTATGGCCTAGTTACTTTACCCTTTATTATGTTCATTTAGGCTGATTTCACATATGAATTTACAAGGTCAATGTATGTCGTGTATTTATCACTGTCCTTGATTAGTAAGTTTTTATGTAAATTATGTGTGCTCTTTTATATCATTTTTCTGATAATGTAGGACATGACTTATCTGACATTCATCCCAAACAGCAATCTCAGCCTCCCCAACATAGTCTACTGTGGCAGAGGGTCCCAGGGCCTGCATTCACAATCCTTGCCGCTCTACCCCGTAAGGGGCGCAGCGATTTGCCCTCATGGCTGACGTGCTGATGGGACTCAGCACCCTGTCCATTCCCAGATTAAGCCTCTTCTAGTTTCAGACAGTCTGTGTTTCTTCCCTACTTCCTCACTTTGCCTACAACCTCTCCCACAACTTTCTATGGTTGGCCTCTATTTTCACATTGTAGATGCTGACCTCAGCCAACTATCCCAGAGTGGGGGGGAGGGGACAATGTTCCCTAACCCCTTAGCTCCGGTTTGAGATGGTGGGTTTTTAACAACCTGCTTCATCCAACCCATACCTTCCTCACATCCCCTTTCCTTCTCACTTCACTATCTAGCTTTTTACTCCAGGCCCAAGGTGGAGCTGCGATGCTAAAGGGCTGCTAGGTCACCAGGCGTGGTCTGGCACCTGGCTCTGCCAGCCCCATACGCACCCCTCGCAGCACGCTACTGCAAGGGGTGATTAGCGTTTGTTTCCCTCGAAAGAATAGGGGTCCCCAGATGGTAGGACCTTCCATGTGGGCGAATCCAGGTTCGGTGCCAAACCCCCGTAAGGGGCGCGGCGATTTGCCATCCTGGCGCCGTGCTGACGGGACTCAGCACCCCGTCCGACCCCAGCTTAGCCTCTTCTCCTTCCTTCAAAACACTTGTTTCCTCGCTTTTCATACCTCTCCCACAACTTTCTCTCATCAGCCTCTAATTTCACAGGGTATCTAGATGCTGACCTTCTTCTCAGCCAACCGTCCCGGATCGGGGCTGAGGGGAGAGGGGACAATGTTCCCTAACCCTTGAGCTCCGGTCTGGGGTGGTTGGTTTTAACAACCTGCTTCATCCCCACCCATACCTTCCTCACATCCCTTTTCCTCTCCTCTTCACAATCTATCTTTTTTACGCCGTGTCCAAGTTGGAGCCGCCATGCCGATGGACTGCCAGGCCACCAGGCGGGAGGGGTGGTCCCAAATGGCGGCGCCTGGCTCTGCCGGGCCTGTAAGCACCTCTTGCAGAGCGGGCTACTGCGAGAGGTGATGCGCAATTGCGTCCCGTGATACAAATAAGGTCACCATGCCCAATGATGAAAATAAAAAAAACCCCAATCCTCAACTTCCCTTGTATCATCAACGGAACCGCCCTCGGCCAGCTCCACCGAAAAAATGGAGGTTCCCTTCCCCCCCTGTGCTTGCGCAGGGGACCCTCCATATCTCTATAACCGGAGATGAGGCTTACTCCTCTCCTTCGCCTACGGGCGTAGGGGACTCCCCCTCACCCCATTCTCTGGAGGTGCTTTCGGGCACCTCCCTTTTTCCAGCGGCAGTCCACTCTGTTTTTTTCAAGGGAACTGCCAAGAAAGCCAGCAGGCAGCCCTTAGCCAGTCGCTCCAAATCGAAACGACCTGCTGGCAAGAATATTGAACCTTGCCAGGGTCAAGGCCTGTGCCACCCCACTAAAGACTCATGACGCTGCCAAGGAGACCTGCGATGTCCTGGGAGGGGATGGCCAACTGGAGGCCCCTCCTGTGATAGACATGGTCCTTGAGGAAAACCAGCCTCAGACGGTAGGGCCTTCCATGGGGGGGAATCCGGGCTCGGTTCCAAGCACCGAATCCGCCCCTATGCAAGGTCCTCCTCAAACGGCTAGGGTTTCCGAGGCAGTACAAGGAGGGGAGGGATCTCTTCCGACTGGTGCCCCCACGACTACCAGGACCTTCTCCATTTCGGAGAAAGACCTGGTTGAGGCCGGTCCATCTGGCCTGGGGGCTCCTTCCGGCGGAGGTGAGAAGCGGGTTCATTCCCCGCCCTCCTCTCCAAAAAAAAAAAGACAAAGAAGACTCGGGGCTCCTCTCCATCCGCGGTGGCTACGGGGACGTATGGGTCTGCTGCCACTTTGGCAAGCGACCAAGCCAAGATCGGCACATCCGGCCCCTCTGCCTCCCCAGTTGTGGAGCCTCTGACTAAGGCCAAAAGTGAACAGGGCGGAGCCTCGATGACATCGGGGCCCATCATTCAGAGGTTACCTGGAGTTTTCAAGCCCGCTGGCTTCAAACGCTTCCTCGTTATTCGCTCCACTGATGGCACCATGTTGGCCAAGGGCAACATGATCTATCAGAGAGGATTAGCTAGTGCAATTGGTAGAGAGCCGAAGGTGACCTGTTTCTCGGATGGGAGCCTTCTGGCGAATGCGGTGAATCCCGCCGAGGCGGCCAAGATAAGTGCTCTTCGGACACTTCATGGCACCCCGGTGAGTGTGACGCCGCACTCTACCATGAACTTTGTGAAAGGAGTAGTTTATGCGAGGGAATTCGTTGACTACTCCATTGAGGACATCACCTTAGAGTTGGCCGACCATGGGGCGGTCAAGGTCGAACGTGTGATGAGAAAACAGGGAGGGGCCTCGAGACCCACCCCTACACTCTTCGTCACGTTCGACTGTGACAAGCTCCCTGAGTCGGTGCGTGCCGGTTGGTATCACTACCGCGTGAAGGCATTCGTGCCACTGGCGCGGCGGTGCTATTACTGTCACCGCTTCAGCCATACGAATCGTTCTTGTAGACGTGCAAAGTCGGGGTCACCCGAAGTCTGTGTAAATTGCTCCAAGGCCGCACACTATAAGTAAATCATGTGTGGGAAATTGTGTCAATTGCGGAGCGCCGCACCCCGCTTCTTCGAAGCAATGTGGTGCATATCTCACTGAGAAAGAAATCCTGGCCGTTCAGGCCCAGAATCGACTCTCATTCCGCGAGGCTAAGGACGTGGTCCTGGCGCGCCCGCCTCTGCCTGCGAGGTCATATGCCTCAATAGTTAAAAGGCACCCTATACTCCTGGCACATCCAGGCCAACGAGCACGGTTGTTAACGCGCATATTCGGAGCCATTCTGCGGGCTCTACTCAACCCGGGCCCTCCCCTGGTAAAGCTGGCGGCAAAAAGGGTTCATACCCAGCCCCGGCTAAAACCAGGGCTCCCCCTCTTCCCCCAGCGTGACCGTTTCCCGTAAGGCGAAACGACCACGCGCCTCCACCGAGTGGTTAGACTCACAGTGGGGAACACCCCTGAAGTTGGTCGCCAGGCCATCTTCCGGGTTCATAAAGCTGTCCCCAGAAAGGAGGACAGCAACAAAGGAGCTTCGGCTCCTTCGCCCACGCCTAGTGGTGGAGCGAGTGGCTCGGAGACGGTGGTTCTTCGAAAAAGAGCCTCCCGCCTCCGAAGCTGCAATGCCGCCTAAGGTTTCGAGGCGGAGGGAGGAAAAGACTCGCATGGCGAGCCCAACCTCCCCCAATAAGTCCTCGAAGGCGACAGCGCTTTGTCCGGCCAACAGCGTCCGGGGTTCTGTCCACGGGAAGCGTACGGCCATTCCCGTGAGGGCCTTCAGTTCGAGGTGGGCCCCCGCGTCTCCGAGCTAGGTCTGGAGGGCATATTCCTTCAATGGAATTGCCGTGGACTCCGGGCCAACCTGGAGGAGCTGCGGAGGCTCGTCTCGTCTCGTTCCCCGTTTAGATAACTCCTTTCAGGCCGTGGCTGTGCAGCTGCACCTGGATAGGAGCTATACTATCATTTCTGCGTACATTCCACCTTCAGCTGACTTCGACGCGGGGGACTTACGCTGCGTCGTGGCACGGTTGCCGAGGCCCTTCCTCTTGCTTGGAGATCTGAACGGCAGGCATCCTCTTTGGGGAGATTACTCCATAAATCCCAGGGGACAAGTCCTTGCCGATCTGATCGAAGATCTTGAGATGGGTGTCCTAAACGTGGATGAGTACGCATCACTGTCCGAGAACCGCTTCATTTTCTTGCCTTGACCTATCTTTGTGCTCTTCGGATGCACAGCCTGATTTTGATTGGGGGGTGGTCGATGACCTCCATGCTAGTGATCACTCCCATTCAAATATCATTTTCAGGGCAACTACCACCTGAGAGCCCACCTCGGTGGTGCTTGGCGCGGGCGCAGTTGCCTGCATTTCAGGAAATGACTGAATTCTCTATCTCAGTCGAGGAGTTTAGGTCGGTAGATGAGGCCGTTGAGTTCTCCGGCAACCTCATCGCCGTGGGCCTGACTACTAATCCTAGGACGTCTGGCCGCTTTGCACGCCGACCACTCCCATGGTGGTTCGCCCAGTGTGAGACGGCACTCAAACAGAAGCGTTATGCCTACATGCACTATAAGCGCCGCCCGAACGATTTCACTGTCGCTGAATTTCGTCGGGCTAGGGCTAGGTTCCGGTATATTTCGAAGCACGCCCGCCACTCTTCTTGGCGGCATACGTGTCTTCACTTAACGGGAAGACCCCTTTAGCAGAGGTGTGCAAGCGAGTCAAAAGGATTCGGGGCAGGTTCTCGCAGGCCCCCTCTCCCGTTCTCCAGGAGAATGGGACCGCAATCTCGGACCCCGCGTCCGTGCCGGAATCCTTCGCGATCGCTTTTTCCGCATTCTCTGGCCGGGATGCTGCTCCGCCAGCATTCAATGCACGTCCTCATGTCGCGGAAGGCCGCCGGCTGGACTTTACCTGCAGAGGCGGAGAACCCTTCCATGACAGGTTTACTTTAAGTGAGTTGCGCTCCGCTCTCGCTTCGTGCGCGGACACTGCCCATGGACCGGATTATGTCCCGTACGCCATGCTTCGACACCTAGGTGAGCGAGGCATGGCCTTTCTGTTAGATTTGTTCAACAGGATCTGGGTGGAGGTTCTTCTCCCATATTCCTTGCGAATCGCTACTGTGCTCTCCTTTCGCAACCCGGGCAGAGATCACACTACTCCGACCGTTTTCCACCCAATCTCTCTAACCTCTTGCGTGTGCAAGTTGATAGAGAAATTGGTAAATGTTAGACTAGCCTTTTTCCTGGACTGCGGAGGCCATCTGTCTTCTGCACAGTGCGGCTTCCGCAAGTTCCACTCCACGTCGGATGCTCTGCTCGAACTGGAAAATGCCGTCTGTGAGGCCTTCCTTCGTAGACAGCACTACAGCACGGTCTTTTTCGATCTGGAGAAGGCCTATGATACCGCATGACGATACGGTATCATGGAGACTCTCCACACGATGGGGGCGTGTGGACGCATCCCAATGTTTATATCTGAATTTTTGCGAGATCGTCGATTCCGCGTACGGGTGGGCGGAGCCCTCTCCGGCCCAAAGGATCAGGAGGAAGGTGTCCTGCAGGGAAGTGTCCTTTGTCACACTCTTTGTCCTGAGCATCAACGGCATCACCTCGGTGCTGCCGGAAGATGTTCTCGCTACGCTCTACGTGGACGACCTTTCGATCTCTTTTGGCGCGGCCCAGATGCCAACTCTGGAGCGTCGACTCCAACAGGCATTGAACCGCGTCTCTCGCTATGCCGAAGCGCACAGGTTTCGGTTTCCCTTTGCCAAGACTAATGTGGAGCATTTCTGCCGCCATCCACGGGTCCACCCCGACCAAGACTTGTTTCTTAATGGGGTACGCCTGGAAGTGGTTGAATCGCACCGTTTCCTTGATCTTGTATTTGACCGACGCCTCACCTGGGAGGCTCATATTCGCAGCCTTAGGGTCTCTTGTACCCGCGCCATGGACATTCTCCTTACTTTTTTACCGATCCTTTGTTCGTTCGAAGCTCGAACGAGCGTTTATTGCGGAAGGTGGATTCGATCCACCACACCGGCCTTCGCCTTGCGACCGGTGCCTTCCGCACCTTCCCCATTGAGAACCTACTAGTCGATGCTGGGGAGATGCCACTCGCTCTACGCCGTGTACAGTGTATCATTCGCCTGTACGCGTGAGCCCGGCCCCTCCCTCAGTCGCCAACAGCTCTCATTGCATTCGCAGCTGATTTTGACGGTGCCTATGCCGCCGAGAGACGCCAGTCATACCCTAAGGCCTTTGGGTTTAGGGCCAGGAAACTCCTTCGATAGTTAGATTAGTTCTCGGGCCGGTGGCGCCCCTGTTCTGCCCAGGACGCCACCCTGGACGATACCACATTTGGCTATTTGTTGCCACGCCTCTGCTCCCAAAACTTGTACAGCGCTGGGAGTATTGCGTTCGACCTTTTTGGAGCACACCTCGTGTCACGCTGGAACGGTGCCAGTGTATACGGATGGCTCTAAGTCTGAAGAGAAGAGGGGGTCGGCTTCCACGCCGTATCCCCTCTGAAGTCAGCGGGGCTCTGCCAGGCGCTGCGTCTGTCTTCACGGCCGAACTGGTGGCAATACACCACTCGGTACGGGAGATTACGCGACGCGCCCGGTTCGGAGACCGGATTGTGATCTATAGCGACTCACAAAGCGCCCTGAGTGTTCTCGGGGCATTGGAATCTCCGCATCTCCTGGTTCGCGATATCCGTGACGCCACTGTTTTGGCGAGCCGGGCAGATGTCGAGATTATCTTCTGCTGGGTTCCTGGACACGTAGGAATTGCGGAAAATGAGCGCGCCAAAGAGTCCGCGAGGACTCTGCGACCGGACCAGCGTTTCTCTCTTCCTCACCCCGACTACATGGCAGGAATACGGGCAGCTCTCCGGGCTGCTTGGCAAAGAAGATGGGAGACGGTCGAAGGGAACTTAAAGTTGCGTGCCATTGCGCCGCGACTGTTCCCATGGACCTATCCCCCAATGCCGCGGCGGCTTCAGGTTGTTTTCTGTCGTCTCCAAATCGGGCCCACTCGTGTGACCGATCGCTATTTGATGGAGCGCTCACCAGCGCCCTATTGCGACGACTGCGTCGTCTCCTAGACCGTTCTGCACATTCTTGTTGAATGTCCCAGTCTGGGTGATCTTCGTCCACGATACCTGTCCTGGTACCGGGATGGGCGTGGTCGCTACCTCCTGTCCCTTGTACTCGGGACGAGCTCGTGCACATTGACTTGTTGACTTTTGCGGTGAGGCCCGGCTTCTCCCCTTTATTTAAGGTTCTTTTTTTGTTGTTTTTGTTTGTTATTGTTTTCTTTGTAGGTTGCACGCTCCTGCACCGGGGTGAGGGGGACCTCTCCCCGCGGCTGGAGATTGCTTCCTAATTGTTAAGTTTTTCCAATTTTAATCATTATGTTTTCATATTTTTATTTTAAAGTAGCCTAGTTCTAGGCTGTCGTGTTTCCGGCGACTTATGCCCAAGTGGGCAGTCGCCAGATGGGCTCTAAAAAAAAAACAAAAAACGGCGCCAAACACTGAACTAGAGTCCGCTCCTGTGCAAGGTCCTCCTCAGATGGCTCAGGTCTCCATTGAAGTACTGGGAGGGGAGGAATCTCCTCCTCCAGCTTGTGCCCTGCGACTGCCAGGACCTTGTTAGGCCAGTCCATCTGGCCTGGGGGCTCCTGCCATCAGAGGGGAGAAGCGGGTTCATTTCCCCGCTCTCCTCTCCTAAAAAGAAAAAAAAAGAGTAGGCTCCTCTCCATCCGCGGGGGCTGCAAGGATGGATGTGTCTGCTGCCACTTCAGTAAGTGACCAAGCTAAGATCGGCACGTTCGGCCCCTCTGCCCCCTGGGTCTGGAGTCCCTGACCAAGACCAAAAGTGCTAGTGCGCAGCCTCGATTACATCAGGCTCCCTCATTCAGAGACTACCAGTGTTTCCCAGCCCGCCTGTTTCAAACACTTCCTGGTTATTCGCTCCACTGATGGAAGCTTGTTGGCTAAGGGCGACATGATCCATCAGAGGAGAGCTTTAGCTAGTCTGATTGGTAGAGAGCTGAAGGTCACTCCTTTCTCGGACGGGAGTTTCCTGGCGAATGCGCCGAATCCCTCCTAGTTGACCTTGATTAGTGCACTTCAGACACTTGATGGCACGCTTGTGAGTGTGACGGCGCACTGTACCATGAACTTCGTGAAAGGAGTAGTTTATGCGAGGGAACTCGTGGACTACTCCATAGAAGACCACTTTAGAGGTGGCTGACCATGGGGCGGTCAAGGTTCAATGTGTGATGAGAAAACATGGAGGAGCCACGAGACCCACCCCTACACTCTTGGTTACGTTCGACTGTGGCAGGCTCCCCGAGTCGGTGCGTGTCTGTTGGTATCGCTACTGCGTGAAAGCATTCGTGCCACTCCCGCGCGGAAGTGTTGGTAGCACTTCGGCCATACGAATCGCTACTGTAGACGTGCAAACTTGGGTTACCCCTAAGTCTGTGTAGGTTGCTCCAAGGCCGCATACGATAAGTCCAAAACGTGTGTGGCCAAGTGTGTCAATTGCGGAGAGCCGCACCCCGCTTTTTCGCAGCAATGTGGTGCGTATCAACCTGAGAAGGAAATCCTGGCCGTTCAGGCTCAGGATCGACTCTCATTCCGCGAGGCTAAGGACTTGGTCCTGGCGCGCCCGGCTCTACCTGGGACGTTATATGCCTCAATGTTGAAAAATACTCCCTCTACTTCTTGCCCTTTCAGGCCTACGAGCCCGGTCGTTTCCGCGCCTATTCGGAACCCTTCTGCAGCTCTACCCTCCCCCCCCCGAGGCTCTTCCCTGGTAAAGCTGGCGGCACAAAGTGTTCACACCCAGTCCAGGCTAAAACCAGGGCTCCCCTCCCTTTCCTACCGAGTCGTTAGACTCCAGGCGGTAACACCCCTGAAGAGTCATGAGTCCATCTTCCGGGGTTCCTAAAGCTGCCTCCCGAAAGGAGGACAGCACTAAAGGAGCTTTGGCTCCTGCGCCCACACCCAGTGGTAGGCTGAGTGGCTTGGAGACGGTGGATCCTCGAAAAGAGGGCCCCCCCGCCTTCGAAGCCGCCCCGATTGCCTAAGGTTTCGAGGTGGAGGGAGGAAAAGACTCCCATGGCGAACCCAACTTCCCCCAATAAGTCCTCGAAGGTGACAGCGCCTTCAGCACATTCTCTGGCCAACAGCGCCCGGACATTCCCGAGCGAGCCTTTTCTTCGAAGAGGGCCCCCGCATCTCCTCCGAGCTAGGCCTGGAGGGCATATTCCTTCAATGGAATTGCCGTGGACTTCGGGCCAACTGGGAGGAGCTGCGGAGGCTCGTCTCATCCCGTTCCCCGTTAGCTATTTTTTTTGCAGGAGACCATGCTAGGTGCGTGCCCCCTGCCTGCCCTCCCGGGGTATAAGGGTCTTGCGACCCCACCACCGCGGGATGGCCGGGCTGGGGGATGCGCGGGTTACACCCGGCATGATGTCTCTGTTCTTCCTTTCTCTTTAGATACCTCCTTTCAGGCAGTGGCTGTGCAGCTGCACCTGGTTAGGTGGTATACTGTTATTTCCGCGTACATTCAACCGTCAGCCGACTTCGACGTGGGGGACGTCCGTCGCGCCGTGGCACTGTTGCCGAGGCCCTTTCTCTTGCTCGGAGATCTAAACGGTAGACTTCCTCTCGGGAGACTACTCGATTAATCTCTAGGGTTAAGTCCTTGCCGACCTGATCGACGAGCTTGAGATGGGTTTCCTAAATGTGAATGAGTTTACTCATCACTGCCCGAGAATGGCCTCGATCTATCTTCGTGCTCTCCGGATGCACAGCCTGATTTTGATTGTGGGGTAGTCAATGACCTCCATGGTAGTGATCACTTTCTCATTCAAATATTTTCTGGGCCGCTGCTGCCCGAGAGCCGCCCCCGGTGGTGCTTGGCGCGGTGTTCTGCATTTCAGGAAATGACTGAATTCTCTATCTCAGTCGAGGATTTTGGGGTAGGTAGATGAGGCCGTTGAGTTCTAGGGCAACTTCATCGCCGCGGGCCTAACTACTATTCCTAGAAGGTCTGACCGTTTTGCAGGCCTACCACTCCCGTGGTGGTCAGCCGAGTGTGAGACGGCCCTCAAGCAGAAGCGCTATGCCTACATGCGCTATAAGCACCGCCCGAACGATTTCACTGTCGGTGGATTCCGTCTGGCTATGGACCTTTTGATCTCTCTTAGCGCTGCCCAGATGCCAACTCTGGAGCGTCGACTCCAACACCAATTGAACCGCGTCTCTCGCTATGCCGAAGCGCACAGGTTTCGGTTTTCCTTAGCCAAGACTAAGGTGGCGCACTTCTGCCGCCCTCCACGGATCCACCCTGACCCAGACTTGTTTCTCAATGGGGTACGCCTGTAAGTGGTTGAATCGCACCGTTTCCTTGGTCTTGTATTTGACCGACGCCTCACCTGGGAGGCTCATATTCGCAGCCTTAGGGTCTCTTGTACCCGCGCCATGGACATTCTCCGTTCCGTGACGTTCAGCGCTTGGGGCGCTGATAGGGCTACTGCCCTACTTCTTTATCGATCCTTTGTTCGTTTGAAGCTCGACTACAGATGTGAGTTTTATGCATCCGCAGCTGAGGGTGTATTACAGAAAGTGGACTCGATCCATCGCACTGGCCTTCGCCTGGCGACCGGTGCCTTCAGCACTTTCCCCATTGAGAGCCTACTTGTCGATGCTGAGGAAATGCCACTCGCTCTACTCTGTGTACAGTTGATTATTCTCCTGTACGCGCCAGCCCAGTGCCTCCCTCAGTCGCCAACAGCTTCCACTGCACCCGCAGCTAATTTTGACGGTGCCTATGCCGCCAGGAGACTCCAGTTATACCCTAAACCCTTTGGATTTCAGGCTAGGAAACTCCTTCTAGAACTAGGTATATATCTCGGGCCGGTGGCGCCCCTGGTTCTGCCCGGACGCCACCCTGGAGGGTACCATCTTTGGCTATTTGTCGCCACGCCTTTGCTCCCAAAGCTTGTACAGCGCCGGGAGTATTGCGTCGACCTTTTTGGAGTAAACCTCGTGTCACGCTGGAACCGTGCCAGTGTATACGGATGGCTCCAAGTCCCAAGAAGGGGTCGGCTTCCACGCCGTATCCCCTCTGTTTGAAGTCAGCGGGGCTCTTCTAGCCACTGCGTCTGTCTTCACGGCCGAGCTGGTGGCAATACACCATTCGGTACGGGAGATTACGCAACGTGCCCTGTTCCGAGACCGGATTGTGATCTATAGCGACTCACAAAGCGCTGGGTTCCTGGACATGCGGGGAATGAGGGCGCCAAAGAGTCTGCGAAGACTGGGCGACCGGACTAGCGTTTTCCTCTTCCTCACTCCGACTACATGGCAAGAATACGGGCACCTTTCCGGCTGCTTGGCAAAGAAGATGGGACGATTGAGGGTAACTTAAAGTTGCGTGCCATTGCGCCGCGACTGTTCCCATGGACCTATCCCCCCAATGCCGCGAAGGCTTCAGGTTGCTTTCTCTCTTCTCCGAATTGGACGCACCGCCATTTGATGGAGCGCTCGCCTGCTCCTTACTGTGAAGACTGTGTTATTCCCTAGACTGTTCCTTACATTATTTTGAATGTCCCAGTCTGGGCTATCTTCGCGCACGTTACCCCTCCTGGTACCGGGACGAGCGGGGTCGCTAACGCATATCCCTTATACTCGGGATGGGTTCGTGCTGAGCCGTGGGGAGGCGCACCTCATCTCAACGCTGGAGCCTGCTTGTTGCCTTTTTTTATTTTTTATTGTTTTTTTTTGTTGTTTTTTTGGTATGCTGTTATTCTAAAGTACCCTAGTACTAGGCTGTTGTGGTGAGTACGGCGACTTATGCTCAAGTAAGCAGTCACCAGATGGGCTCCTAAAATAAAATTTTAAAAAAATCCCTGCCGTGTTAACCGAGAGAGACCCCAGGGTGTTTGAGGGGAGAATAATGAGGGGGGTAATCTAATACCGATTTTAATTTATTAATACACAAACCAGTCAAAAATGACAACCCCAACCAATTGAGACTAGAGAAGTCTATCGAGTGCCATACTCGGATCGCCTTCACCTTTTCATCTTCTACGGTCCATACACCCTGGAAAAGAATAAAGGGATTAGACTTGGGGAGGTGAAGGGAGTCCTACTAAACCTAACTACTACACTACCACTCCGGTTTCAACAAAACCATTTCCCTCACTCTAGAAAACTGCATGTATCATACCAATACTCAAACCAGGCAGACCCCAATGCAACCAAACTCGTACTCACCCATCCCACTGGTGTGTACATTATTCAAAGCCCTTTGGAGATCAATACATAATCCTCCCTAGGTGTTTAGTGGACACCACCAGCCCTTCGGAGTTACCAGAAGAGGCTGGATGATTCCATCGTGGTTGTTTGTCTAGGCTGCAACACAGAACCCCACACCATCAAACACAAGTGAAAAATTACATTCTATGCAGCCACACAGGCCAACAAACAACATATTAACTTAATGAGGGTGTTCTGGGAAAGCCTGATCCAGGCTGTAGCCTTTCGCAGTGCCTTGGGGCTGTTCGCCCAGTCAGCCTAAGGAACTGCAACAACTACAAAGACAACAAATTCAGAAAAAATTGCTCCACTACAACTCTGAACTCTACCAAAACATATTTTCACACGCTAAATCCCCCAAAACAACCACACAAGCAGACAAAAAATTAACAACAATCTTTACATCAGCAAAGACACACAAGTCATGGACCTCTCTTTATCTTAGTGAATACGGCGCTCGATTTCTAATCTTGAGGTGCCAGGTTTGATCCCATCGACAGTGGATACAAATGTCATCGCATGTAGAGTTCTGACCACTGGTTGGTGGACGAGCTGTGCTTAACCTGGTGGTAGAGCTTCCTCAATTCATCACGCAACCAATCATAACACGGTTGTCCATTCTCTCCCGTTTTTACAGATAACATACCCACTCGCTCCTCTGTTTGGAACACTGCCAATGGAGTGAGTACTAGTATTCACCTATATCCACATACCTCTGATGTGGAACCACGAAGGGTTCTATGTTCCCCTGTGTGTCACAATACCAACATCTCTTTCCCTCCAAATGAGGACATACACCTGGTGCCTTTCGGCCAGTCAAAGATTGTCATACTGATCTTTATATTATATGCACTTCATTATCCGGTGTGGGGTTCTCATCCATTATAAGAGGCATGGATGGCGCAACTGACTACATACAAGTCGTATACAAAGCACACAAATCGCTCTTACTACCATTCCAAAACTACATCACCCAGGGTGCCATACTCTCACCCCTACTACTTCATCCACAAGCCCAAATATGCAATCAAACACCCTTTTGGTAACAAAGAAACGCTACACTCTCTTATTCCCCCTACGCTGCTCTGTCCCTCTTTCGCTTGCGGACAAGATCCCTCGTCTTGAAAGCAAGACCTCTCGACTGAATAATGAAACCAACATAAAGATTAGTATGATAATTATCGGTGTTACCGATGGTACTTTGGTGGAATTGTGGCGGGAGTTGTTTTTTTGTTGGGGGGGGGGGGTCATAAACCAGCGATTGGATAGATACCTTCGTCGCTCCAGGGAAACAGGGGCCCGTTCGGCGTCAGGAACACCCTACCGACTGTCTTAGCCTTGCACAGGTCAAAGCACACTCCATCACCTCACTGACAGACCTTTGAACTGTTGAGGTGGATGTAGTGACGTTTCTGGGAGTAGCCCCCATCACTGGAGAGAATATCACAGAGTAAGAAAGTAACTTTACGTTGTAAAAGGCAACTCTATGTGACCCCCAACGATGCTTGAAGAGAAAGACAATTTTCTTGATGATGAATCCACCTGAATAATAATCCTATGACTAAATGTGATCACTGGCTACATCCTAGTGGAATGGAAACACCCATTTGGATTTGTGTAAGTTAAGGCACATTGGCTGCGGTAAGTCGCCAGATAGTTATGTTTTGGGTCGCCTTCACGGCAGCTACCATCAGCTCTAGATTGTATGTAACCCCTGGGAAATAAAATGCCTCAAAACTAGGCATACTTAGCATAAAGAAACTTTTATAATCCTTTTGTGTTCTAATTCTTCTTCCCTCCTTCCTTATGTCTTTCCTTTTTTTTTTTTAGTATTACGATTAGGCCTCTATTTGTGTGTCAATCTCATGTGCACCCATTGGCTTGTTTCTATCTTGCATTAGTTCCAAAATAATGGCCGTTTTGTATCGCACTTTTCTTAGATCAATTTTTTTTTCCAGTACTTGTACAGTGAAAGTCCTTTAAAGGGACTTAAGAGTCTGGCTCAACAGGCATCAGATTTGGCAAATGGCAACCCCAAAAAGGAAGCGAAGGTTAGAAGTAAGCCTTAATTTGAGATAGTTGCTAAGCTTCCTTCAATATGGCTCTCCAAAGATGATGGCAAATATTTTGGAATTGTTTCCTGTTTTACAAGACTGTTAAACATTTAAATCGTTCTCTCACTAACATAAATATATAATTTTAAATACAGTGCAAATAAACTTATTGAATAAAGTCTACTCTTTTGGTTATTTTTTCAATATTTCCGTGTATTTTTTTGAGGTTTTGATGGGGTTGTGAAGGTTTGTGTGTGTTGTAAAATTAATTCGCTCCGAAGATGGTCAAACGTGACCGAAAGCTCAGTAACATAGGGAGGGATCGAAGAGCAAGCACACAAACAGCTTCCCCATGCCCCGTCAGAGAATTTAATTCAACCTAGTGGGAAGGGGGGTTACTTAGGGTCTTCTTTCCTGTCGGTCTGGCAGTCCAGCTTTGTGTGTATCTCTCCAGTCTAAATAGCTTAGATAATAAACACCCACAATAATGACTGTTGAAAAAAAAGGATGAACAATATCTCATAGAAAATAAACCATAAACAGCCAAAAATGAAATATAATAAAGACCTTAAAGTGATTTAATGTCTTCTTACCTTTGGTCGAGTCTCTCTAGTGGCTTGAGAGAAATAACGGAAAGGGGCCCGAATAGAAAAATGATCAAACATGATTTTTCTTGTGGAACAGAGGGAGGACTACCAAGGAAATATAGAATGTAGAATCAAGAAACCACCGTACATCGTTCTTCCTGTTTGTTCAGGTGTTCACACTGAGTGAAAAGGGGTTGAATTTATCGCACTTTTGTCAAAAGATAAGGAACCTAAGGGTCACCACAATCAACTAGGCTAAAAAGTAGTGATGGTTGTTGTGGAATGAGTCTGGTGGGTGTATTGCAAGTCATTTGAAAGTGGAAGAATGCAAGTAATAGTGCCATTATATAAGAGTAAAGACGAGAAAGGTGAATACAAGAACTACATGGCTATGTCAGTAATGAACGAGGTTTTTAGATCGGATATTGGAGGGGGAAGGGGGTCAAATATTTTCATTCATATAGTTTGCTGAAAGAAGAGCAAGAGGTTAAAGTGTGTGTTGGGTTCATCGATATGAAAGTTGTTCAATGTGTAGATAGAAACATTATGGCAGGTGCTAAGAATGTATTGAGTGAGTGATAGAATATTGGCTGGTGTGATGAGTATTTAGATGGGAAGAACGAGGTGCATTAGGGTGAAAAATATGTGAGTGAGTTGTTTGACATATGTCTAGGATGTAAGACAAAGTTATGCGCTTTCTCTATGACTGTTTAAAATATTTATGGATGGAGTACTGAGAGAAGTGTGTATTGGAATGGCTCTGGGATTGGTGAGCTTTGGGCTGTCTATGTTGATGGCTGAGAGTGAGTGGGGAGGGGAATCTGTGGTGCCACTTTGGGAGGTAGGGGGGCTAAATTTTAATTTAGTATTCTGGAACACATTGTAAATGATTGAGATTCAGATAGAGCAGATTACAACCAAGGTTTTAATTTGTATTAACTGGGGCACATAGGGCGCTAGTGACTGAAAAGGGTTTGAGTGTCGAATGTGCCAGGAAACTTCACGAGTATCTAGCGCCAACAGTGTATGTTTTATAGTTTATAGTGTTCTGGTTTGTGGTATTAGGGTAGATTATCTAGTAATTGTGAATAGAATGCAGGACTGGTGGTTTGGGGGATAGGAATGGAGAGGGCGTGTATGGACAGCAGTTTACAGAGTATCTTTGTACCCATCATGTTTATGTAGCCCTTGATTGGGAGCATTTTCGTTTCGGCACGGGGATGATCTATTGAAGTGTTCTTGTACATCCAGTTGCGATGTGGAGGACACTATTTTGCACTTTCTATCCTGTGTAGGTTTCTATTAACTTTGGTCGATGCCCAGGCTGGGTATTCGTACTTCAGCCTCGTACTAATGAAGTATAGGATTGTCACTTCCAAAGTTGGTGTTTGGTAGTATTCTCCGGGTGTTGAGTTTTGGACGTGGCTTTGAGGTGTTTTTGTGGGACGAGGGTGACGGTTGAGTAGGTAAAGATGACCGTGAGCAAGATGTGTGTTGATAGTTCGAATGTTTTAGGTTAGGGGTGACTTGTTTAGTGTGAAACTGTGTTAGAAGAGTTGTTGCTACCAGTTTTTGTCTTTGGAGGCTGTGGATTGGGATCTGATGGATAAGTCATGTGCCGAGATATTTAGTAGGACTGTTTAGGTAGTGTGAAGCGAGGTGTCTTGTGCAGGAATAAGGGGGGGAGAAGAAAGTTTACTATTAATTTTTTTGTTATTGATGCGGTAGTGTGTCTAGTATTTTGGGGATGTACGGTGGGACGGTTTAGAAGGCTTTGCCATTAACCAGTTCGAGTGCCCGCAGAGAGGATACTATATGTAGACTCACCGAGTGTACAGAGGAACTGCACCTTCCTGTCCGAATGCAAATACGCAAGGCCTGGTTCACTGAAGTGATCTTTTCTCGGCCTGGGGAAGCTGGTGCTTCCCCCCATCCTCCCGTCTCCTTTTCGCGCAAGAGGGTGGATGGTGTAGCCGGGAGTTAACGGCCCTGCTGCAACTGAAACCTGGAGGACGGGCACGGCCTCCCACTTCCACTGCCAGAGTAGGATAATTGTACTAGGTGATCACTCGCCCTAGCTCTATTCTTATTGCGTCTTTCTCTACTATCACGTCCAGTCCCTTGTTCAGAGTCGCACCACCTCCGTGTGACAATAGCTCAGCCCCGCCCCGCTTATTTTCCTGGTGCCCAGCTGGGTTCAAGCAGATGCCGACCAGAGTTTCGCCCCCGATGGGGCTAGATTGACCTGTCCATCCCCTCAGAGGGGTAAGAGGCGTAATAGTCCTCGGGGGGGCATTCATCCATATCTGTTTGACCCTAGATTCCTGACCCTGCTGGGGTTGGCATTCATGCCCCCCTCCCCCTTTTTCCCCGAGGAAGGTTGCCATGCTGACCTGAAGCCTTGGGGTGTAATGATCATTTGGAAGCCCTTCCTGAGATGGCTCGGGTTAAGGACTCCAGAAGAATGGGGAACTTCTCCCTTGAATGGAGCTCCCTTGAGGCTGGCTCGTCCCAGCTGGGATTCTTTACGATGAGGGAGAAAAGAGGGTTCATTCCCGCCCTTCAGAAAAAAACTAGAGGTTCCTCTCCAGGGGATAGACGGGTCCTCTGCCGTGTGACAGGAAACCAAGCCATGACTGGGTCGCCCAACTCCGGGCTTCGCAAGGGTAAATCCAAACTAAAATTGCAGGTAACGAGCGGAGCCTCGATGAAGGACCCCCCCATCGACAGTCTACCAGGTGTTTTCGAACACGCTGACTTTAAACGCTTCCTGATTATCCGCTCCACTGGTGGTAGAATGCTGGCTGGCCAAATGTCGCATGTTTCATCAGACGGGCTTTAGCTAAGGTAATTTGTAGAAAACCGGAGGCTCCTCTTGTACATGCCACTGGTACTGCCCAGGCGCCTATTATTTGTGCTCTTCGGGTAATAGATGGCTCCCCTGTGCAAGTGACACTGCACTGTAACATGAATTTTGTGAAAGTAGTAGTTTGTGCGAGATTACTCTTGGATTACTACTTACAAGACATCACCGAAGAGCTGGCCGATCATGGGAAGGGGCTCGTACACTCTCGTTTAAGTTCGACCGTGACAGGCTTCGTGAGTCGGTGCCTCTCAGTTGGTATCTACCGCGTCGAGGCTTTAGTGCCACTGCCCCGGATGTGCTACTACTGCCACCGGTTCGGCCACACAAGTCGTTAATGCAGACGTTCAAAGTTTGGTTACCCGAATTTTGTGCAAATTGCTTCAAGATCTTGCACGATAAGTCCATATTGTGTACGGCCAAGTGAGTGAATTGTGGAGAGTCGTACTCTGCTACCTCAGAGCCACGTGACGCGTATCTCCTAGACAGAGAAGTCTTCACCTTTCAGGCAGCTGTGCGATTTTTATTTTTCAGGGCTAAGGATTTGGTACTGTAAAGTAGTGTGCAACCTGGGATACCTTTCACCTCTCAGGTTACCAAAGCACACGCTTCACCCCTGATCCCTCTAGGCCTACGAGAACGGTAGCTTTTGTGTACATTTGGAACCCCTCTGCAGGTTCCGATTGAGATTCCTACAAAGCGCAATCCTGAAGCGCCCTTCCAATGAGTCGTCATTTTTAAGGCGAATTCTAAGTCTGTTCCCCTAAAGGACGACGGCACCAAGGTTGCCTTAGCTCCTTCGTCACTGTATAGGGAAGCTCTCTTCGATCCAATAGGTCAAGAAGAGGGCGTCCCGCAGGAAAGTTTTTTCTGTGTTACTTTGCCTTGGAAAGGATCAGCGTTAACACATATGTGCTGCCGGAAGAGGTTCTCTGCGTGGACAACTTGTCGATCCTTTTGGGGCGTTCCAAATGCCTAACCCTTGAGCTTAGACGCCAACAAGATCTGAACCGCATCTCTGGCAATGCCGAAGCGAAGGGTTTCTGTTTTCTTTAGTTGAGACTAAGGCGGTGCACTTATGTCTCCATCCCCCCTCTAACTCGGCATGATCGTGTTCCTAAATAGGACTCCTGTTTTTTTGTGGTTGTTTTTTTTGGACCTGTCCCATGGACATTCAGCAAGGGGGCGGATAGGTCTACTCTTCCGCTCCTCTGTTCGTTATTAGCTAGACTACGGATGCAAGGGCTATACATGTGCAGCCGAGCGGAAATTGGACTCTATCCACCATACTGGTTTCCATCTGGCAAACTGCCTTCCGCTCATCCTCTGTCAAGAGCCTTCTTGCCGATAGTGAGGCCCCCGCAGGGGGGCTAGTCTGTTACATTTGTTGCCAGGAGGAGCAGTAAGTCCTGGCTCGAGTGCATATAGGGAAGACCTAACTCACTGATTTGACTCCCAACTCCTTGATTGGAGCTGATGTTTTTCCCTTTAGTCCCTCTTTGTACCCACATTTTCTACGACCCTCTCTTTTCTATTTTCTCAACCCACTAGAAGGTGGTTGGTATAGCTGCGGCTCACACCCTTGCCTGGAGGACGAGCACGGCCTCCGGGTCCGAGTGCCCATAGGGGGTACACTGTATAGCCTTACACTGCACTTCCTCACGTCCCGTGCGAAAAGAGGGAATGCCTTACTCACTGGGTCGAATGAGCGACTACATTCCCTTTGACAAAACCTCGTCCAACCTTGGTGTTGGCGAGTATGTACCAAGAGACGAGGATTTAGGAAGGTCGTGGGCTTTGGGGCGCGATTAATGGGAAGATGGGTTTTCGCCTAATGGGCTGACCACTATCTTGCGGCCTTTTTGGACGTATAAGGCTGTTCTACTTATTGCGGATGGACTGGCCTTACTTTGTTGGCTACCAGGCCAGCAAAAAGTCTCTGATCCCGTCTTTCGGTCTGTCACAATAGATCTTCAGATTCTGGCAGCAAAGGGGACCAGTCTATATCTACTCCTCTTCATTACATACCCTCCTACCCCTTTCCACACGCACTCTCCCATCCACAGAGGTTCTGGTTCCCCGGCGCACTTTCGTCCTCTTATGGGTCCTTAGCCCGGGCCGAAAGCCCGCTGACTAGGGCCAGTATTAGATACTGGGTGTGCTGGAGCGTCGACTCTGCTCACCTTCCTCCAGTACACTTATAAGGTAGCTACGTTAGCACCATCCTTAATGGTTAAAGTTCCAGGACAATGTCGCCTAAATGGTGGACCGGATTGACAAAGCCTATCAACGCTGGATCGGGACCGATTATGTGTAAATGATCACATTCTGGAATTTCTGATCCTATGGAGACTTTTCTCTTTATCTCCCCACTCATAGGGAGGTCATAGTATCTACTTTCCATGTGGCCCTTTTTTTTTCAAACTTATTATGGTGACAACTCAAAGCAATAGTTAGAAAGCTCATAAAGATCCGCCTCCAAGCGCGGCCTCGTCCTCCCTAGGTGTGGGGAGGATAAGGAAAATTGAGGCACCCTTACGACCCGTGGAGGTGCTCTCCTCTCACCATCGTCAAAGGGTCTTCACTTTGCCATCCTTGGAGCCGCTCTATGCCAGCTCCACCTCTGAAAAGAAGGTGGCACCCCTGTGCTCTCTCCAGGGCCCCTCCAACTCTCTTCTATCAGAGGCAAGGCTTACTCCTCTCGTAGGCCTACGGGTGCGGTGGTTTCCCCCCTCACCTCCTGTGCAGTCCCCCTATTCTTTCACAGGGGACTGCCAAGAGAGTAGGCAAGAGGCCCAAAATCGACCGCTCCCTGCGGGAACAACCTGATAGGGTCAACCCCCTTAAGGGGCAAGGGAAAGCGGGACGCTTCCGGCTGTGCCTCTTGCAGTACTGCAATCAAGCATCTTGGGATTGCGGGGGTCGGCGTGACTGCCCCCCTCTTGCCCGATGCAGGTCGCTTCGCCGGCCAGAGACTTGACTGAGATAAGATACCTCGAGTGGGAATCTGTGATGCTTTGGTGAGCGGGTGCAGGGCAGACGCAGCCCCCCCCCTCGCTGAGAGGGAAATTATCCCGTAGGTGACCCAGCCCCAGACGGCAGTATCTTCCATGGGGTCGAACCCGGGTTCGGTGCCAAACCCCGAACATGCATCTGCCCCTATACAAGCTTCTCAGATGACTCGGGGGTGGGGGGGGGCATCCCGAGGACTCGCAAGGAAGGACGTCCCCCGGCTGGTACCCCTCTGATAGCAAATACCTTCCTCATCTTGAAGAAGGATCTTGCCGAGGCCGGTCCATTGGGCCTAGGTGCTCCTTCCGGCGGTGGAGAGAAGTGGGTTCATTTCCCACCCTCCTCTCACAAAAAGGGGACTAAAGGTTCCTCTCACTCCGCGGGGGCTCGTGGGACGGACGTGTCTGCTGACATGTTGGCAAGCGACCAAGCCAAGATCGGCAGGTCCGGCCCTCGGATAGGGGGTCCAAAGACCAAGACCGAAGTCGCATGGACGCTGAGCGGAGCCTCGATTACTTCGGGCCCCTCATTGAAAGACTATCTAGCGTTTTCGAGACCTCTGGCTTCAAAGTCTATGTGGTTATTTACTCCAGTGATGGCAGCATTTTGGCCAAGGGCAACATGATTCATCAGAGGAGGGAATTAGCTCACGATTGGTAGAGAGCCGAGGGAGTTCCGTTTCTCGGATGGGTGTCTTCTGGCGAATGAGTCAGATCACTCCGAAGCGGCCATGATTAGCGCCTTTCGGACACGTAATGGCACATCGGTGAGTGTGACGCCGCACTTTGCCATGAACTTCGTGAAAGGAGTGGTTGGAACTCGTGGACTGCTCCATAGATGACCACCTTATGGCTGGCCAACAATAGAGCGGTCAAGGTTGAACGTGTGAAGAAAAAAGAGGGAGGGGCCTAGAGAAACGCACTTCATCACGCTCGACCTTGACAAGCTCCATGAGTCGGTTAGTATCACTCGCGTGAAGGCATTCGTGCCACTGCTGCGAAGGTACGTCTATCGCCAAATCTTTGGCCATACGAATCGTTCCTGTAGACGGGCAAAGTCGGGTTTACCCTAAGTCTCTGTAAGTTGCTCCACTGCCGCACTCGATAAATCCCTATAGTGTAAGGCCAAGTGTGTCATTTGCAGAGAGCCGCACCCCGATTATTCGAAGCAATATGTTGCGTATCTACTGGAGAAGGAAATCCTGCCGCCTACTACGTCTTATGACTCAATTTTAAAAAAAGGGACCCTCTAAGCCTACGCGTACGGTCGTTTCCGCGCCCACTCTGAACCCCTCTGTGGCTACTACTCATCCCGGCCGCTCTTTTTGTAGAGCTTGCGCAACAAAGGGTTTACACCCAGCCTCAGCTAAAACGAGGGCTTCCCCCGCCCTTTCCCCATCCATCCACCAGCGTCACTGTTTACCGTAAGGCGAAACGGCCGCGCGCCTCAACTAAGGCGTTAGTCAGGAGGTAACACCCTTGAAGGTGGTCTTGAGACCTTTTTCCGGGGTTCCTAAATTTATTCCCCTGAAAGGACAGCACTAAAGGAGCTTCGGCTCATACGCCCACATCTAGGGCTGGGATGGGTGCCGCGGTGACAGTGGATCCTCCAAATGAGGGACGCCTGCTTCCGAAGCTGCCCCGCCCGCCTAAGGTTAGAGGCGGAAGGAGGAAAAGGCTCGCATGGCGATCCTAATCTCCTCCGAGATCTTCGATGGCGACAGCGCCAAAGTTCTGCCGCCGGCATTTCTGTCAGGGTCATCTCTTCGAAGAGCGCCCCCGCATCTCCGAGCTAATCTTGGGGATCATATTCCTTTAAAGAAATTGCCGCGGACTCTTGGCCAACTGGGAGGAGCTGCGGAGGCTCGTCTCCTCCCTTTCCCCGTTAGCAATCTTTTTGCAGGAGACCTAGCTGGGCGCGTGCCCCCTGCCAACCCTCTCGAAATATAAGGGTTTTGCGAACCCACCAATACTGGATGGGAGCCAGGAATTATGATGTGCGATTTCCACCCGGCATGCTGTCTCCGTTCTTCTCAAGCTTTAAATGCCTCCTTTCAGGCAGAAGCAGTGCAGCTGCACCTGGATAGGAGGTATACTGTTATTTGTGCTTGCGTTGCACCGTCTGCCGACATCGACACGTGGGAATTCCGACGCACCGTGGCACGGTTGCCGAGGCCCTTTCTACCGTTCGAAGATTTGAACGGTAGACACCCCCTTTAGGAAGATTATTCGATCAATTTCCAGTGGTCAGATCCTTGCAGACCGGATTTACTAGCTGGAGAAAGCTCTCCTATATGTGGATGAGTTTACCTATCTCTGCCCGAGAACCGCTCCATTTACGTCTTGATCTATCCCTTTGCTCTGCAGTTGCACAGCCTGATTTTGGGTGGGAGGTAGTCGAAGATCTCCATGATGGTGATCACTTTCCCATTCAAATATTATCTGGACCGCTGTCGCCTGAACGACTCACAAAGCTCCTTGAGTGCTCTCGGAGCATTAGAATCTCCGCATCTCCCTGGTCCGCGATATCCGTTACGCAACGGTTGTGGCGAGATTATTCGCCATTTGAGGGAGCGCTTCCCTGCACCTTACTGCTTTGTCCCCCAGATTGTTCGTCACATTCTTGTTGAATGTCCCAGTGTGGGTGATCTTGGCAACGTTATCCCTTCCCGTATTGGGGCGGAAATGGGTCGCTATCGCCTGTCCCTTGTACTCTGCACGGGTTCATGTACACATATTGTGGACTATCCGACTATTTTTTAGGTGGCTGGCCTGCTCCACTTTATTTGACTCTGTTTTAGCTCGCATGTTCCTGTGCCGGGGAGAAGCGGGCCTTCCCCTGATGCCGGGTCGTGTTTCCTTCTTCTTGATTTTTTGCCTGTTTCTCTGCCTTTGTGTTTGATTTTTTTTTATCTATGTTATTTGTTTTCTAATCTCGTCTAGTATTAGGCTGTAGTGTAATTAGGGGGACTTTTACTCTAGTAGGCAGTCGACAGCTGGGCTCTTTAGAAAAAAAAAGAAGCACTTCCAGAGTGGCGTCCTTGGCAGAACCAGAGTCACAACCGGACCGAGAGTTACACCGAGCTCTCGAAGGAGTTTCCTAGCCCTAACCAAAAGGGCTTAGGGTATGACCGGGGTTTCTCGGAAACATATACATCGTCGAGATCGGCCGCAGTTGGCGACTGAGTGAGGCACCGAACCAGGCCTCGCATGCGGATAATGCACTTGGTACTGTGTATAATGAGTGATAGTTAGTTAGTCAACGCCAATCCTTCCATGATACTGGGAGGATCCCCGACCGGATAATGAAATCTATATAAGGTCAGTATGACAATCGCTGGTCGACGCGAGGGCTCCAGGGGCGGGTCCTCTTTTGAGGAGAGGTGCTAGGAAGTATTCTGTTTTGACACCAAACAGCGCTCAAGTGGAGGAAGCCTTCGTCACCTTGGGGAATAGGGACTTGTTCCGTGTCATAGGTACGTGGATATAGATACCCATCGGCAGGATTTCTTGGAACAGAATGTGTTGTGCTGTGAAGGCGGGAGAGGAAAGAAAGCAGTGTTGTGATTAGCTATGTGTGAGGTGAGAGGTGTAACATCTACCCACCCGAATATAGGGCTGAACACAGCGAGTCCACCAATCGGTAGCCAGATCTCTAAGTACACTGACGGTTGTGCCCGCTCATGCTGGGATTGGGAATCAAAAACGGGACCGCGACGTCGGGAGGCCAACGCCGTATCCACTTGGCTAGCATTTTTTAGTTTTTTTTTAAATTTTATAGAGCCCATCTGGCAACTACCCACTTGGGCATAAGTCGCCGAAAAACACGACAGCCTAGAACTAGGCTACTTTAAAAAGAAAAAATATGAAAACATAATTATATAAATTGGAAAACTTAGCAATCAGGAAGCAATCTCCGGCAGCGGGGGGAGGTCTCCCTCACCCCGGTGCAGGAGAGTACAACCTACAAAACAACAATAACAAACAAAAACAAAAATAACCTTAAATAAAGGGGAAGAAGCCCGGCCTCCCCCCAAAAGTCAACAAGTCAATGTGCACGAACACGTCCCGAGCACAAAGGACAGGCGGTAGAGACCCCGCCCATCCCGGTACCAGCACAGGTATCGTGCGCGAAGATCACCCAGACTGGGACATTGGACAAGAATGTGCCGAACAGTCTGGGGGACGACGCAGTCGTCGCAATAGGGCGCAGGCGAGCGCTCCATCAAATAGCGATGCGACACACGAGTGTGTCCGATTCGGAGACGACAGAAAGCGACCTGGAGCCGTCGCGGCATTGGGGGATAGGTCCATTGGAACAGTCGCGGCGCAATGGCACGCAACTTTAAGTTCCCTTCGACCGTCTCCCATCTTCTTTTCCAAGCAGTCCAAAGAGCTGCCCGTATTCCTACCATGTAGTCGGTGTAAGGAAGAGCGAAACGCTGGTTCGGTCGCCGAGTCCTCGCGGACTCTTTGACGCCCTCTTCGGCGCGCTCATTCCCCGCAATTCCTACATGTCCAGGAACCCAGCAGAAGATAATCTCGACATCTGCCCGGCTCGCCATAACCGTGGCGTCACGGATATCGCGAATCAGGGGATGCGGAGATTCCAATACCCCGAGAGCACTCAAGGCACTTTGTGAGTCGCTATAGATCACAATCCGGTCTCCAAAGCGGGCACGTCGCGTAATCTCCCGTACCGAGTGGTGTATTGCCACCAGCTCGGCCGTGAAGACAGACGCAGCGCCTGGTAGAGCCCCGCTGACTTCGAACAGAGGCGATACAGCGTAGAAGCCGCCTCTCTCTTGGGACTTGGAGCCATCCGTATACACTGGCACGGTTCCAGCGTGACACGAGGTGTGCTCCAAAAAGGTCGAACGCAATACTCCCGGCGCCGTACAAGCTTTGGGAGCAGAGGCGTGGCGACAAATAGCCAAATGTGGTACCCTCCAGGGTGGCGTCCTGGGCAGAACCAGGGGGCCACCGGCCCGAGAGCTATATCTACCTCTCGAAGGAGTTTCCTGGCCCTAAACCCAAAGGGCATAAGGTATGACTGGCGTCTCTCGGTGGCATAGACACCATTGGGATCAGCTGCGGGTGCAGTGAGAGCTGTTGGCGACTGAGGGAGGCGCCGGGCTTGCGCGTACAGGCGCGTGATGCAATGCACGCGGCGCAGAGCGAGTGGCATCTCCCCAGCATCGACCAACAGGCTCTCAATGGGGGAAGTGCGGAAGGCACCGGTCGCAAGGCGAAGGCCGGTGTGGTGGATCGAATCCACCTTCCGCAATAAACGCTCGGCTGCGGATGCATAAAACTCGCATCCGTAGTCGAGCTTCGAGCGAACAAAGGATCGATAAAAAAGTAAGGCGGTAGCCCTATCAGCGCCCCAAGCGCTGAACGTCACGGAACGGAGTATGCCTATGTGGCGGGTACAAGAGACCCTAAGGCTGCGAATATGAGCCTCCCAGGTGAGGCGTCGGTCGAATACAAGACCAAGGAAACGGTGCGACTCAACCACATCCAGGCGCACCCCATTAAGAAACAAATCTGGGTCGGGGTGAAGCCGTGGATGGCGGCAGAAGTGCACCACCTTAGTCTTGGCCAAAGAAAACCGAAACCTGTGCGCTTCGGCATAGCGAGAGACGCGGTTCAATGCCTGTTGGAGTTGACGCTCCAGAGTTGGCATCTAGGCCGCGCCAAAAGAGATCGAAAGGTCGTCCACGTAGAGCGTAGCGAGAACATCTTCCGGCAGCACCGAGGTGATGCCGTTGATGCTCAGGGCAAAGAGTGTGACACTGAGGACACTTCCCTGCGGGACACCCTCTTCCTGCTCCTTTGGGCCGGAGAGGGCTCCCCCCACCCGTACGCGGAATCGACGATCTCGCAAAAATTCAGATATCAACATTGGGAAGCGTCCCCTCGCCCCCATCAAGTGGAGAGTCTCCATGATACCGTATCGCCATGCGGTATCATAGGCCTTCTCCAGATCAAAAAACACCGTGGCGTAGTGCTGTCTACGAAGGAAAGCCTCGCAGACGGCATTTTCCAGTCGGAGCAGAGCATCCGACGTGGAGTGGAACTTACGGAAGCCGCACTGTGCAGAAGACAGATGGCCTCTGCTGTCCAGGAAATAGGCTAATCTAACATTTACCAATTTCTCCATCAACTTGCACACGCAAGAGGTTAGAGAGATTAGGCGAAAACTGGTCGGAGTAGAGTGATCTCTCCCCGGCTTGCGAAAGGCGAGCACAGTAGCGATTCGCCAGGAGTCTGGGAGAAGACCTTCCACCCAGATCCTGTTGAACAAATCTAACAGAAAGGCCATGCCTCGCTCTCCCAGGTGTCGAAGCATGGCGTACGGGACATCGTCCGGACCATGGGAGGTGTCCGCGCACGAAGCGAGAGCGGAACGCAACCCACTCACAGTAAACTTGTCGTTGAAGGGTTCTCCGCCTCTGGAGGTAAAGTCCAGCCGGCGGCCTTCCACAACATCACGACGTGCATTGAATGCTGGCGGAACAGCATCACGGCTAGAGAATGCGGAAAAAGCGGTCGCTAAGGATTCCGCCACGGACGCGGGGTCCGAGATTGCGGTCCCATTCTCCTGGAGAACGGGAGGGGGGTCCTGCGAGAACTTGCCCCGAATCCTTTTGACTCGCTTCCACACCTCAGCTAAAGGGGTCTTCCCGTTAAGTGAAGACACGTATGCCCGCCAAGAAGAGCGGCGGGCGTGCTTCGAAATATACCGGAACCTAGCCCTAGCCCGACGAAATTCAGCGACAGTGAAATCGTTCGGGCGGCGCTTATAGCGCATGTAGGCATAACGCTTCTGTTTGAGGGCCGTCTCACACTCGGCCGACCACCATGGGAGTGGTCGGCGTGCAAAACGGCCAGACGTCCTAGGAATAGTAGTCAGGCCCACGGCGATGAGGTTGCCGGAGAAGAACTCAACGGCCTCATCTACCGACCTAAACTCCTCGACTGAGATAGAGAATTCAGTCATTTCCTGAAATGAAGGCCACCGCGCCCGCGCCAAGCACCACCAAGGTGGTCTCTCAGGCGGCAGTTGCCCTGAAAATGATATTTGAATGGGAAAGTGATCACTACCATGGAGGTCATCGACCACCCCCAATCAAAATCAGGCTGTGCATCCGAAGAGCACAAAGATAGTTCAAGGCAAGAAAATGAAGCGGTTCTCGGACAGTGATGCGTAAACTCATCCACGTTTAGGACACCCATCTCGAGCTCTTCGATCAGATCGGCAAGGACTTGTCCCCTGGGATTTATGGAGTAATCTCCCCAGAGAGGATGCCTGCCGTTCAGATCTCCAAGCAAGAGATAGGGCCTCGGCAACCGTGCCACGACGCGGCGGAAGTCCCCCGCGTCGAAGTCAGCTGACGGTGGAATGTACGCAGAAATGATAGTATACCTCCTATCCAGGTGCAGCTGTACAGCCACTGCCTGAAAGGAGGTATCTAAAGAGAAAGGAAGAACGGAGACATCATGCCGGGTGTAAACCGCGCATCCCCCAGCCCGGCCATCCCCCAGTGGTGGGGTCGCAAGACCCTTATACCCCGGGAGGGCAGGCAGGGGGCACGCGCCTAGCATGGTCTCCTGCAAAAAAAATAGCTAACGGGGAACGGGACGAGGAGAGCCTCCGCAGCTCCTCCCAGTTTGCCCGGAGTCCACGGCAATTCCATTGAAGGAATATGCCCTCCAGGCCTAGCTCGGAGGAGACGCGGGGGCCCTCCTCGAATTGAAGAACCTCACGGGAATGGCCGTACGCTTCCCGGGGGCAGAACCCCGGGCGCTGTCGCCTTCGAGGACTTATTGGGGGAGGTTAGGCTCGCCATGCGAGTCTTTTCCTCCCTCCGCCTCGAAACCTTAGACGGGCGCTGCGGCTTCGGAGGCGGGGGGGCCTCTTTTCGAGGAACCACCGTCTCCGAGCCACTCGCTCCACCTCGGGGCGTGGGCGAAGGAGCCGAAGCTTCCCATGTTGCTGTCCTCCTTTCGGGGGACAGCTTTAGGAACCCCTGAAGATGGCCTAGCGACCATCTTCAGGGGTGTTGCCTCCTGTGAGTCTAACGACTCGGTGGAGGCGCGTGGCCGTTTCGCCTTGCAGGAAACGGTCACGCTGGGGAAAGAGGGGGGAGCCCTAGTTTTAGCCGGGGCTGGGTATGAACCCTTTTTGCCGCCAGCTTTACCAGGGGAGCGCCCGGGTTGGGTAGAGCCCGCAGAAGGGCTCCGAATGGGCGCGGAAACAACCGTGCTCGTTGGCCTGGATGGGCCAGGAGCAGAGGGTGCCTTTCGAACTACTGAGGCATATGACGTCCCAGGCAGAGCTGGGCGCGCCAGGACCAAGTCCTTATCCTCGCGGAATGAGAGTCGATCCTGGGCCTGAACGGCCAGGATTTCTTTCTCCAGGAGATATGCACCACATTGCTTCGAAGAAGCAGGGTGCGGCTCTCCGCAATTGACACACTTGGCCACACACGATTTGGACTTATCGTGTGCGACCTTGGAGCAATTTACACAGACTTCGGGTGACCCCGACTTTGCACGTCTACATGAGCGATTCGTATGGCCGAAGCGGTGACAGTAATAGCACCGCCGCGGCAGTGGCACGAATGCCTTCACGCGGTAGCGGTACCAACCGGCAAGCACCGACTCAGGGAGCTTTTCACAGTCGAACGTGACGAAGAGTGTAGGGGTGGGTCTCGAAGCCCCTCCCTGTTTTCTCATCACACGTTCGACTTTGACCGCCCCATGGTCGGCCAGCTCTAGGATGATGTCCTCAATGGAGTAGTCAACGAGTTCCCTCGCATAAACTACTCCTTTCACAAAGTTCATGGTAGAGTGCGGCGTCACACTCACCGGGGTGCCATGAAGTGTCCGAAGAGCACTTATCTTGGCCGACTCGGCGGCATTCGCCAGAAGGCTGCCGTCCGAGAAACGGGTCACCTTCGGCTCTCTACTAATTGCACTAGCTAATCCTCTCCTCTGATGGATCATGTTGCCCTTGGACAACATGGTGCCATCAGTGGAGCGAATAACGAGGAAGCGTTTGAAGCCAGCGGGCTTGAAAACGCCAGGTAACCTCTGAATGAGGGGCCCCGATGTCATCGATTTTTTTTTTTTTTTTTTTTTTTTATAGAGCCCATCTGGCAACTAGCCACTTGGGCATAAGTCGCCGAAAAACACGACAGCCTAGAATTAGGCTACTTTAAAGTTAAAATATGAAAACTTAACAATCAATATAAATTTGAAAAACTTAACAATCGAAGCAATCTCCGGCAGCGGGGGGAGGTCCCCCTCACCCCGGTGCAGGAGAGTGCAATCTAAAACAAAACAATAACAAAAAAAGGAACCTTAAATAAAGGGGAGAAGGCCGGCCTCCCCCAAAAAGTCAATAAGTCCACCAGTCATGGTGCACGCACTCGTCCCGAGTACAAGGGACAGGCGGTAGCGACCCCGCCCATCCCGGTACCGAGACAGGTATCGTGCGCGAAGATCACCCAGACTGGGACATTCGACAAGAATATGCCGAACAGTCTGGGGGACGACGCAGTCGTTGCAATAGGGCACATGCGAGCGCTCCACCAAGTAACGATGCGTCACACGAGTGTGTCCGATTCGAAGACGACAGAAAGCAACCTGAAGCCGCCGCGGCATTGGGGGATAGGTCCATGGGAACAGTCGCGGCGCAATGGCACGCAACTTTAAGTTCCCCTCGACCGTCTCCCATCTTCTCTGCCAAGCAGTCCGAAGAGCTGCCCGTATTCCTGCCATGTAGTCGGTGTGAGGAAGAGCGAAACGCTGGTCCGGTCGCAGAGTCCTCGCGGACTCTTTGGCGCCCTCATCGGCGCGCTCATTCCCCGCAATTCCTACATGTCCAGGAACCCAGCAGAAGATAATCTCGACATCTGCCCGGCTCGCCAAAACCGTGCCGTCACGGATTTCGCGAACCAGGGGATGCGGAGATTCCAATGCCCCGAGAGCACTCAGGGCGCTTTGTGAGTCGCTATAAATCACAATCCGGTCTCCGAACCGGGCACGTCGCGTAATCTCCCGTACCGAGTGGTGTATTGCCACCAGCTCGGCCGTGAAGACAGACGCAGCGCCTGGTAGAGCCCCGCTGACTTCAAACAGAGGGGATACGGCGTGGAAGCCGACCCCCTCTTGGGACTTGGAGCCATCCGTATACACTGGCACGGTACCAGCGTGACACGATGTGTGCTCCAAAAAGATCGAACGCAATACTCCCGGCGCAGTACAAGCTTTGGGAGCAGAGGCGTGGCGACAAATAGCCAAATGTGGTACCCTCCAGGGTGGCGTCCTGGGCAGAACCAGGGGCGCCACCGGCCCGAGAGCTATATCTACCTCTCGAAGGAGTTTCCTGGCCCTAAACCCAAAGGGCTTAGGGTATGACTGGCGTCTCTCGGCGGCATAGGCACCATCGAGATCAGCTGCGGATGCAGTGAGAGCTGTTGGCGACTGGGGGAGGCGCCGGGCTCGCGCGTACAGGCGAGTGATGCACTGCACGCGGCGCAGAGCGAGTGGCATCTCCCCAGCATCGACCAACAGGCTCTCAATGGGGGAAGTGCGGAAGGCACCGGTCGCAAGGCGAAGGCCGGTGTGGTGGATCGAATCCACCTTCCGCAATAAACGCTCGGCTGCGGATGCATAAAACTCGCATCCGTAGTCGAGCTTCGAGCGAACAAAGGATCGATAAAAAAGTAAGGCGGTAGCCCTATCAGCGCCCCAAGCGCTGAACGTCACGGAACGGAGAATGTCCATGGCGCGGGTACAAGAGACCCTAAGGCTGCGAATGTGAGCCTCCCAGGTGAGGCGTCGGTCGAATACAAGACCAAGGAAACGGTGCGACTCAACCACATCCAGGCGCACCCCATTAAGAAACAAATCTGGGTCGGGGTGAAGCCGTGGATGGCGGCAGAAGTGCACCACCTTAGTCTTGGCCAAAGAAAACCGAAACCTGTGCGCTTCGGCATAGCGAGAGACGCGGTTCAATGCCTGTTGGAGTCGGCGCTCCAGAGTTGGCATCTGGGCCGCGCCAAAAGAGATCGAAAGGTCGTCCACGTAGAGCGTAGCGAGAACATCTTCCGGCAGCACCGAGGTGATGCCGTTGATGCTCAGGGCAAAGAGTGTGACACTGAGGACACTTCCCTGCGGGACACCCTCTTCCTGCTCCTTTGGGCCGGAGAGGGCTCCCCCCACCCGTACGCGGAATCGACGATCTCGCAAAAATTCAGATATAAACATTGGGAGGCGTCCCCTCGCCCCCATCGTGTGGAGAGTCTCCATGATACCGTATCGCCATGCGGTATCATAGGCTTTCTCCAGATCAAAAAACACCGTGGCGTAGTGCTGTCTACGAAGGAAAGCCTCGCAGACGGCATTTTCCAGTCGGAGCAGAGCATCCGACGTGGAGTGGAACTTACGGAAGCCGCACTGTGCAGAAGACAGATGGCCTCCGCTGTCCAGGAAATAGGCTAATCTAACATTTACCAATTTCTCCATCAACTTGCACACGCAAGAGGTTAGAGAGATTGGAAGGAAACCGGTCGGAGTAGAGTGATCTCTCCCCGGCTTGCGAAAGGCGAGCACAGTAGCGATTCGCCAGGAGTCTGGGAGGAGACCTTCCACCCAGATCCTGTTGAACAAATCTAATAGAAAGGCCATGCCTCGCTCACCCAGGTGTCGAAGCATGGCGTACGGGACATCGTCCGGACCATGGGCGGTGTCCGCGCACGAAGCGAGAGCGGAACGCAACTCACTCACAGTAAACTTGTCGTTGAAGGGTTCTCCGCCTCTGGAGGTAAAGTCCAGCCGGCGGCCTTCCGCGACATCACGACGTGCATTGAATGCTGGCGGAGCAGCATCACGGCTAGAGAATGCGGAAAAAGCGGTCGCTAAGGATTCCGCCACGGACGCGGGGTCCGAGATTGCGGTCCCATTCTCCTGGAGAACGGGAGGGGGGTCCTGCGAGAACTTGCCCCGAATCCTTTTGACTCGCTTCCACACCTCAGCTAAAGGGGTCTTCCCGTTAAGTGAAGACACGTATGCCCGCCAAGAAGAGCGGCGGGCGTGCTTCGAAATATACCGGAACCTAGCCCTAGCCCGACGAAATTCAGCGACGGTGAAATCGTTCGGGCGGCGCTTATAGCGCATGTAGGCATAACGCTTCTGTTTGAGGGCCGTCTCACACTCGGCCGACCACCATGGGAGTGGTCGGCGTGCAAAACGGCCAGACGTCCTAGGAATAGTAGTCAGGCCCACGGCGATGAGGTTGCCGGAGAAGAACTCGACGGCCTCATCTACCGACCTAAACTCCTTGACTGAGATAGAGAATTCAGTCATTTCCTGAAATGCAGGCCACCGCGCCCGCGCCAAGCACCACCGAGGTGGTCTCTCAGGCGGCAGTTGCCCTGAAAATGATATTTGAATGGGAAAGTGATCACTACCATGGAGGTCATCGACCACCCCCCAATCAAAATCAGGCTGTGCATCCGAAGAGCACAAAGATAGGTCAAGGCAAGAAAATGAAGCGGTTCTCGGACAGTGATGCGTAAACTCATCCACGTTTAGGACACCCATCTCAAGCTCTTCGATCAGATCGGCAAGGACTTGTCCCCTGGGATTTATGGTGTAATCTCCCCAGAGAGGATGCCTGCCGTTCAGATCTCCAAGCAAGAGATAGGGCCTCGGCAACCGTGCCACGACGCGGCGAAAGTCCCCCGCGTCGAAGTCAGCTGACGGTGGAATGTACGCAGAAATGATAGTATACCTCCTATCCAGGTGCAGCTGCACAGCCACTGCCTGAAAGGAGGTATCTAAAGAGAAAGGAAGAACGGAGACATCATGCCGGGTGTAAACCGCGCATCCCCCAGCCCGGCCGTCCCGCGGTGGTTGGGTCGCAAGACCCTTATACCCCGGGAGGGCAGGCAGGGGGCACGCGCCTAGCATGGTCTCCTGCAAAAAAATAGCTAACGGGGAACGGGATGAGGTGAGCCTCCGCAGCTCCTCCCAGTTGGCCCGGAGTCCACGGCAATTCCATTGAAGGAATATGCCCTCCAGGCCTAGCTCGGAGGAGATGCGGGGGCCCTCCTCGAATTGAAGACCCTCACGGGAATGGCCGGACGCTTCCCGGGGGCAGAACCCCGGGCGCTGTTGGCCGGACAAAGCGCTGAAGGCGCTGTCGCCTTCGAGGACTTATTGGGGGAGGTTGGGCTCGCCATGCGAGTCTTTTCCTCCCTCCGCCTCGAAACTTTAGGCGGGCGTTGCGGCTTCGGAGGCGGGGGGCCCTCTTTTCGAGGAACCACCGTCTCCGAGCCACTCGCTCCACCTCGGGGCGTGGGCAAAGGGGCCGAAGCTCCTTTGTTGCTGTCCTCCTTTCGGGGAACAGCTTTAGGAACCCCGGAAGATGGCCTAGCGACCATCTTCAGGGGTGTTGCCTCCTGTGAGTCTAACGACTCGGTGGAGGCGCGTGGCCGTTTCGCTTTACGCGAAACGGTCACGCTGGGGGAAGAGGGGGGAGCCCTGGTTTTAGCCGGGGCAGGGTATGAACCCTTTTTGCCGCCAGCTTTACCAGGGGAGCGCCCAGGTTGGGTAGAGCCCACAGAAGGGCTCCGAATGGGCGCGGAAACAACCGTGCTCGTTGGCCTGGATGGGCCAGGAGCAGAGGGTGCCTTTCTAACTATTGAGGCATATGACGTCCCAGGCAGAGCCGGGCGCGCCAGGACCAAGTCCTTTGCCTCGCGGAATGAGAGTCGATCCTGGGCCTGAACGGCCAGGATTTCTTTCTCAAGGAGATATGCACCACATTGCTTCGAAGAAGCAGGGTGCGGCTCTCCGCAATTGACACACTTGGCCACACACGATTTGGACTTATCGTGTGCGACCTTGGAGCAATTTACACAGACTTCGGGTGACCCCGATTTTGCACGTCTACATGATCGATTCGTATGGCCGAAGCGGTGGCAGTAATAGCACCGCCGCGGCAGTGGCACGAATGCCTTCACGCGGTAGCGGTACCAACCGGCACGCACCGACTCAGGGAGCTTGTCACAGTCGAACGTGACGAAGAGTGTAGGGGTGGGTCTCGAGGCCCCTCCCTGTTTTCTCATCACACGTTCGACCTTGACCGCCCCATGGTCGGCCAGCTCTAGGGTGATGTCCTCAATGGAGTAGTCAACAAGTTCCCTCGCATAAACTACTCCTTTCACAAAGTTCATGGTAGAGTGCGGCGTCACACTCACCGGGGTGCCATGAAGTGTCCGAAGAGCACTTATCTTGGCCGCCTCGGCGGGATTCGCCGCATTCGCCAGAAGGCTCCCGTCCGAGAAACGGGTTACCTTCGGCTCTCTACCAATTGCACTAGCTAATCCTCTCCTCTGATGGATCATGTTGCCCTTGGACAACATGCTGCCATCAGTGGAGCGAATAACGAGGAAGCGTTTGAAGCCAGCGGGCTCGAAAACGCCAGGTAACCTCTGAATCAGGGGCCCCGATGTCATCGAGGCTCCGCCCTGTGCATTCTTGGTCTTAGTCGTAGTCATGGGCTCCGCACACGAGGGGGTAGAGGGGCCGGATGTGCCGATCTTGGCTTGGTCGCCTACCAAAGTGGTAGCAGACCCATTCGTCCCCGCAGCCCCCGCGGATGGAGAGGAGCCCCGAGTCTTCTTCGTCTTTTGAGTCTTTTTAGTCTTTTTCTTTTTAGGAGAGGAGGGCGGGGAATGAACCCGCTTTTCACCTCCGCCGGCAGAAGTCCCCAGGCCAGATGGACCAGCCTCAGCCAGGTCCCTCTCCGAAATGGAGAAGGTCCTGGTTGTCGTAGGGGCACCTGTCGGAGGAGATCCCTCCCCTCCTTCTACTGCCTCGGAGCCCTCAGCCATTTGAGGAGGACCTTGCATAGGGGCGGATTCGGGTTCGGTGCTTGGCGCCGAGCCCGAATTCCCCCCCATGGAAGGCCCTACCGTCTGGGGCTGGGTCTCCTCAAGGACCATGTCTATCACAGGAGGGGCCTCCAGTTGGCCATCCCCTCCCAGGACATCGCAGGTCCCCTTGGCAGTATTGTCACTAGTCAGGTGGTGTGGGGAGGCACAGGCCTTGACCCCAGCAAGGTTCAAAATTCTTGCCAGCAGGTCTTTTGAGGGAAGCGACCGAAGGGGCCTGGCTTCCCTCTCCCCCCTAAGGGGGTTTGCCCTACCGAGCCGCTTGCACGAGGGGCGGTCGGCAATGGGCTGCCTGCTGGCTTTCTTGTCAGTCCCCTTAGAAAGCAAAGGAGGGACTGCCGCTGGAGATAGGGAGGTGCTCGAAAGCACCTCCAGAGAAGGGGGTGAGGGGGAGTCCCCTACACCCGTAGGCGTAGGAGAGGAGTAAGCCTCCTCTCCGGTTAAAGAATTATGGAGGGTCCCTTGCGCAAGCAGAGGGGGAAGGACCTCCATTTTCTCGGTGGTGCTGCCCGAGGGCGGCCTCGTTGATTTTCTTGGGGAAGTTGGGGGTTGGGTTTTTTGTTTTATTTTGTCATACATCGGCATGGTGACCCTCTTTTTAATACGGGACGCAATAGCTCATCACCTCTAGCAGTTGCCCGCACTGCGAGAGGTGCTTACAAGCCCGGCAGAGCCAGGCGCCGCCATTCGGGACCACCCCTCCCGCCTGGTGGCCTGGCAGTCCTTCGGCATGGCGGCTCCACCTTGAACACGGCGCAAAAAATATAGGTTGTGAAGAGGAGAGGAAAAGAGATGTGAGGAAGGTATGGGTGGGGATGAAGCAGGTTGTTAAAAAAAACCCATCCCGAACCGGAGCTGAGGGGTTAGGGAACAATGTCCCTTCCCCCCCCAGCCCCGATCCGGGGGTGGTTGGCTTGAGAAGAAGGTCAGCATTCTACCCTGTGAAATTAGAGGCTGACCAGAGAAAGTTGTGGGAGAGGTTGTATGAAAAGCGACGAGGTAGGGGAGAAATCGGGCTATCTGAAGGAAGGAAGAGAGGTTAAGCTGGGGCCGGACGGAGCGCTGGATCCCGTCAGCACGGCGGCCAGGATGGCAAATCGCCGCGCCCCTTACGGGGTAAACGCTCGATAAAAAAAGTAAGGCAGTAGCCCTATCAGCGCCCCAAGCGCTGAACGTCACGGAACGGAGTATGTCTATGTGGCGGGTACAAGAGACCCTAAGGCTGCGAATATGAGCCTCCCAGGTGAGGCGTCGGTCGAATACAAGACCAAGGAAACGGTGCGACTCAACCACATCCAGGCGCACCCCATTAAGAAACAAATCTGGGTCGGGGTGAAGCCGTGGATGGCGGCAGAAGTGCACCACCTTAGTCTTGGCCAAAGAAAACCGAAACCTGTGCGCTTCGGCATAGCGAGAGACGCGGTTCAATGCCTGTTGGAGTTGACGCTCCAGAGTTGGCATCTAGGCCGCGCCAAAAGAGATCGAAAGGTCGTCCACGTAGAGCGTAGCGAGAACATCTTCCGGCAGCACCGAGGTGATGCCGTTGATGCTCAGGGCAAAGAGTGTGACACTGAGGACACTTCCCTGCGGGACACCCTCTTCCTGCTCCTTTGGGCCGGAGAGGGCTCCCCCCACCCGTACGCGGAATCGACGATCTCGCAAAAATTCAGATATAAACATTGGGAAGCGTCCCCTCGCCCCCATCAAGTGGAGAGTCTCCATGATACCGTATCACCATGCGGTATCATAGGCCTTCTCCAGATCAAAAAACACCGTGGCGTAGTGCTGTCTACGAAGGAAAGCCTCGCAGACGGCATTTTCCAGTCCGAGCAGAGCATCCAACGTGGAGTGGAACTTACGGAAGCCGCACTGCGCAGAAGACAGATGGCCTCCGCTGTCCAGGAAATAGGCTAATCTAACATTTACCAACTTCTCCATCAACTTGCACACGCAAGAGGTTAGAGAGATTGGAAGGAAACCGGTCGGAGTAGAGTAATCTCTCCCCGGCTTGCGAAAGGCGAGCACAGTAGCGATTCGTCAGGAGTCAGGGACAAGACTTTCCACCCAGATCCTGTTGAACAAATCTAACAGAAAGGCCATGCCTCGCTTCCCCAGGTGTCGAAGCATGGCGTACGGGACATCGTCCGGACCATGGGCGATGTCCGCGCACGAAGCGAGAACGGAACGCAACTCACTCACAGTAAACTTGTCGTTGAAGGGTTCTCCGCCTCTGGAGGTAAAGTCCAGCCGGCGGCCTTCCGCGACATCACGACGTGCATTGAATGCTGGCGGACAGCATCACGACTAGAGAATGCGGAAAAAGCGGTCGCTAAGGATTCCGCCACGGACGCGGGGTCCGAGATTGCGGTCCCATTCTCCTGGAGAACGGGAGGGAGGTCCTGCGAGAACTTGCCCCGAATCCTTTTGACTCGCTTCCACACCTCAGCTAGAGGGGTCTTCCCGTTAAGTGAAGACACGTATGCCTGCCAGGAAGAGCGGCGGGCGTGCTTCGAAATTCAGCGACAGTGAAATCGTTCGGGCGGCGCTTATAGCGCATGTAGGTATAACGCTTCTGTTTGAGGGCCGTCTCACACTGGGCTGACCACTATGGGAGTAGTCGGCGTGCAAAACGTCCAGAGAAGAACTCAACGGCCCCATCTACCTACCTAAACTCCTTGACTGAGATAGAGAATTCAGTCATTTCCTGAAATGCAGGCAACCGCGCCCGCGCCAAGCACCACCGAGGTGGTCTTTTAGGCGGTAGTTGCCCTGAAAATGATATTTGAATGGGAAAGTGATCACTAACATGGAGGTCATCGACCACTCTCCAATCAAAATCAGGCTGTGCAACCGAAGAGCACAAAGATAGGTCCACGCAAGAAAATGAAGCGGTTCTCGGACAGTGATGCGTAAACTCATCCACGTTTAGGACACCCATCTCAAGCTCTTCGATCAGATTGGCAAGGACTGGTCCCCTGGGATTTATGGAGTAATCTCCCCAAAGAGGATGCCTGCCGTTCAGATCTCCAAGCAAGAGATAGGGCCTCGGCAACCGTGCCACGACGCGGCGGAAGTCCCCCGCGTCGAAGTCAGCTGACGGTGGAATGTACGCAGAAATGATAGTATACCTCCTATCCAGGTGCAGCTGCACAGCCACTGCCCTAAAGGAGGTATCTAAAGAGAAAGGAAGAACGGAGACATCATGCCGGGTGTAAACCGCGCATCCCCCAGCCCGGCCATCCCGCGGTGGTGGAGTCGCAAGACCCTTATACCCCGGAAGAACGGGCAGGGGGCACGCGCCTAGCATGGTCTCCTGCAAAACAATAGCTAACGGGGAACGGGATGAGACGAGCCTCCGCAGCTCCTCCCAGTTGGCCCGGAGTCCACGGCAATTCCATTGAAGGAATATGCCCTCCAGGCCTAGCTCGGAGGTGACGCGGGAGCCCTCCTCGAACTGAAGACCCTCACGGGAATGGCCGTACGCTCCCCGGGGAAAGAACCCCGGGCGCTGTCGCCTTCAAGGACTTATTGGGGAATGTTGGGCTCGCCATGCGAGTCTTTTCCTCCCTCTGCCTCGAAATCTTAGGCGGGCGTTGCGGCTTCGGAGGCGTGGGGCCCTCTTTTCGAGGAACCACCGTCTCCGAGCCACTCGCTCCACCTCGGGGCGTGGGCGAAGGAGCCGAAGCTCCTTTGTTGCTGTCCTCCTTTCGGGGGACAGCTTTAGGAACCCCTGAAGATGGCCTAGCGACCATCTTCAGGGGTGTTGCCTCCTGTGAGTCTAACGACTCGGTGGAGGCGCGTGGCCGTTTCGCCTTGCGGGAAACGGTCACGCTGGGGGAAGAGGGGGGAGCCCTGGTTTTAGCCGGGGCTGGGTATGAACCCTTTTTGCCGCCAGCTTTACCAGGGGAGCGCCCGGGTTGGGTAGAGCCCGCAGAAGGGCTCCGAATGGGCGCGGAAACAACCGTGCTTTTTGGCCTGGATGGGCCAGGAGCAGAGGGTGCCTTTCGAACTACTGAGGCATATGACGTCCCAGGCAGAGCTGGGCGCGCCAGGACCAAGTCCTTAGCCTCGCGGAATGAGAGTCTATCCTGGGCCTGAACGGCCAGGATTTCTTTCTCCAGGAGATATGCACCACATTGCTTCGAAGAAGCAGGGTGCGGCTCTCCGCAATTGACACACTTGGCCACACACGATTTGGACTTATCGTGTGCGACCTTGGAGCAATTTACACAGACTTCGGGTGACCCCGACTTTGCACGTCTACATGAGCGATTCGTATGGCCGAAGCGGTGACAGTAATAGCACCGCCGCGGCAGTGGCACGAATGCCTTCACGCGGTAGCGGTACCAACCGGCACGCACCGACTCAGGAAGCTTGTCACAGTCGAACGTGACGAAGAGTGTAGGGGTGGGTCTCGAGGCCCCTCCCTGTTTTCTCATCACACGTTCGACCCTGACCGCCCCATGGTCGGCCAGCTCTAAGGTGATGTCCTCAATGGAGTAGTCAACGAGTTCCCTCGCATAAACTACTCCTTTCACAAAGTTCATGGTAGAGTGCGGCGTCACACTCACCGGGGTGCCATGAAGTGTCCGAAGAGCACTAATCTTGGCCGCCTCGGCGGGATTCGCCGCATTCGCCAGAAGGCTCCCGTCCGAGAAACGGGTTACCTTCGGCTCTCTACCAATTGCACTAGCTAATCCTCTCCTCTGATGGATCATGTTGCCCTTGGACAACATGCTGCCATCAGTGGAGCGAATAACGAGGAAGCGTTTGAAGCCAGCGGGCTCGAAAACGCCAGGTAACCTCTGAATGAGGGGCCCCGATGTCATCGAGGCTCCGCCCTGTGCACTCTTGGTATTAGTCTTCTTTTTCAGGGGCTCCGCAACCGGGGGGGCAGAGGGGGCGGATGTGCCGATCTTGGCTTGGTCGCTTGCCAAAGTGGCAGCAGACCCATCCATCCCCGTAGCCCCCGCGGGTGGAGAGGAGCCCCGAGTCTTCTTCGTCCTTTTCCTTTTTGGAGAGGAGGGCGGGGAATGAACCCGCTTCTCACCCCCGCCGGTAGAAGACCCCAGGCCAGATGGACCGGCCTCAGCCAGGTCCTTCTCCGAACTTGAGAAGGTCCTGGTGGTCGCAGGGGCATCATCCGGAGGAGATCCCTCCCCTCCTTGTACTGCTTGAGAATCCCCAGCCGTTTGAGGAGGACCTTGCATAGGGGCGGATTCGGGTTCGGTGCTTGGCGCCGAGCCCGGATTTCCCCCCCCATCCTCCATGGAAGGCCCTACCGTCTGAGGCTGGTTTTCCTCAAGGACCATGTCTATCACAGGAGGGGCCTCCAGTTGGCCATCCCCTCCCAGGACATCGCAGGTCCCCTTGGCAGCGTCATAAGTCTTTAGTGGGGAGGCACAGGCCTTGACCCCGGCAAGGTTTAATATTTTTGCCAGCAGGTCTTTTGAGGGAAGCGACCGAAGGGGCCTGGCTTCCCTCTCCCCCCTAAGGGGGTTTGCCCTACCGAGCCGCTTGCACGAGGGGCGGTCGGTAATGGGCTGCCTGCTGGCTTTCTTGGCAGTCCCCTTGGAAAGAAAAGAGGGGACTGCCGCTGGAAAAGGGGTGCCCGAAAGCACCTCCAGAGAAGGGGGTGAGGAGGAGTCCCCTACACCCGTAGGCGTAGGAGAGGAGTAAGCCTCCTCTACGGTTAAAGAGGTATGGAGGGTCCCCTGCGCAAGCACAGGGGAGGGACCTCCATCTTTTCTGTGGAGCTGCACGAAGGTGGCTCCGTTGTTTTAGGGAGAATTAAGGGGAGATGTTTTTTTTTTGCATCATTGGGCATGGTGACCCTCTTTGTTTTACGGGACGCAATCGCTCACCACCTCTTGCAGTAGCCCGCACTGCAAGAGGTGCTTACAGGCCCGGCGCCGCAATTTGGGAGCACCCCTCCCGCCTGGTGGCCTGGCAGTCCTTCGGCATGGCGGCTCCACCTCGAACACGGCGTAAATTTTTTTTTATTTTTTTAAAGGGGCTATCTGGCGACTGCCAACTTAGGCATAAGTCGCCGTAAAAAACAGCCTAGTTCTAGGCTACTTTAAAAAATTAAACAGAAAACAATAAAAAGAAATAACAATAACAAAGCAATAACAAAAACAATTACAAAAACAACAACAACAATTAAATCGGGTTAAATAAAAGGGAGAAGGCCGGCCTCCCCCAAAAAGTCAATAAGTCCACCAGTCAAAGTACACGCACTCGTCCCGAGCACAAGGGACAGGCGGTAGCGACCCCGCCCATCCCGGTACTGAGACAGGTATCGTGCGCGAAGATCACCCAGACTGGGACATTCGACAAGAATGTGCCGAACAGTCTGGGGAACGACGCAGTCGTTGCAATAGGGCGCAGGCGAGCGCTCCATCAGATAGCGATGCGTCACACGAGTGTGTCCGATTCGGAGACGACAGAAAGCAACCTAAAGCAGCCGCGGCATTGGGGGATAGGTCCATGGGAACAGTCGCGGCGCAATGGCACGCAACTTTAAGTTCCCTTCGACCGTCTCCCATCTTCTTTGCCAAGCAGTCCGAAGAGCTGCCCGTATTCCTGCCATGTAGTCGGTGTGAGGAAGAGCGAAATGCTGGTCCGGTCGCAGAGTCCTCGCGGACTCTTTGGCGCCCTCATCGGCGCGCTCATTCCCCGCAATTCCTACATGTCCAGGAACCCAGCAGAAGATAATCTCGACATCTGCCCGGCTCGCCAAAACCGTGGCGTCACGGATATCGCGAACCAGGGGATGCGGAGATTCCAATGCCCCGAGAGCACTCAGGGCGCTTTGTGTGTCGCTATAGATCACAATCCGGTCTCCGAACCGGGCACGTCGCGTAATCTCCCGTACCGAGTGGTGTATTGCCACCAGCTCGGCCGTGAAGACAGACGCAGCGCCTGGTAGAGCCCCGCTCACTTCAAACAGAGGGGATACGGCGTGGAAGCCGACCCCCTCTTGGGACTTGGAGCCATCCGTATACACTGGCACGGTACCAGCGTGACACGATGTGTGCTCCAAAAAGGTCGAACGCAATACTCCCGGCGCAGTACAAGCTTTGGGAGCAGAGGCGTAGCGACAAATAGCCAAATGTGGTACCCTCCAGGGTGGCGTCCTGGGCAGAACCAGGGGCGCCACCGGCTCGAGAGCTATATCTTCCTCTCGAAGGAGTTTCCTGGCCCTAAACCCAAAGGGCTTAGGGTATGACTGGCGTCTCTCGGCGGCATAGGCACCATCGAGATCAGCTGCGGATGCAGTGAGAGCTGTTGGCGACTGAGGGAGGCGCCGGGCTCGCGCGTACAGGCGAGTGATGCACTGCACGCGGCGCAGAGCGAGTGGCATCTCCCCAGCATCGACCAACAGGCTCTCAATGGGGGAAGTGCGGAAGGCACCGGTCGCAAGGCAAAGGCCGGTGTGGTGGATCGAATCCACCTTCCGCAATAAACGCTCGGCTGCGGATGCATAAAACTCGCATCCGTAGACGAGCTTCGAGCGAACAAAGGATCGATAAAAAAGTAAGGCGGTAGCCCTATCAGCGCCCCAAGCGCTGAACGTCACGGAACGGAGAATGTCCATGGCGCGGGTACAAGAGACCCTAAGGCTGCGAATATGAGCCTCCCAGGTGAGGCGTCGGTCGAATACAAGACCAAGGAAACGGTGCGACTCAACCACATCCAGGCGCACCCCATTAAGAAACAAATCTGGGTCGGGGTGAAGCCGTGGATGGCGGCAGAAGTGCACTACCTTAGTCTTGGCCAAAGAAAACCGAAACCTGTGCGCTTCGGCATAGCGAGAGACGCGGTTCAATGCCTGTTGGAGTCGACGCTCCAGAGTTGGCATCTGGGCCGCGCCAAAAGAGATCGAAAGGTCGTCCACGTAGAGCGTAGCGAGAACATCATCCGGCAGCACCGAGGTGATGCCGTTGATGCTCAGGGCAAAGAGTGTGACACTGAGGACACTTCCATGCGGGACACCCTCTTCCTGCTCCTTTGGGCCGGAGAGGGCTCCCCCTACCCGTACGCGGAATCGACGATCTCGCAAAAATTCAGATATAAACATTGCGAGGCGTCCCCTCGCCCCCATCGTGTGGAGAGTCTCCATGATACCGTATCGCCATGCGGTATCATAGGCCTTCTCCAGATCAAAAAACATCGTGGCGTAGTGCTGTCTACGAAGGAAAGCCTCGCAGACGGCATTTTCCAGTCGGAGCAGAGCATCCGACGTGGAGTGGAACTTACGGAAGCCGCACTGTGCAGAAGACAGATGGCCTCCGCTGTCCAGGAAATAGGCTAATCTAACATTTACCAATTTCTCCATCAACTTGCACAGGCAAGAGGTTAGAGAGATTGGGCGGAAACCGGTCGGAGTAGAGTGATCTCTCCCCGGCTTGCGAAAGGCGAGCACAGTAGCGATTCGCCAGGAGTCTGGGAGAAGACCTTCCACCCAGATCCTGTTGAACAAATCTAACAGAAAGGCCATGCCTCGCTCACCCAGGTGTCGAAGCATGGCGTACGGGACATCGTCCGGACCATGGGCGGTGTCCGCGCACGAAGCGAGACCGGAACGCAACTCACTCACAGTAAACTTGTCGTTGAAGGGTTCTCCGCCTCTGGAGGTAAAGTCCAGCCGGCGGCCTTCCGCGACATCACGACGTGCATTGAATGCTGGCGGAGCAGCATCACGGCAAGAGAATGCGGAAAAAGCGGTCGCTAAGGATTCCGCCACGGACGCGGGGTCCGAGATTGCGGTCCCATTCTCCTGGAGAACGGGAGGGGGGTCCTGCGAGAACTTGCCCCGAATCCTTTTGACTCGCTTCCACACCTCAGCTAAAGGGGTCTTCCCGTTAAGTGAAGACACGTATGCCCGCCAAGAAGAGCGGCGGGCGTGCTTCGAAATATACCGGAACCTAGCCCTAGCCCGACGAAATTCAGCGACAGTGAAATCGTTCGGGCGGCGCTTATAGCGCATGTAGGCATAACGCTTCTGTTTGAGGGCCGTTTTTTTTTTTTTTTTTTATTTAAGGGGCTATCTGGCGACTGCCGACTTAGGCATAAGTCGCCGTAAACAAACAGCCTAGTTCTAGGCTACTTCAAAAAATGGAACAGGGAACAACAAAAAAGAAATAACAATAACAAAACAATAACAAAAACAACAACAACAACAAAAACAACAACAAAATTAAGCCTGGTTAAAAAAAAGGGAGAAGGCTGGCCTCCCCCAAAAAGTTAGCAAGTCCACCAGTCAAAGTGCACGCACTCGTCCCGAGTACAAGGGACAGGCGGTAGCGACCCCGCCCATCCCGGTACCGGGACAGGTATCGTGCGCGAAGATCACCCAGACTGGGATATTCAACAAGAATGTGCCGAACAGTCTGGGGGACGACGCAGTCGTTGCAATAGGGCGCAGGCGAGCGCTCCACCAGATAGCGAAGCGTCACACGAGTGTGTCCGATTCGGAGACGACAGAAAGCAACCTGAAGCCGCCGCGGCATTGGGGGATAGGTCCATGGGAACAGTCGCGGCGCAATGGCACGCAACTTTAAGTTCCCCTCGACCGTCTCCCATCTTCTTTGCCAAGCAGTCCGAAGAGCTGCCCGTATTCCTGCCATGTAGTCGGTGTGAGGAAGAGCGAAACGCTGGTCCGGTCGCAGAGTCCTCGCGGACTCTTTGGCGCCCTCATCGGCGCGCTCATTCCCCGCAATTCCCACATGTCCAGGAACCCAGCAGAAGATAATCTCGACATCTGCCCGGCTCGCCAAAACCGTGGCGTCACGGATATCGCGAACCAGGGGATGCGGAGATTCCAATGCCCCGAGAGCACTCAGGGCGCTTTGTGAGTCGCTATAGATCACAATCCGGTCTCCGAACCGGGCACGTCGCGTAATCTCCCGTACCGAGTGGTGTATTGCCACCAGCTCGGCCGTGAAGACAGACGCAGCGCCTGGTAGAGCCCCGCTCACTTCAAACAGAGGGGATACGGCGTGGAAGCCGACCCCCTCTTGGGACTTGGAGCCATCCGTATACACTGGCACGGTTCCAGCGTGACACGATGTGTGCTCCAAAAAGGTCGAACGCAATACTCCCGGCGCAGTACAAGCTTTGGGAGCAGAGGCGTGGCGACAAATAGCCAAATGTGGTACCCTCCAGGGTGGCGTCCTGGGCAGAACCAGGGGCGCCACCGGCCCGAGAGCTATATCTAGCTCTCGAAGGAGTTTCCTGGCCCTAAACCCAAAGGGCTTAGGGTATGACTGGCGTCTCTCGGCGGCATAGGCACCATCGAGATCAGCTGCGGATGCAGTGAGAGCTGTTGGCGACTGAGGGAGGCGCCGGGCTCGCGCGTACAGGCGAGTGATGCACTGCACGCGGCGCAGAGCGAGTGGCATCTCCCCAGCATCGACCAACAGGCTCTCAATGGGGGAAGTGCGGAAGGCACCGGTCGCAAGGCGAAGGCCGGTGTGGTGGATCGAATCCACCTTCCGCAATAAACGCTCGGCTGCGGATGCATAAAATTCGCATCCGTAGTCGAGCTTCGAGCGAACAAAGGATCGATAAAAAAGTAAGGCGGTAGCCCTATCAGCGCCCCAAGCGCTGAACGTCACGGAACGGAGAATGTCCATGGCGCGGGTACAAGAGACCCTAAGGCTGCGAATATGAGCCTCCCAGGTGAGGCGTCGGTCGAATACAAGACCAAGGAAACGGTGCGACTCAACCACATCCAGGCGCACCCCATTAAGAAACAAATCTGGGTCGGGGTGAAGCCGTGGATGGCGGCAGAAGTGCACCACCTTAGTCTTGGCCAAAGAAAACCGAAACCTGTGCGCTTCGGCATAGCGAGAAACGCGGTTCAATGCCTGTTGGAGTCGACGCTCCAGAGTTGGCATCTGGGCCGCGCCAAAAGAGATCGAAAGGTCGTCCACGTAGAGCGTAGCGAGAACATCTTCCGGCAGCACCGAGGTGATGCCGTTGATGCTCAGGGCAAAGAGTGTGACACTGAGGACACTTCCCTGCGGGACACCCTCTTCCTGCTCCTTTGGGCCGGAGAGAGCTCCCCCCACCCGTACGCGGAATCGACGATCTCGCAAAAATTCAGATATAAACATTGGGAGGCGTCCCCTCGCCCCCATCGTGTAGAGAGTCTCCATGATACCGTATCGCCATGCGGTATCATAGGCCTTCTCCAGATCGAAAAACACCGTGGCGTAGTGCTGTCTACGAAGGAAAGCCTCGCAGACGGCATTTTCCAGTCGGAGCAGAGCATCCGACGTGGAGTGGAACTTGCGGAAGCCGCACTGTGCGGAAGACAGATGGCCTCCGCTGTCCAGGAAAAAAGCTAATCTAACGTTTACCAATCTCTCCATCAACTTGCACACGCAAGAGGTTAGAGAGATTGGGCGGAAACCGGTCGGAGTAGAGTGATCTCTCCCCGGTTTGCGAAAGGCGAGCACAGTAGCGATTCGCCAGGAGTCTGGGAGAAGACCTTCCACCCAGATCCTGTTGAACAGATCTAACAGAAAGGCCATGCCTCGCTCACCCAGGTGTCGAAGCATGGCATACGGGACATCGTCCGGACCATGGGCGGTGTCCGCGCACGAAGCGAGAGCGGAACGCAACTCACTCACAGTAAACTTGTCGTTGAAGGGTTCTCCGCCACTGGAGGTAAAGTCCAGCCGGCGGCCTTCCGCGACATCACGACGTGCATTGAATGCTGGTGGAGCAGCATCACGGCTAGAGAATGCGGAAAAAGCGGTCGCTAAGGATTCCGCCACGGACGCGGGGTCTGAGATTGCGGTCCCATTCTCCTGGAGAACGGGAGGGGGGTCCTGCGAGAACTTGCCCCGAATCCTTTTGACTCGCTTCCACACCTCAGCTAAAGGGGTCTTCCCGTTAAGTGAAGACACGTATGCCCGCCAAGAAGAGCGGCGGGCGTGCTTCGAAATATACCGGAACCTAGCCCTAGCCCGACGAAATTCAGCGACAGTGAAATCGTTCGGGCGGCGCTTATAGCGCATGTAGGCATAACGCTTCTGTTTGAGGGCCGTCTCACACTCGGCCGACCACCATGGGAGTGGTCGGCGTGCAAAACGGCCAGACGTCCTAGGAATAGTAGTCAGGCCCACGGCGATGAGGTTGCCGGAGAAGAACTCAACGGCCTCATCTACCGACCTAAACTCCTCGACTGAGATAGAGAATTCAGTCATTTCCTGAAATGCAGGCCACCGCGCCCGCGCCAAGCACCACCGAGGTGGTCTCTCAGGCGGCAGTTGCCCTGAAAATGATATTTGAATGGGAAAGTTATCACTACCATGGAGGTCATCGACCACCCCCCAATCAAAATCAGGCTGTGCATCCGAAGAGCACAAAGATAGGTCAAGGCAAGAAAATGAAGCGGTTCTCGGACAGTGATGCGTAAACTCATCCACGTTTAGGACACCCATCTCAAGCTCTTCGATCAGATCGGCAAGGACTTGTCCCCTGGGATTTATGGAGTAATCTCCCCAGAGAGGATGCCTGCCGTTCAGATCTCCAAGCAAGAGATAGGGCCTCGGCAACCGTGCCACGACGCGGCGGAAGTCCCCCGCGTCGAAGTCAGCTGACGGTGGAATGTACGCAGAAATGATAGTATACCTCCTATCCAGGTGCAGCTGCACAGCCACTGCCTGAAGGGAGGTATCTAAAGAGAAAGGAAGAACGGAGACATCATGCCGGGTGTAAACTGCGCATCCCCCAGCCCGGCCATCCCGCGGTGGTGGGGTCGCAAGACCCTTATACCCCGGGAGGGCAGGGAGGGGGCACGCACCTAGCATGGTCTCCTGCAAAAAAATAGCTAACGGAGAACGGGACGAGACGAGCCTCCGCAGCTCCTCCCAGTTGGCCCGGAGTCCACGGCAATTCCATTGAAGGAATATGCCCTCCAGGCCTAGCTCGGAGGAGACGCGGGGGCCCTCCTCGAATTGAAGACCCTCACGGGAATGGCCGTACGCTTCCCGGGGGCAGAACCCCGGGCGCTGTTGGCCGGACAAAGCGCTGAAGGCGCTGTCGCCTTCGAGGACTTATTGGGGGAGGTTGGGCTCGCCATGCGAGTCTTTTCCTCCCTCCGCCTCGAAACCTTAGGCGGGCGTTGCGGCTTCGGAGGCGGGGGGCCCTCTTTTCGAGGAACCACCGTCTCCGAGCAACTCGCTCCACCTCGGGGCGTGGGCGAAGGAGCCGAAGCTCCTTTGTTGCTGTCCTCCTTTCAGGGGACAGCTTTAGGAACCCCGGAAGATGGCCTAGCGACCATCTTCAGGGGTGTTGCCTCCTGTGAGTCTAACGACTCGGTGGAGGCGCGTGGCCGTTTCGCCTTACGGGAAACGGTCACGCTGGGGGAGGAGGGGGGAGCCCTGGTTTTAGCCGGGGCTGGGTATGAACCCTTTTTGCCGCCAGCTTTACCAGGGGAGCGCCTGGGTTGGGTAGAGCCCGCAGAAGGGCTCCGAATGGGCGCGGAAACAACCGTGCTCGTTGGCCTGGATGGGCCAGGAGCAGAGGGTGCCTTCCTAACTATTGAGGCATATGACGTCCCAGGCAGAGCCGGGCGCGCCAGGACCAAGTCCTTTGCCTCGCGGAATGAGAGTCGATCCTGGGCCTGAACGGCCAGGATTTCTTTCTCCAGGAGATATGCACCACATTGCTTCGAAGAAGCAGGGTGCGGCTCTCCGCAATTGACACACTTGGCCACACACGATTTGGACTTATCGTGTGCGACCTTGGAGCAATTTACACAGACTTCGGGTGGCCCCGACTTTGCACGTCTACATGAGCGATTCGTATGGCCGAAGCGGTGACAGTAATAGCACCGCCGCGGCAGTGGCACGAATGCCTTCATGCGGTAGCGGTACCAACCGGCACGCACCGACTCAGGAAGCTTGTCACAGTCGAACGTGACGAAGAGTGTAGGGGTGGGTCTCGAGGCCCCTCCCTGTTTTCTCATCACACGTTCGACCCTGACCGCCCCATGGTCGGCCAGCTCTAAGGTGATGTCCTCAATGGAGTAGTCAACGAGTTCCCTCGCATAAACTACTCCTTTCACAAAGTTCATGGTAGAGTGCGGCGTCACACTCACCGGGGTGCCATGAAGTGTCCGAAGAGCACTAATCTTGGCCGCCTCGGCGGGATTCGCCGCATTCGCCAGAAGGCTCCCGTCCGAGAAACGGGTTACCTTCGGCTCTCTACCAATTGCACTAGCTAATCCTCTCCTCTGATGGATCATGTTGCCCTTGGACAACATGGTGCCATCAGTGGAGCGAATAACGAGGAAGCGTTTGAAGCCAGCGGGCTCGAAAACGCCAGGTAACCTCTGAATGAGGGGCCCCGATGTCATCGAGGCTCCGCCCTGTGCACTCTTGGTATTAGTCTTCTTTGTCAGGGGCTCCGCAACCGGGGGGGCAGAGGGGGCGGATGTGCCGATCTTGGCTTGGTCGCTTGCCAGAGTGGCAGCAGACCCATCCGTCCCCGCAGCCCCCGCGGATGGAGAGGAGCCCCGAGTCTTTTTTGTCTTTTTAGTCTTTTTCTTTTTCTTTTTCGGAGAGGAGGGCGGGGAATGAACCCGCTTTTCACCTCCGCCGGCAGAAGTCCCCAGGCCAGATGGACCAGCCTCAGCCAGGTCCCTCTCCGAAATGGAGAAGGTCCTGGTTGTCGTAGGGGCATCTGTCGGAGGAGATCCCTCCCCTCCTTTTATTGCCTCGGAGCCCTCAGCCATTTGAGGAGGACCTTGCATAGGGGCGGATTCGGGTTCGGTGCTTGGCGCCGAGCCCGAACTCCCCCCCCATGGAAGGCACTACCGTCTGAGGCTGGGTCTCCTCAAGGACCATGTCTATCACAGGAGGGGCCTCCAGTTGGCCATCCCCTCCCAGGACATCGCAGGTCCCCTTGGCAGTATTGTCACTAGTCAGGTGGTGTGGGGAGGCACAGGCCTTGACCCCAGCAAGGTTTAAAATTCTTGCCAGCAGGTCTTTTGAGGGAAGCGACCGAAGGGGCCTGGCTTCCCTCTCCCCCCTAAGGGGGTTTGCCCTACCGAGCCGCTTGCACGAGGGGCGGTCGGCAATGGGCTGCCTGCTGGCTTTCTTGGCAGTCCCCTTAGAAAGCAAAGGAGGGACTGCCGCTGGAGATAGGGAGGTGCCCGAAAGCACCTCCAGAGAAGGGGGTGAGGGGGAGTCCCCTACACCCGTAGGCGTAGGAGAGGAGTAAGCCTCCTCTCCGGTTAAAGAATTATGGAGGGTCCCTTGCGCAAGCACAAGGGGGGGGACCTCCATTTTCTCGGTGGAGCTGCCCGAGGGCGGCTCCGTCGATTTTCTTGGGGAAGTTGGGGGTTGGGTTTTTTGTTGTTTTTTTTCATTATTGGGCATGGTGACCCTCTTTTGATTACGGGACGCAATAGCTCATCACCTCTCGCAGTTGCCCGCACTGCGAGAGGTGCTTACAAGCCCGGCAGAGCCAGGCGCCGCCATTCGGGACCACCCCTCCCGCCTGGTGGCCTGGCAGTCCTTCGGCATGGCGGCTCCACCTTGGACACGGCGTAAAAAATATAGGTTGTGAAGAGGAGAGGAAAAGGGATGTGAGGAAGATGTGGGTGGGGATGAAGCAGGTTGTTAAAAAACCCCCATCCCGAACCGGAGCTCAGGGGTTAGGGAACAATGTCCCCTCCCCCCTCAGCCCCGATCCGGGGTGGTTGGCTTGAGAAGAAGGTCAGCATTCTACCCTGTGAAATTAGAGGCTGACCAGAGAAAGTTGTGGGAGAGGTTGTATGAAAAGCGACGAGGTAGGGGAGAAATCGGGCTATCTGAAGGAAGGAAGAGAGGCTAAGCTGGGGCCGGACGGAGTGCTGGATCCCGTCAGCACGGCGGCCAGGATGGCAAATCGCCGCGCCCCTTACGGGGGAGTGTTTGAGGGCCGTCTCACACTCGGCCGACCACCATGGGAGTGGTCGGCGTGCAAAACGGCCAGACGTCCTAGGAATAGTAGTCAGGCCTACGGCGATGAGGTTGCCGGAGAAGAACTCAACGGCCTCATCTACCGACCTAAACTCCTCGACTGAGATAGAGAATTCAGTCATTTCTTGAAATGCAGGCCACCGCGCCCGCGCCAAGCACCACCGAGGTGGTCTCTCAGGCGGCAGTTGCCCTGAAAATGATATTTGAATGGGAAAGTGATCACTACCATGGAGGTCATCGACCACCCCCCAATCAAAATCAGGCTGTGCATCCGAAGAGCACAAAGATAGGTCAAGGCAAGAAAATGAAGCGGTTCTCGGACAGTGATGACAAACTCATCCACGTTTAGGACACCCATCTCAAGCTCTTCGATCATTTTTTTTTTTTTTTTTTTTTTTAGGAGCTCATCTGGCGACTGCCTACTTGGGCATTAGTCGCCGTATTAAAACTGGCCTAGTTCTAGGCTACTATAAAATGAAATTAAAGAGAAAAAAAAACAACACCCCAAAAGGGGGAAAGGAAGCAAGCTGGTGCGTCGGGGAGAGGTCCCCCCGGCGCAGGAGCGTGCAACTAAAGAAAAAAAACAAACAAACAAAAAACAAAACAAATGCAAAAAAAAACAAAAACAAAACAAACAAACCTTGCTTAAATAATAGGGAGAAGGCCGGCCTCCCCCAAGAAGTCAACAAGTCAGTGTGCACGAATCTGTCCCAAGCACAAGGGACAGGCGGTAGCGACCCCACCCATCCCGGTACTGGGACAGGTATCGTGCGCGAAGATCACCCAGACTGGGACATTCGACAAGAATGTGCCGAACAGTCTGGGGGACGACGCAGTCGTTGCAATAGGGCGCAGGCGAGCGCTCCATCAGATAGCGATGCGTCACACGAGTGTGTCCGATTCGGAGACGACAGAAAGCAACCTGAAGCCGCCGCGGCATTGGGGGATAGGTCCATGGGAACAGTCGCGGCGCAATGGCACGCAACTTTAAGTTCCCTTCGACCGTCTCCCATCTTCTTTGCCAAGCAGTCCGAAGAGCTGCCCGTATTCCTGCCATGTAGTCGGTGTGAGGAAGAGCGAAACGCTGGTCCGGTCGCAGAGTCCTCGCGGACTCTTTGGCGCCCTCATTCCCCGCAATTCCTACATGTCCAGGAACCCAGCAGAAGATAATCTCGACATCTGCCCGGCTCGCCAAAACCGTGGCGTCACGGATATCGCGAACCAGGGGATGCGGAGATTCCAATGCCCCGAGAGCACTCAGGGCGCTTTGTGAGTCGCTATAGATCACAATCCGGTCTCCGAACCGGGCACGTCGCGTAATCTCCCGTACCGAGTGGTGTATTGCCACCAGCTCGGCCGTGAAGACAGACGCAGCGCCTGGTAGAGCCCCGCTCACTTCAAACAGAGGGGATACGGCGTGGAAGCCGACCCCCTCTTGGGACTTGGAGCCATACGTATACACTGGCACGGTACCAGCGTGACACGATGTGTGCTCCAAAAAGGTCGAACGCAATACTCCCGGCGCAGTACAAGCTTTGGGAGCAGAGGCGTGGCGACAAATAGCCAAATGTGGTACCCTCCAGGGTGGCGTCCTGGGCAGAACCAGGGGCGCCACCGGCCCGAGAGCTATATCTACCTCTCGAAGGAGTTTCCTGGCCCTAAACCCAAAGGGCTTAGGGTATGACTGGCGTCTCTCGGCGGCATAGGCACCATCGAGATCAGCTGCGGATGCAGTGAGAGCTGTTGGCGACTGAGGGAGGCGCCGACCTCGCGCGTACAGGCGAGTGATGCACTGCGCGCGGCGCAGAGCGAGTGGCATCTCCCCAGCATCGACCAACAGGCTCTCAATGGGGGAAGTGCGGAAGGCACCGGTCGCAAGGCGAAGGCCGGTGTGGTGGATCGAATCCACCTTCCGCAATAAACGCTCGGCTGCGGATGCATAAAACTCGCATCCATAGTCGAGCTTCGAGCGAACAAAGGATCAATAAAAAAGTAAGGCGGTAGCCCTATCAGCGCCCCAAGCGCTGAACGTCACGGAACGGAGAATGTCCATGGCGCGGGTACAAGAGACCCTAAGGCTGCGAATATGAGCCTCCCAGGTGAGGCGTCGGTCGAATACAAGACCAAGGAAACGGTGCGACTCAATCACATCCAGGCGCACCCCATTAAGAAACAAATCTGGGTCGGGGTGAAGCCGTGGATGGCGGCAGAAGTGCACCACCTTAGTCTTGGCCAAAGAAAACCGAAACCTGTGCGCTTCGGCATAGCGAGAGACGCGGTTCAATGCCTGTTGGAGTCGACGCTCCAGAGTTGGCATCTGGGCCGCGCCAAAAGAGATCGAAAGGTCGTCCACGTAGAGCGTAGCGAGAACATCTTCCGGCAGCACCGAGGTGATGCCGTTGATGCTCAGGGCAAAGAGTGTGACACTGAGGACACTTTCCTGCGGGACACCCTCTTCCTGCTCCTTTGGGCCGGAGAGGGCTCCCCCCACCCGTACGCGGAATCGACGATCTCGCAAAAATTCAGATATAAAAATTGGGAGGCGTCCCCTCGCCCCCATCGTGTGGAGAGTCTCCATGATACCGTATCGCCATGCGGTATCATAGGCCTTCTCCAGATCAAAAAACACCGTGGCGTAGTGCTGTCTACGAAGGAAAGCCTCGCAGACGGCACTTTCCATTCGGAGCAGAGCATCCGACTTGGAGTGGAACTTACGGAAGCCGCACTGTGCAGAAGACAGATGGCCTCCGCTGTCCAGGAAATAGGCTAATCTAACATTTACCAATTTCTCCATCAACTTGCACAGGCAAGAGGTTAGAGAGATTGGGCGGAAACCGGTCGGAGTAGAGTGATCTCTCCCCGGCTTGCGAAAGGCGAGCACAGTAGCGATTCGCCAGGAGTCTGGGAGAAGACCTTCCACCCAGATCCTGTTGAACAAATCTAACAGAAAGGCCATGCCTCGCTCACCCAGGTGTCGAAGCATGGCGTACGGGACATCGTCCGGACCATGGGCGGTGTCCGCGCACGAAGCGAGACCGGAACGCAACTCACTCACAGTAAACTTGTCGTTGAAGGGTTCTCCGCCTCTGGAGGTAAAGTCCAGCCGGCGGCCTTCCGCGACATCACGACGTGCATTGAATGCTGGCGGAGCAGCATCACGGCTAGAGAATGCGGAAAAAGCGGTCGCTAAGGATTCCGCCACGGACGCGGGGTCCGAGATTGCGGTCCCATTCTCTTGGAGAACGGGAGGGGGGTCCTGCGAGAACTTGCCCCGAATCCTTTTGACTCGCTTCCACACCTCAGCTAAATGGGTCTTCCCGTTAAGTGAAGACACGTATGCCCGCCAAGAAGAGCGGCGGGCGTGCTTCGAAATATACCGGAACCTAGCCCTAGCCCGACGAAATTCAGCGACAGTGAAATCGTTCGGGCGGCGCTTATAGCGCATGTAGGCATAACGCTTCTGTTTGAGGGCCGTCTCACACTCGGCCGACCACCATGGGAGTGGTCAGCGTGCAAAACGGCCAGACGTCCTAGGAATAGTAGTCAGGCCTACGGCGATGAGGTTGCCGGAGAAGAACTCAACGGCCTCATCTACCGACCTAAACTCCTCGACTGAGATAGAGAATTCAGTCATTTCCTGAAATGCAGGCCACCGCGCCCGCGCCAAGCACCACCGAGGTGGTCTCTCAGGCGGCAGTTGCCCTGAAAATGATATTTGAATGGGAAAGTGATCACTACCATGGAGGTCATCGACCACCCCCCAATCAAAATCAGGCTGTGCATCCGAAGAGCACAAAGATAGGTCAAGGCAAGAAAATGAAGCGGTTCTCGGACAGTGATGCGTAAACTCATCCACGTTTAGGACACCCATCTCAAGCTCTCGATCAGATCGGCAAGGACTTGTCCCCTGGGATTTATGGAGTAATCTCCCCAGAGAGGATGCCTGCCGTTCAGATCTCCAAGCAAGAGATAGGGCCTCGGCAACCGTGCCACGACGCGGCGGAAGTCCCCCGCGTCGAAGTCAGCTGACGGTGGAATGTACGCAGAAATGATAGTATACCTCCTATCCAGGTGCAGCTGCACAGCCACTGCCTGAAAGGAGGTATCTAAAGAGAAAGGAAGAACGGAGACATCATGCCGGGTGTAAACCGCGCATCTCCTAGCCCGGCCATCCCCCGGTGGTGGGGTCGCAAGACCCTTATACCCCGGGAGGGCAGGCAGCGGGCACTCGCCTAGCATGGTCTCCTGCAAAAAAATAGCTAACGGGGAACGGGAGGAGGCGAGCCTCCGCAGCTCCTCCCAGTTGGCCCGGAGTCCACGGCAATTCCATTGAAGGAATATGCCCTCCAGGCCTAGCTCGGAGGAGACGCGGGGGCCCTCCTCGAATTGAAGACCCTCACGGGAATGGCCGTACGCTTCCCGGGGGCAGAACCCCGGGCGCTGTCGCCTTCGAGGACTTATTGGGGGAGGTTGGGCTCGCCATGCGAGTCTTTTCCTCCCTCTGCCTCGAAACCTTAGGCGGGCGCTGCGGCTTCGGAGGCGGGGGGGCCTCTTTTCGAGGAACCACCGTCTCCGAGCCACTCGCTCCACCTCGGGGCGTGGGCGTAGGAGCCGAAGCTCCTTTGTGCTGTCCTCCTTTCGGGGGACAGCTTTAGGAACCCCGGAAGATGGCCTAGCGACCATCTTCAGGGGTGTTGCCTCCTGTGAGTCTAACGACTCGGTGGAGGCGCGTGGCCGTTTCGCCTTGCGGGAAACGGTCACGCTGGGGGAAGAGGGGGGAGCCCTGGTTTTAGCCGGGGCTGGGTATGAACCCTTTTTGCCGCCAGCTTTACCAGGGGAGCGCCCGCAGAAGGGCTCCGAATGGGCGCGGAAACAACCGTGCTCGTTGGCCTGGATGGGCCAGGAGCAGAGGGTGCCTTTCGAACTACTGAGGCATATGACGTCCCAGGCAGAGCTGGGCGCGCCAGGACCAAGTCCTTAGCCTCGCGGAATGAGAGTCTATCCTGGGCCTGAACGGCCAGGATTTCTTTCTCCAGGAGATATGCACCACATTGCTTCGAAGAAGCAGGGTGCGGCTCTCCGCAATTAACACACTTGGCCACACACGATTTGGACTTATCGTGTGCGACCTTGGAGCAATTTACACAGAATTCGGGTGACCCCGACTTTGCACGTCTACATGAGCGATTCGTATGGCCGAAGCGGTGACAGTAATAGCACCGCCGCGGCAGTGGCACGAATGCCTTCACGCGGTAGCGGTACCAGCCGGCACGCACCGACTCAGGGAGCTTGTCACAGTCAAACGTGACGAAGAGTGTAGGGGTGGGTCTCGAAGCCCCTCCCTGTTTTTTCATCACACGTTCGACCTTGACCGCCCCATGGTCGGCCAGCTCTAGGGTGATGTCCTCAATGGAGTAGTCAACGAGTTCCCTCGCATAAACTACTCCTTTCACAAAGTTCATGGTAGAGTGCGGCGTCACACTCACCGGGGTGCCATGAAGTGTCCGAAGAGCACTTATCTTGGCCGCCTCGGCGGCATTCGCCAGAAGGCTGCCGTCCGAGAAACGGGTCACCTTCGGCTCTCTACCAATTGCACTAGCTAATCCTCTCCTCTGATGGATCATGTTGCCCTTGGACAACATGGTGCCATCAGTGGAGCGAATAACGAGGAAACGTTTGAAGCCAGCGGGCTCGAAAACGCCAGGTAACCTCTGAATGAGGGGCCCCGATGTCATCGAGGCTCCGCCCTGTGCATTCTTCGTCTTAGTCTTGGTCAGGAGCTCCGAACACGAGGGGGTAGAGGGGCCGGATGTGCCGATCTTGGCTTGGTCGCCTACCAAAGTGGCAGCAGACCCATCCGTCCCCGCTGCCCCCGCGGATGGAGAGGAGCCCCGAGTCTTTTTCTTTTTTGGAGAGGAGGGCGGGGAATGAACCCGCTTTTCACCTCCGCCGGCAGAAGCCCCCAGGCCAGATGGACCGGCCTCAGCCAGGTCCCTCTCCGAAATGGAGAAGGTCCTGGTTGTCGTAGGGGCACCTGTCGGAGGAGATCCCTCCCCTCCTTTTACTGCCTCGGAGCCCTCAGCCATTTGAGGAGGACCTTGCATTGGGGCGGATTCGGGTTCGGTGCTTGGCGCCGAGCCCGAATTCCCCCCCATGGAAGGCCCTACCGTCTGAGGCTGGGTCTCCTCAAGGACCATGTTTATCACAGGAGGGGCCTCCAGTTGGCCATCCCCTCCCAGGACATCGCAGGTCTCCTTGGCAGTGTCGCCAGTCTTGTGTGGGGAGGCACAGGCCTTGACCCCGGCAAGGTTTAAAATTCTTGCCAGCAGGTCTTTTGAGGGAAGCGACCGAAGGGGCCTGGCTTCCCTCTCCCCCCTAAGGGGGTTTGCCCTACCGAGCCGCTTGCACGAGGGGCGGTCGGCAATGGGCTGCCTGCTGGCTTTCTTGAATCCTTTTGACTCGCTTCCACACCTCAGCTAAAGGGGTCTTCCCGTTAAGTGAAGACACGTATGCCCGCCAAGAAGAGCGGCGGGCGTGCTTCGAAATATACCGGAACCTAGCCCTAGCCCGACGAAATTCAGCGACAGTGAAATCGTTCGGGCGGCGCTTATAGCGCATGTAGGCATAACGCTTCTGTTTGAGGGCCGTCTCACACTCGGCCGACCACCATGGGAGTGGTCGGCGTGCAAAACGGCCAGACGTCCTAGGAATAGTAGTCAGGCCCACGGCGATGAGGTTGCCGGAGAAGAACTCAACGGCATCATCTACCGACCTAAACTCCTCGACTGAGATAGAGAATTCAGTCATTTCCTGAAATGCAGGCCACCGCGCCCGCGCCAAGCACCACCGAGGTGGTCTCTCAGGCGGCAGTTGCCCTGAAAATGATATTTGAATGGGAAAGTGATCACTACCATGGAGGTCATCGACCACCCCCCAATCAAAATCAGGCTGTGCATCCGAAGAGCACAAAGAAAGGTCAAGGCAAGAAAATGAAGCGGTTCTCGGACAGTGATGCGTAAACTCATCCACGTTTAGGACACCCATCTCAAGCTCTTCGATCAGATCGGCAAGGACTTGTCCCCTGGGATTTATGGAGTAATCTCCCTAGAGAGGATGCCTGCCGTTCAGATCTCCAAGCAAGAGATAGGGCCTCGGCAACCGTGCAACGACGCGGCGGAAGTCCCCCGCGTCGAAGTCAGCTGACGGTGGAATGTACGCAGAAATAATAGTATACCTCCTATCCAGGTGCAGCTGCACAGCCACTGCCTGAAAGGAGGTATCTAAAGAGAAAGGAAGAACGGAGACATCATGCCGGGTGTAAACTGCGCATCCCCCAGCCCGGCCATCCCGAGGTGGTGGGGTCGCAAGACCCTTATACCCCGGGAGGGCAGGGAGGGGGCACGCACCTAGCATGGTCTCCTGCAAAAAAATAGCTAACGGGGAACGGGACGAGACGAGCCTCCGCAGCTCCTCCCAGTTGGCCCGGAGTCCACGGCAATTCCATTGAAGGAATATGCCCTCCAGGCCTAGCTCGGAGGAGACGCGGGGGCCCTCCTCGAATTGAAGACCCTCACGGGAATGGCCGTACGCTTCCCGGGGGCAGAACCCCGGGCGCTGTCGCCTTCGAGGACTTATTGTGGGAGGTTGACCTCGCCATGCGAGTCTTTTCCTCCCTCCGCCTCGAAACCTTAGGCGGGCGCTGCGGCTTCGGAGGCGGGGGGCCCTCTTTTCGAGGAACCACCGTCTCCGAGCCACTCGCTCCACCTCGTGGCGTGGGCGAAGCTCCTTTGTTGCTGTCCTCCTTTCGGGGGACAGCTTTAGGAACCCCCGAAGATGGCCTAGCGACCATCTTCAGGGGTGTTGCCTCCTGTGAGTCTAACAACTCGGTGGAGGCGCGTGGACGTTTCGCCTTACGGGAAACGGTCACGCTGGGGGAAGAGGGGGGAGCCCTGGTTTTAGCCGGGGCTGGGTGTGAACCCTTTTTGCCGCCAGCTCTACCAGGGGAGCGCCCGGGTGTAGTAGAGCCCGCAAAAGGGCTCCGAATGGGCGCGGAAACAACCGTGCTCGTTGGCCTGGATGGGCCAGGAGCAGAGGGTGCCTTTCGAACTACTGAGGCATATGACGTCCCAGGCAGAGCCGGGCGCGCCAGGACCAAGTCCTTAGCCTCGCGGAATGAGTCTATCCTGGGCCTGAACGGCCAGGATTTCTTTCTCCAGGAGATATGCACCACATTGCTTCGAAGAAGCAGGGTGCGGCTCTCCGCAATTGACACACTTGGCCACACACGATTTGGACTTATCGTGTGCGACCTTGGAGCAATTTACACAGACTTTGGGTGACCCCGACTTTGCACGTCTACATGAGCGATTCGTATGGCCGAAGCGGTGACAGTAATAGCACCACCGCGGCAGTGGCACGAATGCCTTCACGCGGTAGCGGTACCAACCGGCACGCACCGACTCAGGGAGCTTGTCACAGTCGAACGTGACGAAGAGTGTAGGGGTGGGTCTCGAAGCCCCTCCCTGTTTTCTCATCACACGTTCGACCTTGACCGCCCCATGGTCGGCCAGCTCTAGGGTGATGTCCTCAATGGAGTAGTCAACGAGTTCCCTCGCATAAACTACTCCTTTCACAAAGTTCATGGTAGAGTGCGGCGTCACACTCACCGGGGTGCCATGAAGTGTCCGAAGAGCACTTATCTTGGCCGCCTCGGCGGCATTCGCCAGAAGGCTGCCGTCCGAGAAACGGGTCACCTTCGGCTCTCTACCAATTGCACTAGCTAATCCTCTCCTCTGATGGATCATGTTGCCCTTAGACAACATGGTGCCATCAGTGGAGCGAATAACGAGGAAGCGTTTGAAGCCAGCGGGCTCGAAAACGCCAGGTAACCTCTGAATGAGGGGCCCCGATGTCATCGAGGCTCCGCCCTGTGCATTCTTCGTCTTAGTCTTGGTCAGGAGCTCCGCACACGATGGGGTAGAGGGGCCGGATTTGCCGATCTTGGCTTGGTCGCCTACCAAAGTGGCAGCAGACCCATCCGTCCCCGCAGCCCCCGCGGATGGAGAGGAGCCCCGAGTCTTTTTCTTCTTTTTAGGAGAGGAGGGCGGGGAATGAACCCGCTTCTCACCCCCGCCGGTAGAAGCCCCCAGACCAGATGGACCGGCCTCAGCCAGGTCCTTCTCTGAAATGGAGAAGGTCCCGGTGGGCGCAGGGGATTCATCCGGAGGAGATCCCTCCCCTCCTTGTCCTGCCTGAGAATCCACAGCCGTTTGATGAGGACCTTGCATAGGGGCGGATTCGGGTTCGGTGCTTGGCGCCGAGCCCGGATTTCCCCCCCCCCTCCATGGAAGGCCCTACCGTCTGAGGCTGGTTTTCCTCAAGGACCATGTCTATCACAGGAGGGGCCTCCAGTTGGCCATCCCCTCCCAGGACATCGCAGGTCCCCTTGGCAGCGTCATAAGTCTTTAGTGGGGAGGCACAGGCCTTGACCCCGGCAAGGTTTAATATTTTTGCCAGCAGGTCTTTTGAGGGAAGCGACCGAAGGGGCCTGGCTTCCCTCTCCCCCCTAAGGGGGTTTGCCCTACCGAGCCGCTTGTACGAGGGGCGGTCGGCAATGCGCTGCCTGCTGGCTTTCTTGGCAGTCCCCTTAGAAAGCATAGGAGGGACTGCCGCTGGAGATAGGGAGGTGCCCGAAAGCACCTCCAGAGAAGGGGGTGAGGGGGAGTCCCCTACACCCGTAGGCGTAGGAGAGGAGTAAGCCTCCTCTCCGGTTAAAGAGGTATGGAGGGTCCCCTGCGCAAGCACAGGGGGGGGGACCTCCATCTTTTCTGTGGACCTGCACGAGGGCGGCTCCATTGTTGTTATAGGGGGAATTAAGGGGAGGTTTTTTTGTTTCATCATTGGGCATGGTGACCCTCTTTGTTTTACGGGACGCAATCGCTCACCACCTCTTGCAGTAGCCCGCACTGCAAGAGGTGCTTACAGGCCCGGCAGAGCCAGGCGCCGCCATTTGGGACCACCCCTCCCGCCTGGTGGCCTGGCGGCTCCACCTTGAACACGGCGTAAAACGGATAGATTTTGAAGACGAGAGGAAAAGGGATGTGAGGAAGGTATGGGTGGGGATGAAGCAGGTTGTTAAAAGCCAACCACCCCAGACCGGAGCTCAGGGGTTAGGGGACATTGTCCCCTCCCCCCTCAGCCCCGATCCGGGACGATTGGCTGAGAAGGTCAGCTTCTACCCTGTGAAATTAGAGGCTGACCAGAGAAAGTTGTGGGAGAGGTTGTATGAAAAGCGACGAGGTAGGATAGGAATACAGGCTATCTGAAGGAAGGAAGAGAGGCTAAGCTGGGGCCGGACGGGGCGCTGGATCCCGTCAGCACGGCGGCCAGGATGGCAAATCGCCGCGCCCCTTACGGGGCAGAGAAGGGGGTGAGGGGGAGTCCCCTACACCCGTAGGCGTAGGAGAGGAGTAAGCCTCCTCTCCGGTTAAAGAATTATGGAGGGTCCCTTGCGCAAGCACAAGGAAGGGGACCTCCATTTTCTCGGTGGAGCTGCCAGAGGGCAGGTCCGTTGATTTTATTGGGGAAGTTGGGGGTTGGGTTTTTTTGTCATACATGGGCATGGTGACCCTCTTTTTAATACGGGACGCAATAGCTCATCACCTCTCGCAGTTGCCCGCACTGCGAGAGGTGCTTACAAGCCCGGCAGAGCCAGGCGCCGCCATTCGGGACCACCCCTCCCGCCTGGTGGCCTGGCAGTCCATCGGCATGGCGGCTCCACCTTGGACACGGCGTAAAATTGATAGAATGTGAAGAGGAGAGGAAAGGGGATGTGAGGAAGGTATGGGTGGGGATGAAGCAGGTTGTTAAAAAAAAAACCCATCCCGAACCGGAGCTCAGGGGTTAGGGAACAATGTCCCCTCTCCCCCCAGCCCTGATCCGGGGTGGTTGGCTTGAGAAGAAGGTCAGCATTCTACCCTGTGAAATTAGAGGCTGACCAGAGAAAGTTGTGGGAGAGGTTGTATGAAAAGCGACGAGGTAGGGGAGAAATCGGGCTATCTGAAGGAAGGAAGAGAGGCTAAGCTGGGGCCGGACGGAGCGCTGGATCCCGTCAGCACGGCGGCCAGGATGGCAAATCGCCGCGCCCCTTACGGGGAACACGGCGTAAAAAAGATAGATTTTGAAGACGAGAGGAAAAGGGATGTGAGGAAGTATGGGTTGGGATGAAGCAGGTTGTTAAAAGCCAACCATCCCAGACCGGAGCTCAGGGGTTAGGGGACATTGTCCCCTCCCCCCTCAGTCCCGATCCGGTACAAGTTTCCCAGGGCCCATCAGAGTTCAGATCAACTCAGTGACAGATTTGTACTCAGACTGGAAGGATGGGTGCCCCCACTCCTCTGTTAGGAAGGATCTATATTAACGGTATCAGGAACTCCATTCACCCAATTAATACAGTGATAAATTGAGGAGACCTAAACACCTAACACAAGTAAGCTCGGGGTAAAGAATGTCCGGATAACAGTTAAGAATGAAATTTAAAAAACTTTAAAACTTTATTGTAGAAATACCCAATACAATATTCACTAAGAATTTAATGATTATTCTAGATTATTTAAAATGAAAAAGTTAGATGCCTTCATAGATCCTTTACAACTTAATAAAAAATAGATGTATATATATTTATATATGTATAACATGGCTTGAATGTCAACCTAATATGAAGAATTTGATATATAAAAGGTAAAGTAGAAAACAACATAATTAAATTATGAAAGTGATGTATAAAAATGAAGCTGCATAAAAGCAAATAAATATTCTTAAATTAATAACTACTGCTATAAATGTTTTTTATTAATATATTCATTATAGTTTTTTTAAGTTACAACAAATAATTACATGCCCCTCCCACATGGATTAGGGTAATTAAGCATTATAATTTTGATAACTGACGAATTGTAATCAAAATATAAGAGAGGAATACATCTTACATTACTTCGGAATGTCGAAAAAGTAAACGGCGTTAATTTGCTGGCGTACTAGAGGGAGGTCAAACCCCTTAAGTTTCATTAACTGAACAACTTATTTTTCCAACAAACAGAGGGCGACGGAACGGTCTTCATAACCGACTATGCTCTGCTTTATTCTTTTCTTCCATTAGCCCTTCATTTCAGCTACGTTTCAACACGTCTCCGGCTCCTATACACCTAACACGAGTAAGCTCGGGGTATAGAATGTTCGGATAACAAAACGCCTTTCTAAACGCACCCGAGTACTTACAATGCGTTAGTCGGTGATGGTTACTACAACAGGACAGTGAAAAGTTATTCTACAACAAGGGATAGGATAGGGGACAGGAACTATATTGAAAAGGATTCTTGGGATAATAAATAGAATTTTATTATTTTTTTTTTTTACTTAACGAAGCATCAAGTATTGCACGGAGCAGTTATTCCCTTAGACAAATAAACGTCCGGTATAATTGCAAATAGCGAGAAAAAGAAAGGCTTACGATAAGATTAAATATCATTTAATTCATAAAACTTGACAATGCAACAATTATCTACATAAAATGCGATGCACTTGGATAAAAAAAAAAACTAAGTAACCCAACGGGAAAGAAAGAGGGACAAATAAAAGATGAGCGCTTAAAAAAAACAAACAAAGAAAAACAACTTTTATATATACATGGTTTCAGTATTACAAATAAATGGTATATGAGGAATGACTCACGATTAAAAATTCGCTCTTAAAAAAAATAATAAACACATTCCAATACACTTTAGCGTAAAGTTATAACTCTTTACTTGGTCGTTACATTACCCATCATACGAATAAAAGTTGCTTCTACATCAATCTTTTTATCAAATGATGGTATTTTCGTTTTGTAATCAAACATTTTTTTACAATAAATCTAAACTAAATTATTAATTTTAATAAATGAGCATTGTCCAGCTTGTCTCTTGGCCTCACGTTGAGACTTTTCGCCTTAAAGGAAGTTTAACTTTAGTAATTTTCTTTCAACGCACTGAAATTTTTCTAGTTTGTCTCGGATAATCTGATTGTGTCACTTACAATTGGCTCTCAGCACACTTAGACAACCTCACTGGATTATACCCAAGAGTCCCCTGCCGGTGCCCCGCCAGACATGCGCGGAACCTCACTATTATTGTTGGCAGCGTCTGCCATCGAGGGACTGGAAATGAGGTGAGGCTCAGAGTAATTAGAAGATGGATGATTAGTAAGTATGGTGGAGTAGGCAGGGGGCGAATCCCCCCACTCATCAGTGATTGGTCCGTAAAGGCCTCCCGTGTCATATTGTTTGTGGCGCTTCTTGTCTCGATTCACCTTGGCGTATACCGGTTCCCCCGGGGTGCCCTGCAGATAAAGGGGAAAAAAAATTCTCCTGAATAGACTATCCGAGGAAACAACCCTAACAATAAGTTAATTCGCAAACCCTTGAACTGCTTAAGCTGCTATTTTTAGACGAATTGGAATTGACAGCGAGATCAATTATTAATTTTAATACATGATCACTCATTGACCAGCTCGTCTCTTTCTATGCAATAGGCGGCCCATTTGTGACTCCGCTTAAAGCGATCGTACCCGTGCCTCGACGCTGGAAGTCCAACGTATCCACTAGGCTAGCGAGAGCCTCCCTGACCCCCGTCTCCTCAATGCGCTGAGCAGCAGGTGGCAAAGATGAACATGGTGTACTTACCTCTTTATTAGGGAAAAACTCAAAACGTGGCAACCGTTAATGCACAAGAAAGAACCTTACAGACGCCACACGCAAACGATTAAGTGAGAATAGGGCGACTGATAAGAGCGCTTTGGTATGTCCCTGGAATGTCCCTAAGAGAAGAAATGTGCGGTGAGCCCGAAGGCACCAGGCCGCAGATCCTCAGTTAGAAGAAAGGTGTCCGGGTCGTGGGGTTTTATTTTAGAGAAGCGATGGTGCAACCCTTCATGACTTGGTGGGGGGGGGGGGGATGGCACCCGTTCCGCGTTAGAGAGATGATGTGGATATGAGTACTTACATAGGGGACACTAGTACTCCATCGGCAGGGTTCCGGAACAGGAAGAGTAGGTCCGTTAGGCTTTGAAGACGGGAATAGAAATGATAGCGGTTTTGTGATTGGCTATGTGCATGATGATACGTGTGGAGCTACTTACCCCCTCGATGGTATCAAGTGTATCCGCCCAATGGGCGGCCAGCTCGCGACGCCCATGCACGTCTTAAGTCGGCGGTCGCTGGGATGGAACCCCTGCCTCGACGTCAGAAATACAACGCCGTATCCCCTAGGTTAGCGAAAGCTCCAAACTCTAATTGTTCATTGAACAACTAAAAAAACAATGAGTTGTAACCAAACATTCATAAAAAAGTTGAGAAATATAAGTTGTATTAAAAAAATATATATCAACAAAAGGTTTTCGATTCATTTTCGATTAAAAAAAAGTGGCCGCAATTCGGGGCGGGTTTGTTCGTTCTAGAGGGAAGAAACTACAATTAGTGGCCGGTCAACAGAACTAAATTAGCTCCTGAACTACCGCTATAAAACTCGTGCAACTCTACAAAGATAAACGATGCAGTAGCGAGAGCGAGAGAGAGAGAGAGAGGGACAGAGTAAGAGAGTACTACAATGATTTACCACCAATCATTCAAACAACTTTGTAACAACAACCAACCATGAAATGTATTGAGCGCTGGGTTAGTGCTGAGGAATTCCAAGGCCCTAGAAAGGAGGAGAAAAAATTATATTAAGCCTTAATAGCAGTTTCTCGCAATAAAATGTAAAGCCAATTTCTTTATAAAGCGATCAATGTCTCAAAGATTAAAGAAAGAAAATGAAGATTAAATTTACTCTCGTCCCAATTTAATTCCAATTTCCTCTAGTTACAAAACCAATTTTACTCTCCCCAATCTAAAAGAAAACGTGGGAAACAAATAACGTTCTTAAATAGACAGACTTACGAGTGAAGGAATTGATATTAACTATATGTACAGGCAGTCGAGAATATAGTGAAAACTACGTTGAATATTTTATAGTGCATTCACTAATATGGTGTGGAAATAGGCTACATCGAAGCTCTATTTAAAGGATCTAAAGTACACGAGCATCTTCAAATTACAAAACAAAATAAAATCGAGGCTATTACAAGTTACAAAAAAAAAAAAGTAGAAGAAATGACGGAATGGATCAAGGCTACATAAACTGTTGGCTGCATTGGCATTCGGTAGAACTAATGCAACACTAAACAAAAGATGCCAATGTTCCTTTTCAGGGGTATAGGATCCTACTGACATCTCGGTCAAAGTACTCCACCCCTTTACAGCACCAGTGCCCCGCCCGTCCTATTTTTCTCGGCTCGCCAGTGATTTTTAGGCTAGTCGCCAAGCAGCCCCTGGCATGACGAGTCGCTTAGAACCTAGTCGCCATAAACATATGCTCCAAGTAGCATGACAAGTCGCTTAGTACCTAGTTGCCATAACCATATGCTACAAGTAGACTACTTAAGCTACAAGGGACAGAGGGGTGGAGCGCACAACTATCTTGAATTGGCTACGAATCTGTATCGAAAAAAGGTACCGTACTTCTTCTAGCAGAAACAGTTATCAGGCACTGATATGAAAATGAGGAAGGTGCATTTGAGTGCTCAAATATTTGCTGCCTTGTTAAAATCCGTAGTATTTTGGGTGCACGAGTTGATCTCTTGAAGAAACCGATGGTAAAATACCTCAAAACAAGTAGCGATGCTGCAGAACACTTTTACCCACATCAGAAACTATATTTTCTCGACTGCAATCTATTTGGGACTTCCGTGTTCCTTGTGCGGTCTTACAATATAGATTCCTTTTTCTTTACGCCATTCCTTGAAACGCATAAATTGAAAGAAAGCTATGAACCAGTGCACTGACATGACGAGCCCATCAGTGCCATAACAAGATTTTTTTTTTTAAGAGCTCATCTGGCGACTGTGCAATAACGAGAGTGGAACCTGTCTTGACCGAGCAGGTGAAGGTAACGTTGGATTCCAAAGTCCTCTATCTTCCACACTTTCTATCATATTACATTCAAAATGCTGATTATAATAATGCTCGTATGCGGCGAAAGAATATACCCATCCCTAGTTCCATGTGCCGTAAAAGGAAACTTAGGCCATAGGAACCGGTGGTGTTGGAAACCATCTTACGTTTTCCCACAGTGAGGTCTGCACACATCAACGTTACTTAACTGGACACTCCTTCCCTCCGATTTATGCCTCTTCAACCACAATTATCCATTACACAAAAGTGGCCCTACATAGCGATGTGGTACTATTGCTGTAGCATCTCGTCCAGTCAAGGTTTATTCATCCCTGGGTAGAAGTATACACCCTCACAATCTCCCTCCGGGAACACCTATCATGTACAATATCATCCAGTTGCTCCTTTACGGTCAGCTCTTTCTCTCAAAACCACATTCGCATAATGAACGCATCATTTATGCGGTCATCCAACACTTGTCACACTCTCGTAGATTCTGCTCACGAATCTATTTCCATTTTTTTTTATCCGCACAAACTTGGCGACTGCCTCGGGGAGCATAAGTCGCCGTAATCACCCATAGCCTAATGCTAGGCTAGATAAAAAAAACTCGCTCTGGCGTCGGGGGCAGTACCGCCTCCCCCAGGCGCAGGATCATGCAACCAACGCTAAGGAGTCAAATAAAATATAGGAGGCCAGTCTCCTCCAAAAAGTTAGTCCACAAAGCCGGTGTACACGAACTCGTCCCAAATAACATGGACAAGCGATAGCGACCCCCCCGGGACAGGTAACGTGCGTTAAGATCCACCAGACTTGGACATTCAATAAGAATGTGTCGAACAGTCTGGGGACCAACGCAGTCGTCGCAATAAAGTGCAGGTGAGCGCTCCACCAAATGGCGGGCGTCCCGCGAGTGTACCCAGGGTAGGGCAAAGGGAACAGTCGCAGCACAATACTACGCAATTTTAAGTTCCTCTCGCCCGTCTTCTTTGTCAAGCAGCATCGAGGGGTGCTCGGATTCCAGCTATGTAATCGGTGTGGTCGCCCAGTGATAGCGGACTCTTTGGGACCCCTCAGTCCACGCAAGACCCACATAGCTAGGAACCTAGTAGATTACAATAGCCCGAGAGCACACAGGGAGCCTGTGAGTTGCTAAAGATCACAATCTGGTCTCCGAACTTGGCACGACGCATTATCTCCCGTACCAAGCGGTGTATTTGCAACAAGTTCGGCCGTGAAGATATACGCAGTTTCTGCTAGAGCTCCGCTGACTTCAAACAGAGGGGATACGGCGTGAAATCCGACCCCCTCCTGGTACTTGGAGCCATCCGTATACACTGGCACGGATTCAACGTGACAGGAAATGTGCTCCAAAAAGGCCAAACACAATGCTCCCGGCGCTGTGGAAGCTTTGGGAACAGAGGCGTGGCGACAAATAGTCAAAGGTGGTACCCTCCAGGGAGGCGTCCTCGGCAGAACCAGAGGCACCACCTGCCTGAGAGCAACACCGAGCTCTTGAAGGCGTTTTTAGCCCTAAAGTAAAGTGGCTTAGGGTATAAAAAAAATAAGAAAATAGACTACTTAGCATTCAGTGTTGGATGCCATGGAAGGAAGAAGGTCCATGTCATAGCGTATTGGATAGAAGATCCACATCAGACTTTTGGATCATACCGAAATAGATCGAAAGGTCGTCTACGTAGAACGTAGCGAGAACATTTTCCGAGAGCACCGATGATAATGATGAAGCTCAAGGTAAAAAGAGGAACACCGGGGACACTTCCTTGTGTGACGCCCTCTTCCTGCTCAATTAGATTGGATAGCGCAGGAACACGAAAATTGGTCTGCTTTCCTTCCCATAAAGGTGTTGGGGAACTCCACGCTGCGGTAACATAGACCTTCTACACATAAAAAAAACCACCGTGGCGAAGTGCTGTCTACGAAACAAGCCCGCACAGATAGGATTTTCCACTAGGAGCAAAACATACGACGTGGAGAAGAACTTGGATAAGCTGCAGTGTACAAAAACAGGAGGTGTAAACGGGCGTTGAAAGATTCCCGCCTCAGGAAGTGAAGTTCAGTCGGCAGTTGTCAGCAATTAAGCAACGTGTGTTAAATACTGGCGGAGCAAGAGGTGGGGAAGGAGTCCTGCAGTGATGCAGGGACTGAGATTACGGTCTAATGATCCTGGAGGAAATGAGGGGGATGGGGGTATTCGAGAACTCTCCCCAAATCGTTTTTACATGCCAAAACACATCCAAAAGAGGCATCTTCCCAAGAAATAAAGACAAGTCTGCCAACCATAAAAAGTGATTGGCGTGCTTTGAATCATAGCGAAACATGACCATCGCCAGATGAAATTCCACAACGGAGAAATCGTTCAGGCGACGCTTGTAGCAGAGGTATTTCGATTCTCTCTAAGGGTGGTCTCTCACTCAGCAGATCAGTAAGTAAGTAAGTAAGTAACCACATACAAAACGGTCAGTTGATAGGAATCTTAGGTCAGGTCAAAAACGAATTGTGCCGGAGAACTTAATGGCTTCATCAATCGACCTAAACCACGACAGACACAGAATCCCGTCATTTCTGGAACCTTTCGATCTCTTTGGGTGCCGGCTAGATGCCAACTCTAAAACGTCGATTCCAACAGGTATTGAAGCGCATCTCTCGCTATGCCGAAGCGCACAGGTTTAGGTTTTCCTTGGCTAAGGATTTTGCACCTCTGCCGCCATCTACGGCTCCATCCCGACCCTGACTTGCTCTTAAACGGGGCTCGCCAGGAAGTGGTGGATTCGCACCGTTTCCTTCGTCTTGTTTTTGACCGACGCCTCACCTGGGAGGATCATATCCGCAGCCTAAACACACCACAGTCGCCCCTGAGACCCCGGAGGAAATACGTGAGAAGGGGTTGGGATAGGGAGTGGTGAAGAGAGGGTGAAATGAAGCTGTTTCGTTGGAGTAAAACAGGTTCTCTAAACTTAGTTCGAGACTACCCTCGGGTAAAAGGGCGGGAGAGATTGTGCCATTCCTAAAGATAGCAAGTGAAAACCGCGTAAAAGGTGGGTTATGAGAATGAATATTTGTGAAAGCGCTGCCCAAAGGTAATAAATAGAGATGCGTGGGGATTTTTATTTTGAGGGGGCATATTTGGGGCCATCTTCTCAAGGATGAACATTGAATGGAGGAGTCGCTAGAGCACATAACACCCCATCTCTATGAATGGTCATTCGGCGGGAACATGGATCGCACATCATAAAAGGGGTGGGACCGGGAAGAAGTTGATGAGGACTTTCAACATAAGTACACCAATGGGTAAAAAATCCGGGGGACGGGGGGGTATGTTTTTTTTTTAAAATAATGTCACGACCGTGTAACATGCACGACAAGAAATAGAATTCGGCCGACTACAATATTAGAAACTTTCGATTCGAGCTCATTAGAATAAATGAAATCTCTGTGTCCCAATATAAGGATTATCACCTGTTGTCAAATATTCTCCTCAACTTTATTATTTCGATCAGTGGCCATTTTTGGATTACAAACCGGAAGGTTTTCTGCAAGACCAATCGCGAGGAATAAATCGAACTGTGACTTGAAACGAGGAAAAGTCTTATCGCAATGAATGAACATTTTATGTTCTGAATATGTTTCAAATATTTGTGACCACATAGAACCAGCAATTCTTACCACGTTCACAATGCATCCGATATACTTATGAGACGCTCCTCAACGGGTTCTTTTTAGGAATAAGGTGGTGTATTGCATAGTCATATGCTTGGCTTGGATGAGAGTGCCCTCTCTCCCACTCCTCATGAACACCGGATGCAGAATGAAGGTGGCAACTCGTTGCTCAGCCAAACACAGCAATCAGGAATCATTGCCATAATTTAAAATTAAGTATCATGCCATGCAAATGCATAAGACCAAGACAACATGCGCCAATGTGTATAAATACTGACGAGATTACGTAATTTTTTTTACAGCAGTAAAAACAGTCTCCGAGACTTTCTCCGAACCATCTCCAATCTAAGCCTGTTAGTTTGCAGAAATAAGAGTAGAAAATTTCAAGTTAAATAACACATTGCAACAATAGAGAAAAATCAGTAAACTCTATGGCGTACAGCGCCATCTGATATTTAGGAATGGGAAAGAGGGCCATCAGAACTTAATTTCTAAGGTGCTTTGCATCAAAGATTACCTACCGTATTTATAATCGAATCTTGCACTGAACGTTTTGTCAAACTGGTTACATATGAGAAAACTTGATTCAAACGAATCAGTTGACGAAAATACTCACTAAACAGCCCCATTTGAATCCCTTAAAAAATGTTGAAGCCAAATTAAAATTAAAAACAGACTATTCCAACCCCGAACTTTACGGTTTTAAGGGAATATATTAAACGTGAATGATTTTCCGAATTCGGAGGAGGTTGACAGCACAAATCTCTAAACAGGACTGAAAGAACACTCGATAACCGATAGTGAGTCACAAGTATGTAGGAATCATGAGGTAATGTCCATGATACATGCGCGCACTCAAAAAAAAAAGCAAGGCTGTTAGTGACACCTACCTGCGCGGGACCGTAAATTCTGACCCCGCCGAGCGCCCCCCCGTCTCCTCCGTAGCCCAAGTCGGCGAGGGGCACCTCTTCTCTCTAAAAGAAAAAAAATATTTCTTTCTTTTAAAAGAGCCTCACAAAATAAGACTATCTTCTGACATAGACAGTAACAATATCAGCCCAATGACGACAGCTGAGCGTCGTAGGCGCCTAAATCTGACTGCAACTATGTGTGAAATAAGCCGAGACACTGGGTTGGGAGTCCAGTTATTGTATATTAATGGCATGTGACATGACTTTGGTGGAACCGTGAGGGGGCTTTGTCGGACCCATTTATCCGAATTCTATCTACCTCCAAATATGATATCCATCTTATAGAACCAATGAATGACAACCACGTTTGATAAAGGTAAAGTTATCATGATTTTTACTAAATTTTTTTTTAAAGTTTGTATGCTGGCGTGCTATCAAGGACAAGGCGCCGAAATTGAAAAATATTTGCGTTAATTATTAAAAAAAATACGAGTGACTATGAAAAATAAAAAGAACAGCATCATAAGATGACAGCTGCCTCAGGGGATCAAGCGTGCACCCCAAGACGACCCAAAATCGAGTGCACGAATTCGGCTAGAGCAAAAGGACAAGCGGTAGCGATCCCATTCGTTCAGATATTGGGTTAAGTACCGCGCGGAAAGGTGTCCAAGAGACGTGTTTAAAATTGAACTGGACAGTTAGGGACCAAGCAGCCGCGCCAATAAGGTTCAGGAGAGCGCTCCATCAGATGCCGATGTGTCCTGAGAGACGAGTGTTAAAGATTCCCAGTCTCTAGAGGTAAATCCAGTCGGTGGCCTTCAGCGAGCTCACGACGGACTCCGAGATTGCGGTTCCGTTGTCTTAGGAGGGTGTCCTACGACAACTTGCCCCAATCCTTTTGACACGCTTCCTAACCTTTGTAAGAGGCGTCTTCGCGTGAGTGACGACATATATACCAAGCAAGAAGAGCAGTGGCCATAGGTCGAAACTTACCGGAAACTAGCCCGCGGTGAAATCGGTCGGGCGGCGCTTTTGGCGCTGATAACATACCGCTTTTATCTAAGGGTCGTCTCACATTCGGTTGACCACCAAGGGATCGGACGGGAAGCAAAATGGTAATTAGGCCCAAGGAGATGAGGGTGCGGGAGAAGAACTCAACGGCGTTTTCAACCAACCCTAACTCCTCGATTGAGATAGAGAAATAAGCCATTTCCTGAAATGGCGGCAACCAAGGCCGGTCCAAGGACCACAAAGGGCAGCAGTGGACTCCCAAAAAAGATACATAGATGGGAAAGTGATTAACTACCAGGAAGGACATCAACCAGCTCCCAGCCAAAAATCAGGCTGTGAGTCCGGAGAAGACATCTAGAAGAAAATTAAGCGGTTTCAGACAATTAACAATTAGAAAACCGATCTCCAGATCTGGTCGGAAAGGACGTAGCACCGCGGAATGATCGAGTAGTCTCCCCAGAGAGGGGTATCTACCGTTCAAATCCCCGAGGAGAAAGGGCATCAACCATGCCAACACACGACAGAAGACCGCCACATCGTCATCAGTTGACGATGGAATATATATTGAAATAAAAATCTCTATTATCGAGTGCTAGGTGCACTGCCACTGCCTGAAAGGAGGTATTTAAAGGCCGAACGACAAACGAGATATCATTTCTGGTGTAAATTGCGCATCCACTTGCCTGGACCCCATCATCTGAAGGCAAATAGCTAGAGGGTAGCGGGAAGAGGCGAGCCTCCGCAGCTCCTACCAGGTAGCCCGAAGTCCAGGGCAATTCCATTGGAGAAAAATGCCCTACAGGCTTAGTTCGGAAGAAATGCGGGGGGACCTGTTCGATGGAGACTCACGAGAATGGCAGTTTAGGCGGGTTAATGCGCTATTGCTTTTGAAGGCTCACTGGAGGAGGTCTGGCTCATCTTACGAGGCTTCTTCTCTGTGGTGTTGGAATGGGGGGAGGGGGACATCCTTCGAGGGCACCCGACCTTTCAAGGCGAACAGCCCAGCCTTGGGCAAGGGCGAAGGAGCAAAGGCACCATTGTTGCTCCTCTTTTTTCGGTGAGCAGACTTAGGCCTCGCAGATGGTCGCATGACCAGAGAGTTAGAAGCCGCAGGAGGGTTTCGAATGGCCGCCATGGGTACTGTTCAGGTAGGTCTGAAGGGGCCAGGAACAGAGGGAGGTTTAGTTTTTAAACCGAAGGCGCCTAAAGTCCCAGGTCGCGACAAGACCAATTAATTCCTTGGCCACTCGAAAATATACTCGTCCTGCATGCTGAACGGCCTCGACCTCTTTCTTAAGAAATACAAGCCCATTGTTTAGAGGAAGCAAGGTGTGTGCGACTCGCGGCAATTCACACACCAGCTTAAATCAATAGATTTTTATCATGTAAGCAGTAAGGCCTTAAGAGCAGTTAGCAAAAATTTCGGGTTGACCAGACTTAGCAATCTGTGCGTTCAATGTGTATGTCCGAAGCGATGAGTGGTAGCGCCTCACGACAATGGCACACAGGATTTGACGCGGTAGCGACGACACTTATCAGTCGCCCCGACTCACTGATTCTGTCATGATCGTCCTCTTTTTTTTTTAAGCACCCATCTGACGAGCCACCGTAATTAAAATTTCACGCTAGTACTAAGCTACTTTAAAATTCAAAAATAACAACCAAACTAAGAACCCCCCCCCCCCCGAAATAAAAGCAAGAAACACGCTCCGGTGTCGAACCACCTCCTACCCTCGCAGGAGCATGTGACTAACTCGTCCAGAGTACAAAGGGCAAGTGATAGCGACTCATCTTTCCGAGTACTGGGCTGGGACAGGTAAGAAATGATGTAAAGAAGGTGGGTTTATGTGAGTTACGAGAGAGGTACAAAAGGTTAGTTGAAAGGATGAGTGAAAGTAGAGTGAAAGGCGTCGTTTCAGGTGTGCTTCCGAGATTGGATGTGGGGATGGAATGGTTGTCTCATGCAATTGGACTGAATGAGTATGTGAAAGGCCTGTGTGAGCAGTCGGGATTAGTGTTTGTAGATGTTTGGAATGGGTTTAAGGGAATAAGGCATTGCATGGACTCCATCTAAGCCGGGGTGGGGTTGACGTGTTGTGGCAGGAGTTAGATAGTGTCGTTGGGTCTTTGCAAGCAGGAAACTAGTTACTGATAGTGGTCAGGGAAATATGAGACTACAGCGTAGGGCAAGGAAAGGAAAGAGATGCAGAGAAGATAGTGGTATACATTCTAAAATAGGTGGTTCAGGGATAGAAGGTCTGAGTTTCTTTATACCAACGCTCGTAGTCTTAGAAATAAGAAAGATGAGTTATTTAGTTATATTATTGATGAAGATATAGATATAATATGTGTAATAGAATCATGGGTTAATGAAATGTCTTAAGGGCACTAATCATGGCCGCCTCGGAAGGATTCGACGCATTTGCCAGAAGGCTCCCGTCCGAGAAACGGGTCACCTTCGGCTCTCTACCAATCACGCTAGCAAAAGCTCTCCTCTGCTGGATCATGTTGCCCTTAGCCAGCATGCTGCCATCAGTGGAGCGAATAACGAGGAATCGTTGGGTGCCAGCGGGCTCGAAAACTCCAAGTAACCTGTGAATGAGGGGCCCCGACGTAATAGAGACTCCGCTCTTCGTACTTTTGTCCTTAGTCTAGGATTCCCCATCCGGGGGAACACCGGAGCCGGACGTGCCTATCTTGGGTTGGTCGCATACCAAAGAAACGGCAGCGACCCCGTACGTCCCAGCGGCGGGAGAGGAGCCCAGTCTTTTTTGGCTAAGGTGATGAACCCGCTTCTCCCCTTCGCCGGCAGGAGCCCCTAGGCCAGTTGGACTAGCCTCAGCAAGATCCTTCTCGGAAAAGGAGTTCCTTCCTTTCCTTGTAAGGCCTCGTGGGTCAGAGCCATCTGAGGAGGACCTTGCAACGGGGCGGACTCGGGTTCAATTCTTGGCACCGAGCCCAGATAAGGTCCTACCATCTGGGGCTGGGTCACCTCAGGAGGGCCTCCAGTTAGCCATCCCCCCTTGAGCATCACAGATCCCATTCGAGGTTCATTTTGTTTTTACCTCATAATGGCGGTCAGATAGGCTAACCCCCGGTAAACTAGTCAGTCCCACATGCCTGGAAATTGAGGGGCACGCCTGCTGCTCTCTTGGGAGTCTTCTGTGAAAGCAAAGGAAGGACTGCCGATGGAAAAAGTGAGTCACCGCAAGGGCAATCCAGAGAAGTGGGTGAGGGAGGGGGGGGGGGGGCTCCTGCACCAGTATGCATAGGAGAGGAGTAAACCTCCTCTCTGGTCAAAGAGGTTTGGAGGGTCCCCTGTGAAAGCATAGGGTGGGGTGGGGGCTCCATTTTTTTTTCGGTGGAGCTGCCCGAAGGCGACTCAGACAATGTTACAGGGGAAGTAAAGTTTTCACGGGACGCATACTCTAATCACCCCATGCAGTAGCCCGCTCTGCGAGGGGTGAACACAAGGTTGGCAAAGCCAGCTGCAGACACTTGAGGCCACTCCTTCTGCCAGTGACCTCGCAGCCCCACCTTGGGCACGCCGTAAAATCGATAGACCGCGAAAAGGAGAGAGAGAAAGGGTATGTGAGGAAGGTAAGGGTTGGGATGAAGCAGGTTATTAAAAACCCATCATTCCCCAAACCGTAGCTCAGGGGTCAGCGGCCAGGAAGGCAAATCGCTGTACCCTTTACGGGGTCCTAAGCAGGAGAAAGGGTCTCTGGAACAGTGCACGACACGACGGAAATCCCTCGCGTCAAAGTCGCCCGACGGTCGCATGTACGCAGAAATTAGTATACCTTCTTTCCAGGTGTAGCTGCACTGCCACAAGTGCGACTTGAACAGACATGACGGGATTTAACTTACACTAACCTGTCCTAGAAGTTACCCACAGGAAATAGATAGCACCAGCACCTTGGACTCCCTCTAATGGACATAATAAGTGGAACTAAAGAAAAAATAGAGAAAAGTCAGAGGATGATAGAAACACTATATTATGGGTCAGTAACAGAATCATTCATATACACCCTCGCTATTTCATGAGTTCATACCTAAAGTAACCAATCAGATATCGCAGAGACAAAGGTCTATCAGAGGCAAGTGGATGGTAGGTTTTGAGATAGGAAGGAACCTTGAAAGGACGAGATGCTACAGCCCATAGCGCCCCCTCGTTATGAAGGGTCGAAGAGTTTTTAGAGGTGTTGATGCGCGCCGGCCCGCTTTGGGAGAAAGCTGTTAGATATGATAACTAACTTAAGTTTATGATGAGAAGGCCTACACCCTGGTTTGCCACGTTGAATGAAGTTTTGAAGCGGGCACATGCCATGAGTGAGTCGGGGTTTCCAGGGGTGGTTATACAGGAAAGGGTAACAGCAATTTCCTATCTCGTCTACGGCCTTTTTTCACATTCCCCCCACCGACCGCGACACCTGATTGCTTACTTTAGGTAACAACCGTCATGAACTAGCCAAGGTGTATGGGAATGATTGGGTCTTCTCTTTCTGAACCAGAATTTTGTGTTTCTCTCATCCTCTGACATTTGCCAATGGAATAAAATGAAAAAAAAAGCGTGGCAAAACGAATTTGAAGCGAGTAAAAGATTGGAAGGCCGTTAAGTTAAAAATGCTAGTATGAATAATTAAATTTAAAAAGGACCAAGGGATAGAATAGGCACACGTCCCAGGGCTATTACTTTACTCAGCTAAATTACAAAGTAAACTTTAGCGCGATAACAGAAACATGCTTTTATAAGGCAGAAAAACACATATATAAAACAGCCGCGGCAATTTCTTTCAAAAAGTCGTCTTTGTTCCTGTTCAAAGTCGCGGAAAATTGGCGGTGCAACTTTTCAAAACGTTTGTGACTTTCGACTTTGCGACTTCGAAATTCAATGTGTGAGAAAGTCGCACTTCGTTGCCGCAACGCCCAGCTCTGTACTTTACTTTGACTTTGTGGCCTCTCAGGAATGATCGGTCTTCTCCAGAGGTTTCCAAGTGAGCTGACATGAAACTCAGCCCTAATGTCTCAAGGCCATTAAACACATTAGGGGATTATTATAATAGAAGGTAAGTTCCCAAACCAGAGGTCCTTGCCCATTTCGCGCATCGATGCAGTACCATTTAAAGATTACCGACGTGAGGCTAACAACACAGTGCCGGTATTTTTACCCACCACCACCACCGAAACCGGAAGCTCGAAGGAGAAATCCTGCCCAAAGTAACGCTGCTCTTACCCTTTGGTATTGAAGGTGTTTGGGTTGATTGTTTGAGCGTTGAATTGTGCGATCCTCGTAACGGGTGCCTCCTTGTGATGCCATTGGGCGGTTGAGCGTATTATTAGCAGTGGGCGAGTTCGCCCCCCCAGCAGCGTTCCTCGCCGCCACACTCTTACTCACAAAGTCCTGCTCCTTCCAGCCAGACTTTTTGTACACCTCGCGCAGTTCTTGATGCCCCCACATGGAGAACAAGACCTAGAAGGGGAACCCACGCACCTTTTAGCCTTGAACCAAACGCAAAATAGGAAATTTCTGATTGTATGAGCACCCATCGCAGTGGCTTTGCTTTGCATGGGACTTACCTGCGAGGCGAATTTGATGACACGGGTCGAATACCTCCCGCGCTGCCTCGTGATGTAAACGAGTCTGTCCACCCCCCCTGCATCCAGAAGTAACCGGGAGAACTCGGCGCTTTTCTTGATTACCTCATTGAGAGTCGCAAGGACGGCGGCAATGGTCTCGTCACTGGTAGCGGTGTCGTGCGAATTCTGTGTGGGCAACTTCTGAACCAAGTCTCGCATCGCGTATTTTCCTGACAAAATGGATACCCTAAGTATACTGTTAGGAAAGGTCTGATTGAGTGAAGAAGGTCGCTCTTGAATAATGAAAGCTTTGCGGAATTATTCTATATCTGAACCTGATAATGATCTGAAATAAATGATTAAAACATTTGGAAATGCGAGAGGAGAGGCGTAATACTTAATGGGCCCTTAGAAACACATTGAATTGCATAGAGACAAAATTAAATGCTAATCTAAACTACAAAAATATAGATAGGGGCTACTAAAGGTACATACTGGCGAATGGTATGGGTCCGAGTGTTACGTATGCAGAATTTAGATGAACATGTTTAAAAGCTAGGTTCAATGTACGGGAGTGAGACTATTCAGTATAAAGAATAACTTAGGCATTTGCTATAGGAGAGAATAGATAGAATGAAGAAATACATAAAAAAATGAGTACAAAAGGTTATTATTAGTGACAAATGGGAATATTCGGAGGTCGACTTGACGTTATCGGCCCCCGGGTTCTCTTGAGTGGAACCCAGCAGCGAACAGCGGCATGTAGTCGTTTCCAGTGGTCTCCTGAGATTATATAGTAAGAAGTAGTGAGGTGTTCAATAAGAAAGGGGGGAGGGGGGAGGAGGATGAGATGGGCAGTGTTTTCAAATCGGTGGAGGTTGGCAGAGGCTAATCTCTTTGGTATAGTGGGGTGGTATCTTGATCGCACGTTGGCCAGTGACCTTAGGAGGGTCATGGATTAGTGAAGAGCGAGAGAGGGAGGGGTCTCGAATATAAAGCGCTATAGCGGGGAGAACATTTTTGTGGACTGATCTGTAAAGTGGCAAAACTAGAGAGAGCGAAATGTGTGTGGCGAACAAGCTTCCAGATGTCACCTGACACCCTATGGCAGGTAAATAAAAGGATGGATAAGGAAAGATAGGGTGGGAGGGAGTAAGAGAAAGGGGGGTGGGAGAGATTAAGAGAAAGGGAGGGGGGCTGCTTCTTCAGGTACTAGGTGTAAGTCTACACCGGAAAGAGGGGCGCTTTGTAGCAGGGCAAGGTCTTTTAAGTGTTCTGGTTCGGTGATGTGGAGGTAGCCAATAAGTGTGTTTAGGGGCATGAGAGGAAGCGCAGTTAGCTGAAGTATTGTGCTGCTATGATATTTAGGTGGTCTTTGCCTGGGAGTGTTTCAGCAACAGTTGCGATGCAGAGGCCGCTATTTTGCACTGTTGATCTCTTGTGTAGGTGTTTGTTAGCAATGGTCGTTGCCCGAGTTGGTGATGGGTAGGTGAGTGTGGTGCAGACAAAGTATCTGTACAGGATTGTCAGGGTTTCTTTGTGTTTCACGAAGTTGGTGTTCTGAAATTCAGTATGGACACGTCCTTCGAGGTGATGTTTTGCGTGTGTTAAGCGAAGGGGAGGACATTCGGTTTAGGTATCTGGAGGCTCTAAGTACGTTGGAGAATTGGGATGTGATGGATAGGCCAACTGCGTAGATGTTTAGATTGAGTGAGTGAATAGTTGGGAAGGGTATGTCATGCAAGCAAAGGCGAAAATATATAGTATGGGGGAGAATGGCCCCGTTGGAGACCCCAACACTTGGCCATGTCTGTTGGAAAGTTTGCTATCCATTTTGTGTCGTTGGTGTTTTAGTTGGGGTCCAGTATTTTGGGGGAAGAGTTTGTGGTGTGGGACAGTATTCAAGGCTATTGCGACCGTGTCTGTGCGGTGTTGGCGACGGTTTTTGGTTAAAGCCTTCTAAGATGTGTTGTTAGAATAGTTGTCGAGAGCTTTACTCTGAAGCCATGTTGTGTGCGCAAGAGGGTGTGATGGGTATAATTATGTGTGGGGGGAGGGAGAGTTTTTCTAGTTTATGAGATGGTGGAGAGGAGCAAAATAGGTTTGTAGAAGGAGGTAGGTTCGGGAGTTTGTTTGGTTTGAAGACGGGAATAATGTATGTTTCCAGAGAGGGGATGATGATGATGTATAATGAGTGGTTGAAGATTTTTGTGAGTGCATATATGGCGGTAAGGCCAAGGTGTGTTGGGAGGATGTTTGAGATGTGGTATGGCGCTTCAGTTTGCAAGTATATGAGTGATTTGATGGTGAGTGAGGGGGTGTCTTGGTGGTAAATTGGACATTGAGAAGTGTCATCTGTAGTTTGTGCAGGTTGAATATTTTTCTATTGTTGCAGCTGGCTGATTTGGGAGTAGTGAGTCATTACCAGGTTGCATTATTCTGTCGAGTGATTCATGTGTATCGGGTGATTGGGTGTGGATTTTTTTTTTATTGTTCACACGCACTAGACACAATATCTCCTCTTTTAAGGACCTGTGGACACCTCCCGGGGAGGGTGGTGGCCGTCCTAGCGGGAAGAGAGGAAAGGGGGTCGGCAAGTAGGTTGATTAAAGGTATCATTTCCAATTTATTGTTGTTTGATTAAACGAGAGAATTAATTTGCCTGATGAGGTGGTGGATTTGTTCAAATTGTTACGATGTTTGGTTTCTGTTTAGTCTGTTTCTTTTACGATTGTGATGATTTCCGGTGTGAAATTGTGGTGGAAACATTTCCTATGCCCTTGGGGGATATATTTCTTACCTACCTAGAGGATTGGGTTGGTAAAGTGCGAGAGCGATCGGTAGAAGGAAAGGAATTGCATAAGTGTAAAGATGGATAGGGTGTTTTCTAAGTCAGTTGTGAATTCAGTTCACTTAACTCTTTAGTAGTTAAGGTATGTTATTTTGTTTGAGTTGTGGATAGGTTGAGTTAGTTGAAATGTGAAGAGGATTGGGAGGTGGTCAGATTTGAGTCTGTGGAAGGTTTGCCGGGTGATTCTAGTTTTAAAGTGAGGGGAGCAGAGGGTAATGTCAGACAAAGTGGGGTTGTGACTGATTGCATTGCGGGGTAATTATTATTATTATTGGTTGTTTTCTATTTTTCAATATGTTGAGTTAGGGTAGTTGTTCGATGATCGTGGTGCCTCTTGGTCTATCGTAGGACGGGCTGTGAGGTTAGCTAGGTGTATTGGTAGGCATATTTTGAGATGGATGACATGTACTCATAAAGGTTAGTGAAATGTTGGTGTGTGAGAGCGGAGCAGGCAGGGAGAATTGTATGATAGGTGAAGTTTGAGCACTATGGGTCAAAGAATCAACCCTTGACACGTGATGCCTAGACCAAGGTTGCCTTTGAATGCAAAACATGAGTAAAAGTGTGATGTTCTACCATCTAAAGGCATTGAAGCAATGCTAAGATTTTTTTTTTTTAAAATTTTAAGAGCTCAGCTGGCGACTGCCTACTTGCGCATTAGTCGCCGTATAAAAAACTGCCTAGTACTAAGCTACTTTAAAATAAGATTAAAAATACAAACAAAAAAATCCTAACACTTAAAAAGAAAAAAAAGGGCAATGAGCAGGAAGCAAGCTCCGGCGTCGGGGGGAGGCAGACCTCCTCCGGCGCAGGAACGTGCGACCTACTAAAATAAAAAAACAACAAAAAAAACGAACTAGTTAAATAAAGGTGAGAAGGCTAAGCTAAGAAATCATGTACCCGAGAGTAAAGAGGAAAGAAGGCGAGGGGCATAGGAGCTGTAAGGGAAGACGGTTCCAAAAGAACTTGCCTTCATTTCGCAACCAAATTCTCTTGCAGTTGTGTCTGGGCACCGAATTCTCAGACAAGAAAGAATACCCAGCCAATGCCCTCACCTATCAATTCCTTGTTTCGCTGGTCAATGGCCAGGTTCCTTAAAGCGGTGGCGACTGCGCACACTACGCGGTCCACTTCCATCCGCAACAGCTCGACGAGGATGGGAAGGCCCTTCTCTTTCCTGACGGCGGCGCGGACGTCAACGCTCGGCTGCCAATAGCAGGCTGCTAGATTCTGAATGGCACCGGCGGCCGCTTCCAAGGTTTCCGGGTTGCTGCAGTCAGAGAGGAGGGCCAAGTAGGGTTGCACAACCTTCGATCAGAAAAAAAACTATTAATAGCCAGAGAAAACGGGTAATCGTAGGTAGATTGCAGGGTTTTTTTTTTAATTATGACCATCAATGAAATAAGATGGGCAAAAGGAAAGAAAAAACAGAAGAGGTTTTTGAAAAAATAAGAAGAGTAGGTACGAGGAATCATCCCTGAGGTCCTTTAATGCTGTCATGGAATTATAAGAGAGCGTTACTCAAACACAGCATTGGCAAGTTTTTTCCCCCCTTAAACTTATATGATTTCTACAAAGGATTTTCCTGTATTTCAAAAGTGAAAATTGACAATATTTTTGGCAGTAGTGACTAGTAAATTAGATTGAAGAGTTAATATTAATAGTCTTTAGATCCTATATTTTGCTCTTGTATCAAGATTTTTTCAGTGTTGATATTCTGTTTTTTAACAGGTTTATTTACCTTCGAAACCATTTAAAGTCACGATGGTGTTGCATAGTTAGTATTTGGGTGGAGAGAACCCAACATATTTCATGTAGACAGAGAACCCAAGTAATTTATTCAAGGTAAATTGAGACTTTTTCATTCCCAAAGTATGGGTTCTTATTGGTCCAGTTTTTACATTTGGTCGAGTACATTCGACGTTTTCTAGCCTTTCCCACTTGCCGAGGTTTCAACTTGAAATTCCCTTGCTGGGAGATGATTGGATTACCAGTATTAACTTAAGATTCTTTTTAAAGAGCAAGTGGCATCTCCCCAGCATCGACAAGTAGGCTCTCAATGAAGGACGTGCACAAGGCAGCGGTCACCAGGCGAAGGCCGGTGTGGTGGTTAAGCCCCTACCGCAATACATGCTCGGCTGCGGATGAATAAACTCGCATCCGTAGTCGAGCTTCGAACGAACAAAGGATCTATAAAAAAGTAAGACAGTAGCCCTATCAGCACCCCAGGGACTGAACGTCACGGAACGGAGAATATCCATGGCGCGGGTACAAGAGACCCTTAACAAAGCGAATATGAGCTTCCCAGGAAACGGTGCGAGTCCACCACTTCCAGGCGTACCCCGTTGAGAAATAAGTCTGGGTCAGGGTGGAGGCATGGATGGCGGCAGAAGTGCACCACCTTAGTCTTGGCCAAGGAAAACCGAAGTCTGGGCGCTTCGGCATAGCGAGAGACGCGGTTCAATGCCTGTTGAGGTCGACGCTCCAAAGTTGGCATCTGGACCACACCAAAAGAAATCGAAAGGTCGTCCACGTAGAGTGTAGCGAGAACATCTTCCGGCGGCACCGCGGTGAAAGCGTTGATTCTTAGGGTAGTGTGCGACACTTGGGACACTTTCCTGGGAGAAAACACTTTTCCTGCTCCATTGGGCCAGAGAGCCCCCCCCACCCAACCCGTATGCTGAATCGACGATCTCGCAAAAATTCAGATATCAACGCCCCATCGTGTGGAAAGACTCCATGATACCGTATCGCTATGCGGTATTATACACCTTCTCCAGATCGAAAAACATCGTGGCGTAGTGCTTTCTACGAAAGAAGGCCTCGCAGACGGTATTCCAGTCGGAGCAGAGCATCCGGAGGCCACACTGTTAGGAAGACTGGCGACCTCCGCTGTCCAGGAAAAAGGCTAATCTAACATTTACCAATTTCTCCATCATCAACTTGCCCATGCAGCAGGTTAGAGAGATTGAGCGGAAAACGGCCATGGTAGAGTGATCTCTCCCCGGATTGGGAAAAGCGAGCACAGTAGCCATTCGATTGGAATCTGGGAGGATACCCCCTATCCAGATCCTGTTGAACAAATCTAAAAGAGAGGCCATGCCCAGCTCACCTATGTTTGTAAGCATGGCATACGGGACATTGTCCGGACCAGGGGGCGGTGTCCGCGCATGAAGCGAGAGACACTCACTCAATGTATACCTGTCGTTGAAGGCTTCAAGCCTCTCGAGGTAAAGACCAGTCGGCTGCCACCAGCGACATGCATTGAATACTGGTAAACAAGTATCCCGGTTAGAGAATGCAGAGAAGCGGTCGCGAAGGACTTCGTCACGCAGAGGGGGTCCGAGATTGCGGTCCCATTCTCTTTGAGAACACGAGTGGCGTGCTTCGGGCGCGTTATAGCACTTGTAGACATAAGTCTTCTATTTGAGGGGCATCTCACACTCGGCTGACCACTACGGAAGCGGTCAGCGTGCAAAACGGCAAAATATTCTAGGAATAGTAGTTAGGCCCACGGCGATTAGGTTGCCAAGAAGAACTCAACGGACTCATCCTCTGCCGTAAGCTACTCGACAGGAACAGAGAAATCAGTCATTTCCTGAAATGTGGACTACGACGCCCGCGCCAAGCACCACCTAGGGGATCTCTCTCAGGAGACAGTGGTCCACAAAATGATATTCGAATGAGAAAGAGATCACTACCATGTAAGTCATCGACTACCTCAGACCCAAATTCAGGTTGTGCCTCAGAGAGAACAGGGATAGATCAGGACAGTCAAATGAAGCGGTTCTCGAGCAGTGATGCGTAAACTCATCCACATTTAGGACATCTCCAGCTCGTCGATCAGGTTGGCAAGGACCTGACCCCTGGAATCAATAGAGTAGTCTCCCCAAAAGGGGTGTCTACCGTTCAGATCCTCGAGCAAAAGAAAGGGCCTCGGCAATCGTGCCACGATGGGGCGGTGGTTCACCGCGTCGAAGTCGGCTAACGGTGGAATGTACGCAGAAATAATAGTAAGCTCCTATCCAGGTGCAGCTGAACTGCTACTGCCTGAAAGGAGTTATCTAAATCAAAAAGAAAAAAAGAAAAAAATCATGCCGGATGTAAATCGCGCATCCTCCTGTCAGGTCCCTCTTTCGTGGTGGCGGGTTTCGCAACTCTTATACCGCCTGAGGGTGGGCAGGAAGCACGTGGCCCCCATGGTCTCCAAACAGATAGCTAACGCGGAGTAGACGAGCCTCCGAAGCTTCTCCCAGTTGTCTCGGAGTCTGCGGCAATTCCATTGAAGGAATATGCCCTCCAGGGCTAGCTCAGAGATGCGGGGGCACACTTCGAAGATAAGAACCTCACGTAAATGTGCATACGCTTCCGGGCGCTGTTGAACAAGACACTGAACGCGCTGTCACCTGCGCAGACTTATCGGGAAAGGTTGGGTTCGCTGAGTCTTTTCCTTCCACCGCCTCGAAACCTTCAGAGGTGGTGGTCCCTCGTTTGGAGGGACACATAAAAATCAGAATGACAATGACAAGCCCGAAGGCACCAGTTCTCATTGGGGGTGGGAGTTATCCGGGTGGTAGTATATTTTAACAAACAAATAGCGATCAATGAACCCTTGGTGGTTACGCGTCACGAGTTACGTGGATACGAACACCCCCCATAAGGATACTACTACTATACGCCAGGGGTATGTGGACATGAACAATGCCATAGAGGACACTAGTACTCCCTCGGCTGAGTTCCGGAGGAGTGGGTCTGTCATGCTGTGAGGACGAATAAGGAAATGATAGCGGTGCTGTGATTGGCTCTAAGCGTGATGACGTGTGGAGCTACCTACCTCTGCAGGGGAAATTTCAGCCTATCCGCCAATGGGCGGCCAACTCATGACATGTCTCTAAGTTTTGTGTCCTCGCTGGCTGGGATCGAACCTCGACGATAGAGGTAAGGAAGGCGAGATGGGATTCGATGTCGAAAGAGAGTGACGTTAGTGAGCAGTTTGTGCAATAGGTACCATGTCCCAGATTTTCTTTATCTATTGTAGCAACTATGGTCGTGTGTGACGGTGCAGGTTGAAGGAAGTTTTCTCGTTTGAAATGGCTGATGTTAGAAGTTGATGATGATTAGACGCGCATAATGTTGAATGAGGTGTAATACAGGGTAATGAGTGTGGTTTGTTTAGCTTGAAGATGGGTACTTGGGTATTACGTAGGAATATTTACAGATTTTTCAAAAAGAATGCTTAGAGCGCAGTGCGAGGGGGGTGATGCAGCATCGGCGGCGAAGATGTTTCTGTTTTATCCCGGAGGAAAGGGATGTTTGGTTGGGGGGGGGGGGGAGCATAACTTGGGATACCATTTGAGCAAAAAAATTGTGTTCGGATTCCTTGTTGCATTTTTTTTAAATGGAACTATCGTGACAACACTAAATGGTGCGATACTTAGGTGGTTACATGTTCTGCGGCCTTTCTTGTTATGGTTTGGGGAACCTGCTTACAATGCAAACAGATCAACCGAAGGAAACTAAAGGGAAGGGGGTTAAAAAAAATCAAAGGTAGGGGTGGCACATACCAGGTCTGGCTGCCATAAAAGTTCCATTCCTCTAACCGGCTGTCCTCTGGAACCAGATGATCTTGGACCACTATTTAGATCCTTCAGTTGACCTCCAACCATCTCTTTCTTCTTCCTGCTACCACCAAAGCATCCTAAATTATCTCCTGAAAGAATAGGTAAATGCAATGATACGTTTACGTGCAACACACACACTCGCATTACACAGGTGAAAATGGCTTACTTTTTAAAGATATTTCTTCTTGTTTATTTTGAAAAGACCTTTGTGTGGAAATGGTTATGTAAGTGATGTAAGGTACATAGTAGTTGGGTCTTGATGGGCACTAATACCAAAGGATGAAAAAAGGAGTAGGATTCATTCCATAATGCCAATTGAAGGCAAATCGGGGATGTATGAGTTCCTGACCAATCTAAGGACAATAAAACCCAATTCATGGGATTATTAAAAGTGTGTTGAAAGCCCAGCATTCCTAGCAAACTGCAATTATATTTAGTCAACTTGTAACAACGAGGCAGCTGACATCACACTGCCTCTTACCCCTTATGGCATTATCAAGAGTTCCTTTACACAACAATGGACGCACGTCCCACGAGACCTCCACGGAGTTTGATGAGCGAAGTATGGGGCAGGAAAAGACCCGCGTTTGCGCAGAATCATTGCGTCGACGATGCAACTTAAACCTAGGCAGGAAACGTGTTAACAAAGCTGGTATATGCTAGACTGAGGCTTCGGTACCCATTGTGAAAAATCATATTTAAATATTATTGGGGCATTAATAAGCATTGAAGGTTAGAGAAGTAAAAGGTAGGTTGAACGTGTCGAAGATGAGTGAAAAGTTTGAAGGACCGTATAAAGTTGTGAGAGTCTAGGAGAATGGTGTGACATAGGTTTTGGAGAGTTTGAATGAAGGTGTAACTGAGAGAGTGCGGGCTCATCAGTCAGTTGAACCTCCTGACTATTTGGTGAGCCATCCGGTGTATGAACTGTGCAGAGAGAGATAAGGTGCATGATGATGGGAAGGAATGTGATAATATGGATCTGCCTGGGAAAGAGCTTGTCTTGGTCTCGAGGAGTAGAAAGCGTACAAAGAAGAGTGAAAGGAAGAATGCAAGTACGAATGAAAGTAAGTCTGAGCAGAGTCTTTCTGGTATGGGGGAGTTGAGAGAGAGATTGAGTGTTTGCATAAACAGGCGAGTGATTTGGCTGGTGTAAGTAGACGAGTGAGTGAGCTGCCTGTGGCTGATTTTTCTGGTTTGGGGAACAGTATGAATGATAGTGTGTTTGGGCAGAATGAATCTAGTGTGGCTGATTTTTCTGGTTTGGAGAATGGTAAGAGTAGAGGTGAGTTTGATGTGGAGAATGAGGAAGTGACTGACTTTTCTGGTTTCCGGTGGGAACCAGTTGAAGGGGTTTCCGGTGTAGCCGCTGAGAGTAGAGGGAATGTGAGTGATTTGTCTGTTTCGCAAGAGTGTACCTTGAGTTGGATGAGAGCTGTGAATGAGGAGCTGATGAATGGGGGTATGAAGAGTGAAGGTTCTGAACGGAAGAGAATGAAAGAGTTCTGTCTAGAGATGAGAGAACTGGTGATGAAGGCTAAAAGTATGGTGGACGACATGATCAATAGTGACGAGGAGACTAACAGGACGACTGACCAACAACCCATACCGGGACCAGTAGACGAGTGTGAATGGGTGCAGAAGGGCGCGATTGAGTATAAAAAGTACCGTGAATAAGAATTGAGAGTGTATTGTGAATGTCTGTGGTTGTATGGCATAAGGAAGGAGGGGTGTGGTGGAGCGAATGTAAGTGTGTGTGAAGGGCCATTCTCCCACCCCTTTTCCCAATACCCTCCCCCCCCTCTGTAAGAATATGTGTGTGAATGATAATGTTTTTTTCTTCTTTTTTATATATATTATTTATTAGGGATTTCATATTTTGTTTAAAATGTTTTTGTCTCTTTGCAGAGTTTCTTGATAAAATTCTTTTTACAAAAAAAAAAGCAACTATTGAATTTTGTAAATATTACTTCCTTTTGTAAAGAGTGGCTGACATTATAAGATTAGGGAACGTAATATACTTGAAATTGCCATCATCCTTGACTGGCTATTGATTGGTTGGACAGGAGGTTTTGCTTCTATATAGCCTCAATACTGCGACAAGATCGCTTAACTTTGTAACGAGCTGGGAGGCGCCAGCTTTTTTTGGTGAACACTCGAGTGGCAGCCGACAGGACTTCCCCCTGGGGGTACCATGTGAAGCCTTTTTTTGCTGTATTGTTTTTTTAAGTACAAGTGTGGTTATTAGGCCTCCTTGTACGATTTGTATTGTTGTTGAATTTTGCAACCAGTGGGTTTATTAGGCCTTTTTATTATCATAAAATTATTCTCTCTAGTTTATATATAAATTATTGGTTGGTGATAGGATTGTCTGGATTTTTTTGTACGTATATCTATACTAGAGATCTCAAATATAATTACCCCCGTATTTTTGTAAATAATATTGTATTTTTTTGTGAATACAGGACTGTACATACAATCCGTTTCATTTCTCCCTCGATTTCTCACGTCTGTATTAGTGTAGGAAGTGGGTTGGATCGATTGGGGTTAGAGGATAGATTTTGACCCGCAACAACAGCATACACTTTACATCGTATATCCACTTTGTTCATATAGCTACCTCAGTGCAAATACTTTAGCCACGCCACCCGGTACCTGCTCTAAATCCACATTAGTTATCGCAGGTGCCGGAAGACAATTAATTACTCTTAACATCACTCCAGAGATATGTCTCCCGTCTTCGTTGCTACAATACAGTCAGCGTAAGGAAGACAGCGCTGGTCCGGTCTCCCATTAGTTGCAAATTGACCTTGTGCTCTCATTAGTACGCTCGTTTCGCGCAAACACTAAATGCTGAGGAACGAAGCAAAATACAGTCTTGACATGCTCCAAACTCGCAGCAGCGATGGCGTCACAGATACATACTTTCAAACGAGTGTGGAAATTCCAATGCGTCAAGGGCACTCAGCCTTCTCTTTGTCTTACTATAAATTAGAATCTGGTCTCCGGACCAAAAACGGCGTGTAACCTCCCGTACCCAGTGGTCTATGTGCAATCAGCTCGGCCTTAAAGAGACGCAGCGCCGAAAAAGCCTCGTCGGCTTCAAAAAAAAGGGGAAGCGTTAAAGCCGACCCTCTCTTCGGATTTGGAGCCATCCATATACAATGACACGGCTCCAGCGTGTGCTCCCCCCCAAAATCCAACGCTGTAGAAGCTTTAGAAGCTGAGGTGGTGAGACAATTTTCGGGGATGGTAGGCTAAAGTGGGACGTCCTGGGCAGAAACGGAGGTGCAACTGGCTCGAAAGCTACAGTAAGCACTGGGAGTTCCCCTGCCCTAAACCATCGAGATCGACCGCGGATGAAATGAATCGTTGGCAACTAAGGGGACACTGGGCTCGCGCATACAAACGCATAATACACGATGGTGTAAAGCGAGCGGCATCCCGCAAGCATCAACACAGAGGCTCTCAATAATTAGTGCGGAAAGCACCGCTCGACAAACAGAAAATAGTGGGGTAGATCAAGTCTACCTCCCGTAATTCACGACTGGCTGCGGATGAATAAAACTCGTATGGGTAGTCTAGCTTGGAACAAACATGGTAAAAAAATAGCCTCATCAACACCTCATGTGTTGTAGGTCACGGAACGAATGATGTCCATGGCGATGGTATAAGAGACTCAGACTGCTAGATGAGGCATCGATCAAAACAAAAACATAACAAGCAAGCCCCAATTAGAAACGTCATGGTCGAGGTGAAGTAGTGGATGGCGAGACATGCACCATCTTGATCCTATCCACAAAAAACAAAACAAAGTTGACGTTCCGAATGGGCGTCTAGGTAGATCTTAGCGAGAACATCTTAGAGCCGCACTGCGATGATACCGTTGGAGCTCAAAGCAAAGATAGTGACCCTGAGAACACTTACATGTGGGACGCCCTCTTCCTGCCTTTTTTTCCGGAACAGCGCTTCCAGCAAGTTGAGTGGCCTTCCCTCCAAGTGAAGGCCATGGATATAATCCCTCTAGAATGGGTTGAATTCTCCCCCCTTCGCTTCAACTCTTATATAAGTTGCCATGGTCTAAATTGCATAAAATTTACAAGGCCAGACGCACGCATTTCACGAGACAAAGAGAGCGCTTTCTGCATCAAAATTTTTTACAGCGCATGCCGTAGCAGGTAATTCTAGTTGGCTTTCAACGCTTTCTTTACCTACTCCTGGCGATCTCTGGATAGTCGCCAATGACGACATTTTTTACGGAACGATTTTCTTTTCGCTTCTAATCCTCCGACATATCTTTAACAGCCTTAATGCGATGATTCATCGCAACCATGCACTTGTATTCAAGATCTTTATCTGATACACTTCTCCACCACAAGTTTTTATTACATGCCTAATCTATTCAATCAATACACCAATTGCAAAGACAATATATAGCACGACATCCATGGATGGGTTTTCTACTACTGTTCATTCATGGCTGCCGTCTAGTTGCTGTTTTTAATTTCCTGCAGGCTCATAGTAAATTGTAATGCTTTTCCATGAACCACAGTTTATATCAGAACTGTGGTAGACTAAAATGTATGCGGGGGGAACCTTTTGGGGGGTTGATTTATTACCCCCCCCCCTCCCCCCCGCGCGGTCCCTTTCGCATGGGCAGGGTCTGGTGAGGGAGTGATGCAACCAACACAAAGATCAAAATAAGAATATCTGGCAAACCCGAGGGACCTGTCCTTGTTGAAGGGGTAAAGAACAAGAAGAATGGTAGCACTGTATATGCTACCAGTCAAGGCCGGGATTGACACCCATGTGTGGCACATGTAAAAAGCACCGGGGAGTAGTGGACTGAAATACACTCAGGCGAGATTGTGAGGGAAGAGTGAGCGTCGTGTGTATGAAGGAAAGAAGTCAAATATGGAAGTGTAGTGTTGAAAATTACTATGGTCGTGAAGACGTGCGAGGTTGTAGCTGACTGCGCACATGCGGAAGACTCGGCGATCGGTTGAGGAAAGTCTTTGCTTTTAGATCTAGGAAGCGAAAACTAACCGAAAAGTTTGTAAGAAAAGAACTGCGAAGAAAGTGGGTAAGATAGAATAAGATTGAAGGTGTGGAAGATAGCAGGAGATCCACCTACAGACATTGAAGGTACGGATTTCTCCAATGTCCGCTGGAGCATGGTTGTCCATGCTACATCTGCACCCTGTTGCGGGAAGTCAGAACAAAGCGGCAGAAGTAGGGTACTGGCGATTCGTAATGAATGTTGAAGAGAGGAAGATGAGGAATGGTGTGGAGATAGATATGTGAAGTAGATCATAAGACTAGTGTGCCTAGGTTAAACCGCTAAAGGAGACATGGAAAAACACAAGAGAGACTACGAGACAATCTTGCTTAAACACGCAAAGACAAAACGAGATTGTGACTGTATGGTGGGTGCAAAAATACCGAAATGGGTGAAAAATACACGTGCATGACAATTTTATACATCTAAGTTGGCTAAGTGTAAAAAAAAAAAATCACTATACATATTAAAAATAAAATAAAAATAAAAACTTGCTGCCAGCTCCCTCCTGCAAGGAGACAAACGGACGACAGCCAAACTCGAAGATATCAACGATAAGCCGTTCTCAACAGAAGCGAGGAAATCGGAAATGGCCACCAAACTTACACATCTCAGATACAGAGATCTTAAATGAAAACGAAACTATTTACATTTTCATCAGTTATGTTGTGGTTTGGTTGCAAAGGCAGGCAGGAGAAAGAGAACTCAAGTGGAAACTGGGTTTTTCTTTGAGACTAATGCCGAGAAAAAACGCACAAGCACTCAAAAAAGCGAGGGTAAACAGATACAAACCGGCGGGCCGAATTCTGGGGATTAAATGAAAGCTTGGACAAGAATTTGCTAGCGAACTAATTAAAAATAAGCTACAATTCTATCCGATGATCTGGCTTTCAGATACATGCTAAATTACAACATCGCCAACGAATCTAGGTTATTATAGTAACGTAAAGAAGTAAAAAAAATCAAAGAAAGGATAAATTACATAGAAACAAACTTTTACTCCCAACACCTACCACATTTGTCGGATCCATCTTCTTCGCTTTCTGTAATCATCAACACAGAATTAGTTGAACAATTCCCCCGAAACATGTCTAGATTTCAGCCAGCGACCAAAACCATTATCAGATAAACTGCCATGAACGCAACCGTAATGTGGCATGTGTATAGTCGTCACATTTACCCTCTATCAGACCCACGACAAGCAAGTGACTTTGCCCAGAGGTTAACATCAGTCCTGAATCAGCCAACACCTTGGATCGTTAAAGGCTGACTTCTCCCGTGTGTTAAGAGAGCATCTCACACATGCCCGACACACTGTGAAGGTAGATGATACATAGACGATCCCGCAGACAAAAAAACACATCACCAGTAAGGTCGAAATTCCTTTGAGGAACGAATAAACGCACCCCCCCCCCACACTTACAAGGGCAACTGGGCACCCTGACAGATTTTTAAAAGTGTGATGAAAGTGGTTAGGTTAGGGAAAAATAAATTCACCCAACCCCCGAGTCCCCAAAAGTGGTTACTACTCGTGACAATAGCGACCTATATAGCACGCAACTTGCCAGAAACTGCTTCCTTTCGACAATCAACTCGGGTCTTCAAGTTCCCCCCCTCCCTTTAAACCCATCTAGCGGCCGCCAGTGGTAATCTGTGAGCGCCTGAATTAGCCCTCAGAAGCTGTAGGTCGCACTCGAAAGTCCCCAGAAATAAATGTGCACTTTCGAGCATAATCGCCCCAAACTACAAGCTCCCCACCCCCAACAAAATATTTTTATTGAAATTAACACCTTCCTTACGCCTGGATAGTCCAGGCGTAAGAAAGAGGAAAATAGATCGAAAACTAGTAATAAGAGATTAAAAGCTCGTACGAAAATGTTATGACATCACCTTTACATGCTGGGACCAGAGGGGTCCTCCACGAACAAGTTCGTACATAAACTCACTCGAACGTACTATACTAATCAGACATTTCTTCTGGAACGAGCAGAGGGTTACAGCGCCCCCTGTGGTATCGCGGGAAAACGCTGTCAACCACTCTCCCACAAATTGGGGTCGATGTGTATCAATGCCACTAAAACTACCCGCCCTCTCCCAATCTCTTTATGCCTATCAAGCACAAAGCCAGCCGTGGAAGGCTATTTCATGGAGTAAAGGGCGGAAGGGAGGAATTGGAAGTGAACAGCGAACTACCTAGGTCCACAAAGAGCGCCGGCTCCCGACGTGTCATGTCCTTTGAGACTAAAAGCGGCGTTCTTATGGTTGGTATTTTAAATGCCACCAGGAGGAAATATTAAGCTGGGAGGGGGATCTATCTAAGCAGTGTGTAAAACTGCCAAAACTATAAAATCTAAAAGTTGCCAAAATTCTTAAGAAGGTTTCCTCCTGCCCAAATCATCTCACAGACTGTTCATGGACACTAATAAATCTCCAGTCCGAAATTAAGCTCTTGCTCATAAAACAACTAGCCTTCCATCAAGAGCATTTCCCAATCACACACAGCCCTTGCCAAAACCAGTAGCCCTCCACGAAAAACGCAAAGAAGCCAGCGGTATTCCAAGCACCCCCCCACCCCACCCCCTACCCACAAACACAAGAAACAGGCCACATCGCGCACACAAAACACAGCAAGCATTACTGTACAACATCCCATCACAACATATGGGAAAATATATCTATCCCTCAATCAAAACCCGGCATCCTGGCAGAGCTCCGCTGTGGTTACCATACAAAACTGAACACCGCACGAGCCTAACCAATACAGATATCAGCAAATGATGCTACAAAGATAAAGACAGATTAATACACAAGAGTTAGAAATACAGTGCTAGATTAATGGTTGAACTCCATCCCTTCCATCCCGTTGGCAGAGATAATCGAGGCTACTGGACTTGGAGGTAGACTACTGGGCCGGGTAACATCGTAGTGCATATTACGCAATAGCTGTAAATCAGGTCGGGCCATGGGATTATTATACAAGTGGGGGAAAGCGATAGTTTGTTGAAGCGGACCAACGTCACTTTGAAGAAAAGTTTTTGCTCGTAATTGAGGACGGGGGGAGGGGGGGTCTGATATATCCATTGGGGGCGAGGGAGTAGTCAAATTAAGTTGCTCTCTACAACGTGCAACTAGCACCATACTAGTGTTATTCTTGCTCCACCAGATGGAGCCAAAAGATTAAATCAAATGGAACCCCAAACAATAAAATAAATTTCTTGGGGATACTTAATGAATTAGCAGCTCTTGAAAATTTAATCTAAGACGGGCTGCTGTTTACCTCGTACCTTTGCCAGTGGCAGTCGCTCTGGACTGCGATGGAGGCTGATTCTTGTCATAATTTGGGTCTTCAACCTCTTGACAACGGTAGGACAAATTCCGTAGGATGCAGACACAGTTCTCGACGCTCTTGTTATCGTGCGAATTTCCCTGAATGGCCAATTTTATGACACAAAATAGAGAGTCGACAAGACCGGGACAGTGTCGAAGCTTCGTTCGAGCGTATTCTCCGGCCGAGCTTATATTTCTGAAAAGACCACACGAACTAATTTCTGAGTGGCTTTGAAAGAGCGTTTACGTGCGTATGCGGCGGGTGGGGAGTCATGCGAAAGATATTAAAGCTATTAATATTTTTGAAAGGCGAAATCCCAAAGGGTAGCTTTGGAGAAAATTTTTGAATAGATCCCGTTTAGTGGGGAAGTTAGGGAAAGTAAAAACGCGGGGTTAGCTGATATCGCACGTGAGGAGACTACTAAGGGCACTATAGTAAAAAGGCAAAAGAAAATCAGGAATGGATCACACAGGGGTTTTTTTGAGGGGGGAGCTAATTTATCAGCAACTTGGCGAGTGCTTACTTGGGCATAGTCGCGGCAATCAAAGCCTACTGTTAGCCTATATTAAAAACAAACGCGCAAAAGGCACACAAATAAAAAAAAGCAAGAGAAGGAAGTACGTTTCGGCGTAAGGGGGAAGGCTCGCCTCCCACCGGCCCAGGAACATCAGACCTACATTTTTTATTTTTTTATTTAAGGGGCTATCTGGCGACTGCCGACGTAGGCATAAGTTGCCGTAAACAAACAGCCTAGTTCTAGGCTACTTTAAAAAATTGAACAGGAAACAACAATAACAAAGCAATAACAAAAGCAAAACAAAAACAATAACAAAGCAATAACAAAAACAATAACAAAAACAACAGCAACAACTAAACCGGGTTAAATGAAAGGGCGAAGGCCGGCCTCCCCCCAAAAGTCAATAAGTCCAACAGTCAAAGTGCACGCACTCGTCCCGAGTACAAGGGACAGGCGGTAGCGACCCCGCCCATCCCGGTACCGGGACAGGTGTTGTGCGCGAAGATCACCCAGACTGGGACAATCGACAAGAATGTGCCGAACAGTCTGGGGAACGACGCAGTCGTTGCAATAGGGCGCAGGCGAGCGCTCCATCAAATAGCGATGCGACACACGAGTGTGCCCGATTCAGAGACGACAGAAAGCTACCTGAAGCCGCCGCGGCATTGGGGGATAGGTCCATGGGAACAGTCGCGGCGCAATGGCACGAAACTTTAACTTCCCTTCGACCGTCTCCCATCTTCTTTGCCAAGCAGTCCGAAGAGCTGCCCGTATTCCTGCCATGTAGTCAGTGTGACGAAGAGCGAAACGCTGGTCAGGTCGCAGAGTCCTCGCGGACTCTTTGGCGCCCTCATTCCCCGCAATTCCTACATGTCCAGGAACCCAGCACAAGATAATCTCGACATCTGCCCGGCTCGCCAAAACCGTGGCGTCACGGATTTCGCGAACCAGGGGATGCGGAGATTCCAATGCCCCGAGAGCACTCAGGGCGCTTTGTGAGTCGCTATAGATCACAATCCGGTCTCCGAACCGGCACGTCGCGTAATCTCCCGTACAGAGTGGTGTATTGCCACCAGCTCGGCCGTGAAGACAGACGCAGCGCCTGGTAGAGCCCCGCTGACTACAAACAGAGGGGATACGGCGTGGAAGCCGACCCCCTCTTGGGACTTGGAGCCATCCGTATACACTGGCACGGTACCAGCGTGACACAATGTGTGCTCCAAAAAGGTCGAACGCAAAACACCCGGCGCAGTACAAGCTTTGGAAGCAGAGGCGTGGCGACAAATAGCCAAATGTGGTACCCTCCAGGGTGGCGTCCTGAGAAGAACCAGGGGCGCCACCGGCCCGAGAGCTATATCTACCTCTCAAAGGAGTTTCCTGGCCCTAAACCCAAAGGGCTTAGGGTATGACTGGCGTCTCTCGGCGGCGTAGGCACCATCGAGATCAGCTGCGGATGCAGTGAGAGCTGTTGACGACTGAGCAAGGTGCCGGGCTCGCGCGTACAGGCGAGTGATGCACTGCACGCGGCGCAGAGCGAGTGGCATCTCCCCAGCATCGACCAACAGGCTCTCAATGGGGGAAGTGCAGGAGGCACCGGTCGCAAGGCGAAGCCGGTGTGGTGGATCGAATCCACCTTCCGCAATAAACGCTCGGCTGCGGATGCATAAAACTCGCATCCGTAGTCGAGCTTCGAACGAACAAAGGATCGATAAAAAAGTAAGGCAGTAGCCCTATCAGCGCCCCAAGCGCTGAACGTCACGGAACGGAGAATGTCCATGGCGCGGGTACAAGGGACCCTAAGGCTGCGAATATGAGCCTCCCAGGTGAGGCGTCAGTCGAATACAAGACCAAGGAAACGGTGCGACTCAACCACATCCAGGCGCACCCCATTAAAAAACAAATCTGGGTCGGGGTGAAGCCGTGGATGGCGGCAGAAGTGCACCACCTTAGTCTTGGCCAAAGAAAACCGAAACCTGTGCGCTTCGGCATAGCGAGAGACGCGGTTCAATGCCTGTTGGAGTCGACGCTCCAGAGTTGGCATCTGGGCCGCGCCAAAAGAGATCGAAAGGGCGTCCACGTAGAGCGTAGCGAGAACATCTTCCAGCAGCACCGAGGTGATGCCGTTGATGCTCAGGGCAAAGAGTGTGACACTGAGGACACTTCCCTGCGGGACACCCTCTTCCTGCTCCTTTGGGCCGGAGAGGGCTCCCCCACCCGTACGCGGAATCGACGATCTCGCAAAAATTAAGATATAAACATTGGGAGGCGTCTCCTCGCCCCCATCGTGTGGAGAGTCTCCATGATACCGTATCGCCATGCGGTATCATAGGCCTTCTCCAGATCAAAAAAACACCGTGGCGTAGTGCTGTCTACGAAGGAAAGCAGCGCAGACGGCATTTTCCAGTCGGAGCAGAGCATCCGACGTGGAGTGGAACTTACGGAAGCCGCACTTTGCGGAAGACAGATGGCCTCCGCTGTCCAGGAAATAGGCTAATCTAACATTTACCAATTTCTCCATCAACTTGCACACGCAAGAAGTTAGAGAGATTGGGCGGAAACCGGTCGGAGTAGAGTGATCTCTCCCCGGCTTGCGAAAGGCGAGCACAGTAGCGATTCGCCACGAGTCTGGGAGAAGACCTTCCACCCAGATCCTGTTGAACAAATCTAACAGAAAGGCCATGCCTCGCTCACCCAGGTGTCGAAGCATGGCGTACGGGACATCGTCCGGACTATGGGCGGTGTCCGCGCACGAAACGAGAGCGGAACGCAACTCACTCACAGTAAACTTGTCGTTGAAGGGTTCTCCACCTCTGGAGGTAAAGTCCAGCCGGCGGCCTTCCGCGACATCACGACGTGCATTGAATGCTGGCGGAGCAGCATCACGGCTAGAGAATGCGGAAAAAGCGGTCGCTAAGGATTCCGCCACGGACGCGGGGTCCGAGATTGCGGTCCCATTCTCCTGGAGAACGGGAGGGGGGTCCTGCGAGAACTTGCCTCGAATCCTTTTGACTCGCTTCCACACCTCTTCCAGAGGGGTCTTCCCGTTAAGTGAAGACACGTATGCCGCCAAGAAGAGTGGCGGGCGTGCTTCGAAATATACCGGAACCTAGCCCTAGCCCGACGAAATTCAGCGACAGTGAAATCGTTCGGGCGGCGCTTATAGCGCATGTAGGCATAACGCTTCTGTTTGAGGGCCGTCTCACACTCGGCCGACCACCATGGGAGTGGTCAGCGTGCAAAACGGCAGGGCAGGCAGGGGGCACGCGCCTAGCATGGTCTCCTGCAAAAAAATAGCTAACGGGGAACGGGAGGAGGCGAGCCTCCGCAGCTCCTCCCAGTTGGCCCGGAGTCCACGGCAATTCCATTGAAGGAATATGCCCTCCAGGCCTAGCTCGGAGGAGACGCGGGGGCCCTCCTCGAATTGAAGACCCTCACGGGAATGGCCGTACGCTTCCCGTGGGCAGAACCCCGGGCGCTGTTGGCCGGACAAAGCGCTGGAGGCGCTGTCGCCTTCGAGGACTTATTGGGGAAGGTTGGGCTCGCCATGCGAGTCTTTTCCTCCCTCTGCCTCGAAACCTTAGGCGGGCGTTGCGGCTTCGGAGGCGGGGGGCCCTCTTTTCGAGGAACCACCGTCTCCAAGCGACTCGCTCCACCTCGGGGCGTGGGCAAAGGGCTGTCCTCCTTTCGGGGAACAGCTTTAGGAACCCCGGAAGATGGCCAAGCGACCATCTTCAGGGGTGTTGCCTCCTGTGAGTCTAACGACTCGGTGGAGGCGCGTGGCCGTTTCGCCTCACGGGAAACAGTCACGCTGGGGGAAGAGGGGGGGAGCCCTGGTTTTAGCCGGGGCAGGGTATGAACCCTTTTTGCCGCCAGCTTTACCAGGGAAGCGCCCGGGTTGGGTAGAGCCCACAGAAGGGCTCCGAATGGGCGCGGAAACAACCGTGCTCGTTGGCCTCGATGGGCCAGGAGCAGAGGGTGCCTTTCTAACTATTGAGGCATATGACGTCCCAGGCAGAGCCGGGCGCGCCAGGACCAAGTCCTTAGCCTCGCGGAATGAGAGACGATCCTGGGCCTGAACGGCCAGGATTTCTTTCTCAAGGAGATATGCACCACATTGCTTCGAAGAAGTAGGGTGCGGCTCTCCGCAATTGACACACTTGGCCACACACGATTTGGACTTATCGTGTGAGACCTTGGAGCAATTTACACAGACTTCGAGTGACCCCGACTTTGCACGTCTACATGAGCGATTCGTATGGCCGAAGCGGTGACAGTAATACCACCACCGCGGCAGTGGCACGAATGCCTTCACGCGGTAGCGGTACCAACCGGCACGCACCGACTCAGGGAGCTTGTCACAGTCGAACTTGACGAAGAGTGTAGGGGTGGGTCTCGAGGCCCCTCCCTGTTTTCTCATCACATGTTCGACCTTGACCGCCCCATGGTCGGCCAGCTCTAGGGTGATGTCCTCAATGGAGTAGTCAACGAGTTCCCTAACATAAACTACTCCTTTCACAAAGTTCATGGTAGAGTGCGGCGTCACACTCACCGGGGTGCCATGAAGTGTCCGAAGAGCACTTATCTTAGCCGCCTCGGCGGGATTCGCCGCATTCGCCAGAAGGCTCCCGTCCGAGAAACGGGTTACCTTCGGCTCTCTACCAATTGCACTAGCTAATCCTCTCCTCTGATGGATCATGTTGCCCTTGGACAACATGCTGCCATCAGTGAAGCGTTTGAAGCCAGCGGGCTCGAAAACGCCAGGTAACCTCTGAATGAGGGGCCCCGATGTCATCGAGGCTCCGCCCTGTGCACTTTTGGTCTTTGTCATGGTCAGGAGCTCCGTACCCGGGGAGGCAGAGGGGCCGGATGTGCCGATCTTGGCTTGGTCGCTTGCCAAAGTGGCAGCAGACCCATCCGTCCCCGTAGCCCCCGCGGATAGAGAGGAGCCCCGAGTCTTCTTCGTCTTTTTCGTCCTTTTCTTTTTTGGAGAGGAGGGCGGGGAATGAACCCGCTTCTCACCCCCGCCGGTAGAAGCCCCCAGGCCAGATGGACCGGCCTCAGCCAGGTCCTTCTCCGAAATGGAGAAGGTCATGGTGGTCGCAGGGGCATCATCCGGAGGAGATCCCTCCCCTCCTTGTACTGCCTGAGAATCCACAGCCGTTTGAGCAGGACCTTGCATAGGGGCGGATTCGGGTTCGGTGCTCGGCGCCGAGCCAGGATTCCCCCCCATGGAAGGCCCTACCGTCTGAGGCTGGTTTTCCTCAAGGACCATGTCTATCACAGGAGGGGCCTCCAGTTGGCCATCCCCTCCCAGGACATCACAGGTCCCCTTGGCAGCGTCATAAGTCTTTAGTGGGGAGGCACAGGCCTTGACCCCGGCAAGGTTTATAATTCTTGCCAGCAGGTCTTTTGAGGGAAGCGACCGAAGGGGCCTGGCTTCCCTCTCCTCCCTAAGGGGGGTTTGCCCTACCGAGCTGCTTGCACGAGGGGCGGTTGGCAATGGGCTGCCTGCTGGCTTTCTTGGCAGTCCCCTTAGAAAGCAAAGGAGGGACTGCCGCTGGAGATAGGTGCCCGAAAGCACCTCCAGAGAAGGGGGTGAGGGAGAGTCCCCTACACCCGTAGGCGTAGGAGAGGAGTAAGCGTCCTCTCCGGTTAAAGAGGTATGGAGGGTCCCCTGCGCAAACACAGGGGGGGGGGGACCTCCATCTTTTCTGTGGAGCTGTACGTGGGCGGCTCCATTATTTTAGGGGGAATTTAGGGATGTTTTTTTTTATCATTGGGCATGGTGACCCTCTTTGTTTTACGGGATGCAATCGCTCACCACCTCTTGCAGTAGCCCGCACTGCAAGAGGTGCTTACAGGCCCGGCAGAGCCAGGCGCCGCCATTTATGACCACCCCTCCCGCCTGGTGGCCTGGCAGTCCTTCGGCATGGCGGATCCACTTTGAACACGTCGTAAAAAAGATAGATTTTGAAGAGGAGAGGAAAAGGGATGTGAGGAAGGTATGGGTGGGGATAAAGAAGGTTGTTAAAAAACCCCCATCCCGAACCGGAGTTGAGGGGTTAGGGAACAATGTCCCCTCCCCCCTCAGCCCCGATCCGGGGTGGTTGGCTTGAGAAGAAGGTCAGCATCTACCCTGTGAAATTAGAGGCTGACCAGAGAAAGTTGTGGGAGAGGTTGTATGAAAAGCGACGAGGTAGGGGAGAAATCGGGCTATCTGATGGAAGGAAGAGAGGCTAAGCTGGGGCCGGACGGAGCGCTGGATCCCGTCAGCACGGCGGCCAGGATGGCAAATCGCCGCGCCCCTTACGGGCCATCCGACCTACAAGAGTAAAATAAAATAGAGGAGGCCAGCCTCCTCCACATAGTCAGATAGTCCACAAGGCATCTGGGCCGCACCAAACGAGATCGAAAGTTCGTCCAAGTAGAGCGTCACAAGGACATTTTCCGGCAGCACCGAGGTGATGCCGTTGATGCTCAGGGCAAAGAGTGAGAGAATGAGGACACTTCACTGCAGGACATCCCTCTTCTTGCTCCATTGGTCCAGAGAGTGTTCCCCTAGCCGTACCCCAAATCCACGATCTCGCAAAATATTCCGAAATAAAGAGTGGGAGACGTCCCCTAGCCCCCATTGGGTAGTGTCTCCATTAATACCGTATCGCCATGCGGTATCATAGGCCTTCTCCAGATCGAAAAAAAGTGGTGTAGTGCTGTCTACGAAGGAAGGACTCACAAACGGCATTTTCCAGTCGGAGCAGCGCATTTGACGGGGCGTTTAACTTTCGGAGGCCAAACTTTGCGAGACAGTTCGCCTCCACTGTCCCCCCAAAAAAGCTAATCTAACATTTAGCAATTTCTCCATAAACTTGCACACGCAGGAGGTTAGAGAGAATGGGAGGAAAACGATCGGTTTGCAAAAAGCGAGCACAGTAGCGATTCGCCAGGAGTTTGGGAGGATACCCTTTGTCCGGATCCTGTTGAACAAATCTAACAGAAAGGCCATGCCTCGTTCACCTAGTATCGAAGTATAGCATACGTGACATCGTCCGGACTAGGGGCTGTCTCCGCACACAGAGCGAGTGCCTTATGCAATCGAGGCTCCGCTCAGCGCACTTGTGAGTTTGCTCTTGGTTCCCCACCCCCCATTCGAGGGCGCCTCAGAGCCAGACGTGCCAATCTTTTTATCCTGATCGCTTGCCGAAATAGCAGCCGTCCCACCGGAAGCCCGGCGGAGTGGGAGGAACTTTTGTCTTATCCTTTTCTTTTTGGGAGAGGAGGGTGGAGAATACCCGCTGCTCTCCATCGCCGGACGGATGGACTGGCTTCAGCTAGATCATTCTCCGAGATGAAGAAGGTCCCTCCTCTCCTTAATCGGGGGCCCAAGCCGTCTGAAGAGGAGCTTGCACAGGGGGGCGAACTAAGGTTCAATGTTTTGTACCGACCCCGGGTTCAACCTCATGCAAGATCCTGATATTTGGGAATTGGTCACCCTTCAGGACCATTTCCATCTGAGGGGGCCTACATTTGGCCATCCAACCCCCCCCCCCTCCCCTAGGTCATCAAGGATCTCATTCGTAGTAATTGCGTAGTCTCTGGCCGGCGAACCAATCTGCATCTGGAAAGAGAGGCTCAGGCACGCAGACCCCATGCAAACTGTAAATACAGGTCTGTACGGGGCACGGACGGGCGGGCATTGATATCTCATGCCCCCCTAAAGGGGTTGGCTCTATCGAGGAGCTCCTACCTGGAGCGGTCGATTTTAAGCCACCTGCCTCCTCTTTTGGCAGTCCCCTGTGATAGCAAAGGAGGGACCTTCGCTGATAAGGAGAGTCGCTGAGAAGTGGGTGAGGGAGAGAATCCACCCCACCTGTAGGTATAGGAGAGGATTTTTTAATTTTTTTTTAGAGCTCATCTGGCGACTGGTATAGGAGAGGAGTACGCCTCGTCTCCGGTAGAAGAAGGTTAGAGGATCCCCTGAGGGAGCACAGGAGGAAGGAGGGCACCTCCTTTTCAGAGGTTCAACTGCCTGAGAGCGGTTCCAAAGATGGTAAAGAGGAAACCCCCTTTAACGCATACGGATGGTGAGAGGGCAGCCCTTCTACCGCTCAATTGTCCTCGTCGTCTCCGACACCTAATGTAGGGCGAGGTCGCACTTCGAGGCGGATCTACATGCCCTTCCCCACTATTTCCGTCTGCTGTCACCACGATCAGAGTAAAAAGAAAAAAAAGGCTCATGGAAAGTAGATACTATGACCTCCCAATAACTTGGGAGGTTAAGAATAAAAGGTCTCCATAGGATAAGAAATTTCAGAATATGATAATATACATATAATTATCGGTCCCGGTACAGAGTTGATGGGCTATGTCAACCTGGTCCGCTATTCTGACGACATTGCCTTGGAACTTTAACCATAAAGGATTGTGAGAGCATAGCTACCTTCGATGTATACTGGAGGAAGGTGAGCAGAGTTGACGGACCAGCACACCCAGTACCTAATACTAGCTCTCGTCCCTTGAAGCAGGTAGGGACATCACAGTATGCACTGCGTCTCGACTAAGGCTCATAAGGGGACAAAAGTACGGGGGAAAACCAGAACTTCTGGGGATAGAAGTTTGGAAAAGGAGTAGGAGGGTATGTAATAAAGTAAATAGAGATAGGCGGGTCCACTAACGAGTAGGGTGGGTGATGACTAGGGCAGTTAAAAGTCAATAAAGTCAACTTGTCTTTTACAAGACACTTTCCTCTAGAACAGCCATTAATGCATTAAAAATGACTATAGGGGGTATAGTAACAAAGTTAACTTTTACACGTCAGGTCAACAAACTCTTTTGTCAAGAAAGTAAAAAATATAGAGTAAAAATATATCTGGTAACTTTTGCCTACTAATTGGCAATTGGTGGCCTACCAATTAGCAACTTCTGCCTTTTTCAGTTGCTGTTTAACGGCTATTGTGCGCGTTTGTGTTTGTTTTTTGGTGGTCTTTTTGGAAGTTTTGAATTATATATAATATATATATATATATATATATATATATATATATATATATATATATATATATATATATATATATATATAATATATATATAATAAAAAGATAGAGTAGTGCTAAGAGGAGGCAAGAGGAAAGTGCACCAACAACTTTCCCAGGTTCCATCAGAGTTCAAATCAACCCAGTAAGGCCTCCCTAATTTGCTCTCAGGCCGGGAGGATGTGCAACTCCTCCAGGTACCAAGTGTAACAAGCTACACAGGGTGCCCTCCCCTGAGTAGGACAGATCACACGACCCAAACCCTTAAACGCACGAACGAAGGGAGGGAGGGAAATGATCAATCCATGAAACGAGAGGACAAGGCTTATTCAAAGCTAGAGGAAAACCATAATGAAACGAACTAGATTCAATTCCAACTGCCCGGTATTGACTTGCATAGTAGATATGTTGCAACACTAAAATGATCTTCCTAATGTTTTAGCATTTCTTGACCAACCTTTTGAATACCCCTAGTAGACCCCGAGGGTATTGCAAGCTCAAGGAGCGGAGATAACTTTAAAAACCTACCTAACAATGCCAGACGCATTTTTAAATACGGTAGACCACCAGACATCATTATTAGGATCTCTCTCCACTTCTCCGCCGTCCCATCCGGAGCAAGGGATTATCACGTGACTGACGAGGACGCCGAGCGCTTCGTCGAGTATACTCTGCTTCAGGTCCTGAAAGGGAAAACCAAAAAAACACCAATGGATGACTCTCGCGATCAGCTCCAGCTCTTGTAATTGAACATTAGCGCTATTGAGCACTGACCTCGCAAGACGACAGATTCCAGAGAATCCCAGTCACGAGTTCCTTCACTTCGTTGTCCAGCGTCTTCCTTAAAAGTCGAACGAGGGTGGGCAGCCCTCCCGCGTCCTTAATGGCTCGCTTGTTCTCGTCGTTTTGACGTCCATACGAGAGGTTCCTAAAGATACCGAAACGAGCCTCTGAAGGTGATCATTGAAAGGATTAAAAAAAATAATGCGCCAGAATATACGCGGCCTCAAACTGCAAATTCGCATGCATTGATGAGCCTAGTGAAAACAAGAGTGCATGAATAAGAATTGCAAGATGTGAGAAAAACATAAAATAGGAAATCGTCATTTGGGTAGGGGCTGGTGTTCAACAACCACATTCATGTGATAATATCACTTCACGCATGGGTGCTGTCTAAAATTAGTTGCCTGTTGAGGCACACAGTTAATATTATGTTGAGGGAATGCCTATTCTCCCAAATGGAGGAAGAGGCATTAAAAGAGAACATCTGGGACATGAAATTGAAGTTAGAGAAAGTGAAGATGAGTATATTAATTGGAGCTATCGAAAATGGAAGTGTTAGCAACTCTCTCTGAGGGTCAAGACCACTTTGTAAGGCAGAACAGCCGTGAGCGTGAACGAGCGCTTACTCTCTGAACCCGATCTCATAGAAAAGGCCGAAGGTTGTCGCGCCGTGTCACTTACCTGAGGGCGCCGCACGCATTGCGATGCAGCTCCGACAAATCGTGGGAGAGGAGAGCAACGAGTGGGGGAATCCCGCCCAATATCCGCGTCTTCTGCTTCGTGGCGTCGTCCATATAGCAGAGGTGTTGGAGATAAGCTGCCGCGTTCGCTTTTACGATGTTGTTTGGGTTGCTGAGGAAGTCTATCACCTCGTGCAGGTCGGGATCCCGCCAGCGAACTGGAATCGAAAGTAGCGCGCAGAATGGTGAGTCACCGACCGAGTTCAAGAGTTCTTCGTCTAATATTAGAGACGAGTGGCAAAATTTCAAGCTAAGATAACGGGGATTACGCCCCTTTCCTACCCGGGAGAGAGAAAAAGAAGGCGGACAGTGCAAACAAACCTCGCGAGGAGCTATCAGTAGAGGGTGACCTTAGAAGGCTGGGTGGCACGTAAGCGTCGTGGTTGTTGTGCGTAGGCGTGGGTGGTCCAGGAGAGGTGTGGGCGGGGGAGAGCAAGGGAGTGGCCGAGATGGAGAGTTGAGGCGACGGATGGGCGATGGGTGTCGTGGCAGATGAGGTCCGTTGGAGCACTTCTTCCTCGTATGGATGCAACGGGTGATGTGAAGGGGGGAGGACCCCATTCACGTGGTAGGGGCCTCTGTCGGGGGGCTTTAGCTGTCCGTACACGTCACTCTCGTTTCCATGATATGGCTCCATGTCTCGAGTGCTAACGTATCCTCCTGTCGGGGGGCCGTCGCCACTGGCACGCCGGTAATCCCCAGACGGGGTCCTCCTCCGAAATGGGTCTTCCCTGACGTAGCCCTCTCCTTCAAAGTCCACTCGGCCTCCCCTGAACCCACCGTCATCGGGGTGATCCCCCAAAAATGCCTCTCCTTCGTAAACGCCGTCTACTGAGGAGGAGACGACGGGGAGATGCTCAACAGCGACTCATAAGACTAAGGTAACCGGATGGGAGCCCGCGCATGCGGAATCGAGCCCCTCTCCTCGAGAGTCCAGGGTGAGGGGTGAGGGGTAAGGCTATCTCAAGCTAAAATCACCGGACCAAACATACTATTAAATCAACTAAATTAAACAACTTCAAAAATCAATCTCAAAATAATAGTAAAATTACCGGGATTGATGCAAACACACAAATCATGAGTGTTTTGGGTTTTTTAAAAAAGGGATAAAAAAGTAGAGGCAAGCGTTGGGAAAAAAAAGCAGGCATAATTTAGGAGAAAAGCGGCGGCCACAAATACTTCGGGAGACCATAATGCGTCCACGCAAAGGTTTAGAAGAGACAGGAGAAGACCTTGAAATAGCCAATTTTGCAAGGAAAAAAAACAAACTGGCATAACCAATGAGGAGGGTGGAGAAAATAGAAATGACACGGATAAATGGTTAAAGATGAAAAAGCCCCCAAACTTCAAATAGGATGGTTGGGAAAGAGTATGAGAGACCACTTCGGACAAGTTCGCATTAAGAGTACAAGCACTCAGAAGTAGAAAGTTGGACCACGAAGGAAAAACGGTAGCAAAGAAATCAAAACCCCCGTCGATCCCAGAAGAACACAAAGATACCCGCAAAAGAACTCACCCACCCTCCGCCGCATACTGAGAAGGAAAAGAGAACTACTCATCTACAAACCATTCACAGCAATCCATTTAAAACATTTACAAATTTTTAAGGCGACAAAACCCCCAAAAAAACTCGAAAAAAAGCAACTTTAGATAACATCCAACAAATAATAATAATAAAAAAGCTCGGCTAAATATTTACACAGCTTGCTTCACAAACGCGACAAATGGCGACCATGCACCGATAGGAGTCTAAGCCACTCCGAGCCATAGACTTACCATATCTGTCGTTGGGTATCCCATGAAGCCCCGGAGACGGGGTATTTCTGTAAGGATTCCCGCCATTCGGAGGAATCAAGGTGCCGTCGAGCTCAGCATAACCGCTCGGAGGATACTCTCCACCTACAAAAAGGATTACAGGAATAACCAACACTGGCATCTGCTTTGGTTCAAATAGAAAGTGTAGTTAAGGAAAGTGAAAATTTAGCGGAAGGTAGTCAAGTGTGCAGTGATTTAATCAGGCTCTGGGGCCAGGGAGAACCCACAGCTCTCCTGAACGCACCCAGGTTCTGCAGCAGGAAGGAATAATAAAATATACACTACTCTCACAAGATCGCAAAACATGCATAAAAATGAATTGTATATACTATATACGTTTGACGTCAGTCTGTAAAAGGAAATGACACTTCCACCAACTTAGTAATACACAATTAATAAAACTATGCATTAGTAAAAGAAATAGGTTAAAAAGAAAAGCCATACCAAAGTTATTTCTATGAAGTTTACTAAGGCAAGGGGAGAATTCGCAATGAACAAAACCAATTCTCTTAATTGAATTTGATTTAAAAACAAACAACGCAATCACGATAGATGAACACGCAAAAAAGGGTTAAAGCAACGACGTTCGCCTAAAACGGCACCAATTCACACAAAGGACTAAGTAATATTAAAACACAGTATGTCGTGGAACGTTAAGACATTCGCTACTTTTCATACAAGATGAGGAAGAGACAATTTCTGTCCAAGGCAATGCATGTCGGGCGACACAAGCACACCAATAAGCAAATCAACCAGTTGGAGCAAAACATGATGTGGTTCTTTCCGAGGAGAAGAATTCCTGTCAAGACCAGATTAACTCCCAGAACAACAGGTGGGTCACTGTCGCACCTAAGGACGTGCCCATGGCCATACAGCGGAAATTTCAAGCGACAATCATGGTTTTCGGTGTCGTAAGCAGTGAAAGCGATGTATTGACACCCCACTTCTTTATGGAGGGCCTCCAGCTGAGCACCGACAGCTACATCCCTATAATGAGCGAAGTGGTGGAGCCCTGGATCGACGGGTAGCTGCAGGTAGGCCTTATGTGTGGAAGCAACAGCCGGAAGACCAGAGGTCTGGCTGTTGCTGCAATGACATACAGGCGAGTGCTCCAGCAAAAGGCGGTGCGCTTCGCGTATGTGTCGAATTCAGTGTACAGAAAGCAACCTGAAGCCGTAGCGGCATTGAATGGGGATGGGGATGGGTCCATGGGCACAGTCGCGGCGCAATGGCACGTAATTTCAAATTCCCCTCGACCGTCTCCCATCTTTTTTGCCAAGCCGCCCGAAGGGATGCCGGTATTCCTGCCAGGTAATCATTGTGAAGAAGAGGGAAACGCAGGTCTGGTCGCCCAGTCCTCGCTGACTCTTTGGCGCCCTCATTCCCCGCAATTCCTACATGTTCAGGAACCCAGCAGAAGATAATCTCGAAATCGGCCCGGCTCACCAAGACCGTGGCGTCACGGATATCGCAAACCAAAGGATGCAGATATTCCAATGCCGTGGTGGAGTGGTCACAAAACACTTATACCCCGAAAGGGTGGGCAGGAGGCACGTTGAGTCTCAGCATGGCTTCCTGCAAAAAGATAGCTAAAGGAAAACGGAAGGAGACGAGCCACCGCAGCTCCTCCCAGTTGGCCAGGAGTCCGCGGCAATTCCATTGAAGGAATATGCCCTCCAGGCTTAGCTCGGAGATGCGGGGTCCCTCTTAGAAGAGAAGACCCTCATGGGAATGGCCGTACACTTCTCGGAGGCAGAACCCCGGGCGTTATGGGCCAGACAATGCGCTGTCGCCTTTCGAGGACTTATCAGTGCAGGTTGAGGTCGCCATAAAAGTCGTTTCCTCCCTCCGCCTCGAAACCTTAGGCATACGGGGCAGCTTCGGAGGCGTGGGTCCCTCCTTTGAGGGATCCACCGACTTCGAGTCACCCAGCCTAGCACTCTGTGTGGGCGTAGAAGTCGAAGCTGCTTTACTGCTGTCCTCCTTTCGGGTGGCAGCTTTCGGAACCCCGGAAGATGGCCTCACGGTCAACTTCAGAGGTGTTGCCTCCTGCGAGTCTAACGACCCGGTGGAGACGGGCGGCTCTTTTGCCTTACAGAAAACAGTCACGCTGGGGGAAGGCCCTGCTATTAGCCGGCGCTGGGTTTGAACCGTTTGTGCCGCCAGCTGTAACAGGGAAGCGTCCGGGAAGGGTAGAACTGACAGAGGCGTTCTGAATTGGCGCGGAAACGACGGTTGCCAAGGGCACCGGTCGTTTCTGGTTATTCGCTCCACTGATGACAGCATGTTGCCCTTGGCCAACATACTGCCAAACAGTGGAGCGAATAACGTGAAAGTGTTTTAAGCCAGCAGACTCGAAAACGCCCACTTGCTTCTGAATGAGGAGCACCAACGTAATCGAGGCTCCACTCTGCGTACTTGCAATGCTGGTCTTTGTCTGGGACTCTCCACCCAGGCGAGAACTAGGGCCGGACGTGCCTGCACGATCTTGGATTGGTCGCTTATCGAAACGGAAGCGGACCCGTCCATCCCCGTGGCTCCTGCGGAAGGATATAAGGGTGGGGAATGAAGCTGCTTTTCTCCTCTGCAGGAAGGAGAACCGAGCAGTCTGGTCTTTGGTCGGCGAACCAGAATCTGTCAGGGAAGAGAGGTGCGCAGGTACACTGTCCCCCTGTAAACTTTATATGCATGCCAACAGGACTTTAGAGGCGACGGGCTGATGGGCCCTGTCATCCCTTCCCCCCCTAAGGGGGTGGTCCTATAGCACAGCTCCAACCAAAAGCGACCAGTCAATTATGGGCCACTGGTGTGCTTTCTTGGTAGTCCCCTTACGTTTAGCAAATCATAAAACCTAGCCTTAAAAAAAAACGAGTTTTACTAGTTTGGGGGGCGGGGGTGCAAATGAAATTTGAAACAATTTTTTTTTGTTTTTTATTCTAAATTACACTCCCCCTCCCAAGAAATGAATGCTACTTTATCATTATTTTATTAAAAATGCATATTTATGTTTATAATTTCACCACATATATATCAAATTAAGGTTATTTCTCTGATACTGACTCATAATTCATCTCTCCTTCTACAGGTTATGGCTATCATAGGTACCCACAATTCTCAATCAGTGATCTATTCTTACCTTAATATAATTATTAAACTAATTAATTATTAATATTATTAAAATAGAGATAGCTATTCTTTTTCTACATTATTCTAATGCTTGTAGTGTTTTGTTTTTTTTAAACCCGGGGTTTGGGGGGCTTTTACAAAATTCAGGGTTTTTTGCCAACCGTGAGTCCCTTGCACCTGTAGGCCTAAGAGAGGAGTAAGCCTCCTCACCTCTCAGGTCAGAGAGGTTTGGAGGGTCTTGTGAGAAGGCACAGGGATGGTAGAGGAAAGGGTAAAAGAGGGGGAGGGGTTATTTTCTTGAAAAAAAAACCCAACTCATTATTGGGCAATGGGCATGGTGTGCCTATTAGTGTCACGGGACGCAAACGCTAATCATTCTGCACAGTAGCCAGCTCTGCGAGGGATGAATACGGGGCCGGTGAAGCCAGCTACCATCATTTGAGGCCAGTCCTCCAGTCCATCAGCATGGCGGCTCCACCTTGGACTGGGTGGAAAATTGATAGACTGTGAAAGGAGAGAGAAGGACTATGTGGTGAGGGTGAGGGTGAGGGTGAGGGTGAGGCAGGTTGTTAAAAATCCAGCACCCCAAACCGGAGCTCAGGGGTGAGGAGGCGTCGTCCCCTCCCCCTCAACCCCGAACGGGAAAGGTTGAGTGAAAGGAAGCTGGTTGATGTCTATCCTGCAAAATTAGAGGCTGACCAGAGAAAGTTGTGGAAGAGGTTGTAGGCAAAGTGAGTAAGCAGGGTAAGAAGAGAGCGTGCCAGAAAGAAGAAGAAGCTAGACTGGGGCACGTCAGTACAGCAGCAAAGAAAACAGATCGTCGTGCCCTATGCGGGGGAACAATCCAGCTGTCTGGGGTGCCTCTTTAAGCGCAAGATTAAAGTGCCATTTCTTTGAGTAGCCTAAATCTAGGGACGATTACACTATAATAACTCCCAATGGAGGACCACTTGAGTCAAACTTGTACCCCTCCCCAACATGTTTAGCCTGATGATTTCAAATGAGCAGGCTCTTGGAGGTGGTTCTCAAGAAGAATGAGTGGGAGAGGTTTTGCTCCTAAATGGCTCAGCTTGAATTGTTTATATAAACATAAGAATAGTTGAGGGGAAGGGGGAATATGTGAATGTTTATGTTTTCAATCTCAGGATAACTTTTGTGACCTCAGAAAGTTAGATAGAGCGGGAGTTGCAGTGAGTGGTGAATATATCAATGATTTGTATATGAAAAGCCTTTCTCTACATTTTCTTTCCAATTTTCACCACTTTGCCTTGCCATCCATCCTTCTGCACTTGTTGTTCCATTCTTTCCAATTTAATTATTTCTTCTCTCTTAATGCCTTTCTTTCTCAGCTCCAACCTTGGCTGCACAACTAGCATCCAGGTACTTGCACCCAAGATATTTGGACTCTTCTGGGGTCATTTTCCATGGAATGGTAAAGAATAAGGCCGCGCCAGCTGCATAGCCACACAGGCTGGAAGTTAACCATCAGTTGGTGACGCGGGAAAGGTTTCAGCCCCTGTGTACCAGAGACTACTAGGGTAGGACCCCAATACTGACAGCTCCATGACTTTTAGATGGCTTGGCAGGCAACAAATCAGTAAACCCCACTCACTATAAACAAAACATACAGCCTAGGGCACCCCAAAATGGTCATGGATGGGGTAGGGGTATCAACCCATTACACACTCCGGATATGGTTACTAGGGCATAAACCTATCACCACATTAGAAATGTCCAAACAACCAGGACCATACAAGTCTAGTCCTTTGCATTCTGCGAGTGTTAAAAAGCATTGTTTATAGAGGTTCCAAAGCCTCTCTTTTGATGGGGCATTGGGGTAGCTGTCAGGTCCTGAATAATAGGGAGAAGTCAGAAATAATGAAAAGATGGTATTATAGAGGTGCAAATGAAGATCCTAAAGAGTGCACGTTTTTATATGCAGTGGATGTAGTGATGATCCCCGACTGCCTTACTTGAAGTTGTTTGGGCTAGGAGGGCACACATTTATCAAAATGTCAACTACCATATGCTTGCCCATATTGTACCTGACAACCTCAAGAAGATAAGTGAGAAGAGATTCGTAAAGAAAGTGGCAAAGAGTGAAATGAAGATGTAAAGGAATACAGCCAAGTAGTTTTGACACTACTAGGGGCACTGGCTCTGTGAATGTGTGCCACTCATTCAAGTGTCAGTTTTAATAGATGACAGTGGGGGCTCCCGTGAGGGGCTACTTCGGATAAAAAATTGCTACCAACCTCTTTTGGTCGAGTCCTGAATTAAGAGAGCGTTGTTTGTTTGTTTGTTGACGAGTGTTAAACACAAACCAGAAAACCAGTTGAATAGACATCAAAGGTGTGCAAACAGACTCCAGACTATCAAAGCCACTAAAACACACACTGAAGATTCCATTGCAGACTGGCTTAGATCTAATGCATATTAGTGAAGTTGTGACTTGTAATGGTCATTGCTTGGGTTAAAAATGCATTTAAAAACTAAGCACTAACCAATGAAGGACACACTTACAATTTTAGATAAAGTTCATAAAAAAGGGCGCGTTAGGAGATGTTGGGACCTTTGGATGAAGGTGTTCAACTCTCCCAAACCCAACCACATTTGAAAACAAGACATGTAGTGGTATGGGAGAAGAGAGGGAAAAAAATCGCTGGGTTAATAAGGAGTGTGAACATTCCACCCCTTTAAGTAATTGGGTGGGTGATGAGCAGGATGGTAACACAAGGGGGCCTGATACCAACTCACTGGCACTCTCTTCCCCTCCCTCCGAGATCAAGGAGTCGCAGTACTGGGGAGGGAGCATGAAGGTGACCGTCTTTTTGAGCATCCTCGCTGGCGATTCAGACCCCTCACGGTCTTCACTAGGTGCAGGAGCTTCAGGGAAGCCAAAACTGTCGTTGGCATCCCTAATTGACGATGGCCCGGGTACTGGGCTTCCGTTGTTGAAACGGTCGTTGAGGCCCTCGATGGAGGAAAGCCTAGGCACATTACCAGTATTGAGGTCGAAACTGTCATTGGCACTACCATTAGACAATAGCCCGGGCGTCGGATCTCCAGAGAAGTCAAAACTATCATTGGCGCCCCCGCAGGAGAATAGGGGGGGTGGCGTCGAGCCTCCAGGGAGGTTGAAACTATCATTGGCACCCCCGCAGGAGAATAAGGGGGGTGGCGTCGAGCCTCCAGGGAGGTTGAAACTGTCATTGGCACCCTCACTAGCAAACGGCTCAGAGGATGTTCTTCCCGAGACTTCGACACTATCGCTGGCAACGCTGCTAGAGCGTAGCCCCTGTGCACAGTCGCTAAGGAGGTCTGGGATGTCTTCTGCCGCCTCCTCCACGGGGTGGAGAGCTCTTATCTCAACCGCCGGAGCAGAGGCTCCTTTCTTCCGAAAGTTCAACAGGGCTTTCTGGCGGAGTTTCTTCAAGAAGAGGGAAGCTGCGGGAGGGGCAGTGGAACGGGGAGGATCTGTACGAGCAGGAGTCTTCGTGGGGAGATCGCGAATGTCTTCGGCGTCAGCTCGTTGAGGCGGGAGGCCACCGGTAAAGGTTAGCTCCGTGCCCCGTTTGTAGAACGTCGGGATGATGACGTTAGGGGTAGATGAGCTCCCACTCGAACCAGTCGGGAACGTCACCGCTGCTGGATAACTGTCATGGAGGCGCGTGTACAGGAAGTCCTCAGGGTCGGTGTTGGTGCTGACGCTGGCCGAGGTGGTACTGAGTGAACGAGTCATTCGCCACGCTCTCAGTTCCTTGCCCCGCGTACGCAGCTTCACCCTGTTCGGGTCCCTAAGAGCCGGAGGGGGCGGACTCTCACTGGTATCATCTTCGAGATCGCGCCAAGAGACGGCCGGTGACGAATGACAACGAATCAGCGGGATGGGACTCATATGTGCGTCCTGGCCTGTTACGGGTGTAGAAGGGCCAGGGGGCGGGGAGACGGAGTCGCCAGAACCCAGAGAGACCTCTCGGCGGGGGGGAGCGGTGTTGTCGATTGAGCTGCAACTACTGCTGCTAAGAACGGACACCTCTTGGCTACTCTCAGAGGAAGTAGAGGGCCATTGGAGCCTCAAGAACACCGAAGACTGCGGCATGGGGCCATCTGGGGGCGGCACTCCATGCCCGCATAGCCCGCCACGTCCCAGTAATCACACCAGGGCCATCTTTGCGAGAAGCATGAAATCAGTTTAGCTCAAAAATGCAAAAAATGTCCATGTGTACCTCCGAAAATCAATTTCCTCATTATAACAAAAGGCTCTAGAAAAGAGCGGGGGAGGCAAAAAAGAGACAGTTTCAATAAGTTATCTTCAACCCTGCAACTGCTTACAAGTGGATAAGAGTTTAAGAGAAAATGCGAGAAAATGAATCTAAATTAATGTGGTCCAATAATTAAACAGGCTAATGTCAATATAAATTATATTTCTAATATTATTTAATATTCAATAATTATTCTAAAATAGCAAATCAAATCAAAGGAGCCAAAACTTTAATTGTATACACAAAGGAAATAAATAACCATATCTTGTATAATAGCTCAAATACAACTAGAAAATTCCATTGGTCTAAGAACAATATATATATATATATATATATATATATATATATATATATATATATATATATATATATACATACTTACATATACACACACACACACACACGGTGCCCAGCAAAAGTTTATTGTCTACTTTTGCTGGATACCCTTCCACCAGGGAACAAAAAAAAAACCTTCCAACTTATAATGGGTGGCCCAAAAGTTACTTCACATTTTTAAAAATTAATAACACAAAAACTAATTAAGTTAGAAAAGTGGGTGATATATAAAATGAAAAAGGAGATCTTGGTCTTTTATTATTTAAATATAATATCCTTCAAATGTTTTCCATTATTGTTAAAACAAAGGCGGATTCTTTGCACCATATTTTCCATGACATTTTCCAAAACATCAGGAGTGATTTTATCGATTTCTTCAATGATGTTTTGTTTCAATTCTTGAAGATTATTAGGTTTATTCGCGTATACCTTTTCCGTAAGGTATCCCCAAAGGAAGAAATCTGGAGGGGTCAAATCAGGTGCTTGTGGTGGTCAAGAAACGCCACCTAAACGTGAAATTAACCGGCCAGGGAAGGTTGCTCTTAGTGTTGCCATGGTTTATCTCGCTGTGTGTGGTGTCGCCCCATCTTATTGAAACCACATATCGTGCATATCCAAATCTTCCAGTTCTGGCAATAAATAATCTTGTATCATTTCTCTGTAAGTGTCCCCTGTTACTGTCACTGTTTTTCCGTCAGCATCCTCGAATAAGTAGGGACCAATGATTCCCGAATTGGTTATGCCGCACCATACTGTAACTTTCTGTGCATGAAGAGGCTGCTCGTGAATTATCATGGAGTTTTCAGCACACCAGATCAATTGTTACTGTGCAGAGGGATTTTAGAACAGCATTTAATCAACGAAACAGTCCCTCGAGGCATTGCATTCTTGCAATGGTATCAAGGTTCAGAGAATCCGGGTCTACAGGTGATAACGAACGCTCTGGTAGACCGAGATCTGAGCGAAATGCAGGTGTCATTCAGCGTGTATTAACCAGTGTTCAACAACAGCCACAAACGTCAACTAGGAATTTCTCGAACAACATTGCAACGCATCCTAACAAAAGAATTGAAACTTCATCCATACAAAATTCAAATAACTCAACAATTAAATATTGCAGACCATCAAAAAAGAATAAACTTTGCACGAGCATTTTTGGGACTAACAAATGATCCGACTTTTACCTCGCACCTAATCATGTCCGATGAAGCCAGATTCTGGTGTGCTGAAAACCCCATGATAATTCACGAGCAGCCTTTTAATGCACAGAAAGTTACGGTCTGGTGCGGAATAACCAGTTCGGGAATCATTGGTCCCTACTTATTCGAGGATGCTTACGGAAAAACAGTGACAGTAACAGGGGACACTTGCAGAGAAATGATACAAGATTATTTATTGCCAGAACTGGTAGATTTGGATATGCACGATATGTGGTTTCAACAAGATGGGGCGACACCACACACAACGAGAGAAACCATGGTAACACTAAGAGCAGCCTTCCCTGGTCGGTTAATTTCACGTTTAAGTGGCGTTTCTTGACCACCACAAGCACCTGATTTTTTTAAAAATGTGAAGTATCTTTTGGGCCACCCGTTACTAAACTTTCCTTTTAGTAACTTTTTCAAAACCATTTCACCACTATACTCTCTTTTTTTGCTCTACTAATCTACACTTCCTAACTTATTATGTTGAATGTCCAACGTTAATTAATATGGCTTCTAAAGTGTTCACTCTGGCTTTATTTCCATTTTCTTTTGATCGTGATGTTATTAACCAATATATCGCTGGTTAAGCTGATGTTATATAGTCTTCATATGATTTGCGGGGGGCTCCATGTTGCAGGTGCACTGTCAAACGCTTCGAAAGTGTGGTGGTAGTCATACTAACTAAACTCGTAAATTATGTTCGTGGATTTTTAGGATCGAACTTTGGTAGATGTTGTTTTTCATAATGAGATTGTTAACCATTTGCCGTTTTATAATATAGAATCACCTGAATCTTGTCCGTTTGCTTCTTAACTTTGATGTTACGGTTAACAATCTCCTTGATGTTTTTTCGTCTATTTTGTAGGCCGATGACATCTTTCTATAATACACTTTCATGTGATTTACTGCTTCCTGGTTACTTTGCGTTTCATCCGTGTCTTTGAATTGCCTTCTTAAAAATGAGAAGTTGTTTTTCAAACATGCTGTTCGGGAAGCCGTTGTTTACGAGGGTTTGTTTTATGCGGGAGATCTCTTGGTGGAACAGTTCCCACATGGAACAGCATTTATATGCTCGGAGGATGTATGAGCCAATTACACTTCTTTATTTTACCTTTCAGGACATTCACTATCCGCGTTGAGGCATCTTCCCATGCCTGTAGGTTTTCTGTACACTTTTGTGATGTAATTACCGTTGACGTTTTGTATCTCTACGTCCATAAAAGGTAATTTATTGTACATGCTCAATTCATAAGTGAATTTTAACACGGAGTTCTCATCAACTTGCTGTTTGATGTTGTCTAATAAGTATCTTCAAGTTGACCATTATAGTAGTTGGCAAAGGTCGGCCCCAGGGCGATCCCATAGCTACTCCATAGACTTGTGTGTATAGATTTCCTTCCCGGTGTCTTGAACGGGAGTCTCTGATGTGCATGAACGCAACATATTCCTTATATGTGTGGGTCAAGGATAGGAGGAGACATTGTAGGATGGTGGCATACATTTGGTATAATGATGTCGATGGTCTGAGAGATAGGTTGTCCACATCAAGGGATGCTATTAGTCAAAATATAGCATAAAGTCCACAGAGGAATTTATTGATATACTCCACTCTACAAGACCGACAGGACTAATAGCATCCCTTGATGTGGAAAGCTTATTTACTAATGTGCCTATCTATCTCTCAGCTATTAACATCCATGCTACGGGCTGGAATCGAATATTAAAGTGTTTAAAAATTACGCTCACACCGGAGTGGCCCGTTCCCTTGACATAACGTTCAAGCGAGGAGGAATAAATATCCCCTAAAATCTTCTTTCTTTTTTTTTTCATTCCCATTTTCATCCTGATTCCACCATTCTTCACCGATAAAGGAGGAAAGACACTGAAGATGATCGCATAGATCGAAAGCTCAGCAATTAAAGTAAAGTTGAGTTTTTACCAAACACATTTGCTTTAAAAAAAAAATGAACATAGAAGTTGTTTACCATCTACAAGACCAGGCAATGGATTCGCCACTCCCCCGGGAGGAGCTTGCGCTTCGCTACTAAGATTAAAATTTAAAATCCATAAAAAAGCAGCCATAGTTACATTTTTATCAATTTTCTAAACTTCGCCAATTATAATAATTTTAAAAGGGAACTCTAAACTAAATTTCCCCCCTTTCTAAATATCACAAGGCTAAAATATAGTTATAGATGATATATAAAATTCAATTTTCTGAACTTCACTTCTAATTCTTTGGGTTTTACAAGATTCACATAATTTCAATACTTATATTTATTTCCGAACTTGACCATTTTGTTTTTTGATATTATAAAAGAATTATTAGATATAACTTTTATAAAAAAAACATAAGTCATAACCAAACTAAGATGAAATTATTATTCAAATACTCAAAAAATCCCCTTCTTAAATCATAGTTAGTGATGATGATGATGATGATGATGATGATGATGATGATGAACTAAAAAGATAAGAAAAATGGAAAGTTTCCAAAGAAAATTAATAAAGGCCTAGGCAGACCTCATTTCATGATGCAACCAGAGATCGAATTTTTGTGTTCCACAAGGGCCGGATTTTTTTTTTTTTAATTTCTTTTTAGGCATAAATCTTTCCCCCTCGATATTCTTGTTAACCTTAGTCATTCATTCAATTTCTCGGCTGACATGCAAATTTAACTCTCTTTCACCCCAGCTTCATTTGCTAACTTAGAAATCCTCTCTTTAATTACGACACATTAAACAGTACTGAATGGTTCTCAGAGAAAAAAAAACCCCAAACCCAATCAGGACAAAACTGTGGTCTTACTAGTGAATACTACTTCAGTGGAAAACTATTATTCATTTTCTTAACTTTGGTGGCTACCTAGTTCCGTATGATGTCATTCTCTCTCCAAAGCCATAATGGTAGTGAGCAGATAGATATACAGAATGTTCGGACTAAATTGGACGACTTTTAAAGTCTCCTTTTTTTTCAGGAATAGTTTGACGTATCGGTGAACAGCCAACGGCGTTGGAAAGCATAGATAGTAAGGTTTTGGTTGAGAAAAGGTTAGCTGACATAGAGGACTGGAAGCCATACGAATATTAAAAAAGTTATCTATATCATAATGATTTGCGCCAGGTATCAAAATGAAGACAAGCACAATACTCGGTGAACACTCTAAAACGTGACATTGACAGTTGCAACAGACTACGAAGCCGCCGCAGCCAGCACAAAGGAACAACTGCAAAAAAAGGGGTGATGGAAGAGCCCGGGTTTTAGCGAGATGGGCGTTGGAGTCATCACCATAAAGGTGGCCCTGAAAGAGGACACTCGATACCATTCGTACAAGAGGAACAAATGACAAATTCTGACAGCCTAGGCCCAGAAAAACCGTTTGCAGAAGGCAAAGAAGCTCCTGAAAAAACTGAAGCATCCTGTTGAGAAGGGGACGATCGAGTTCTTCTCGGATGACAAGCACTTCAGTCAAGTCCATTTGCCCTCAGAACAACAGGTGGTTTCCTTACAAACCCGGCAACGTTTCATCTATCATTAAAATCAAGTTCACGCAAACTGGACGGTCTTTGGGTGTCGCCAGAGTGACTGTGATCAAAGCCTGGCTGGAGACGGTTGGTACTGGAAAGCCATACCTCCGGAGTCAGGAGTGGGTGTCTGGAGAATTTCTAAGATTTCGCCGGCTCCACTTTCTGGCCTAATTCCCAAAATTGCAATCGCATGGATTACAGTGTGGGGCGCGGTTGAAATATATACCAAACGCTCGGAGCCGTCTTGAGGCCATGATGGAAGTTGAGAGCGGTCACTATCAAGTCGATAGTTTTTTGAATTTGTAGTAGTCTTTTTTGGGTGAGATTTTGCCTTTTATTTTTCATTTATTCAAATCGCCAAATTTAGCCCGATCAGTATGGGCTGAATTGTAATTTGTAATGTATTTCTTTGAGAAAACGCAAAATCACTCATTAGGCGCGTTCATCGTGTAGGCTTTAGTTAAAGTAGTTTGTCTGATTCGGATGAAAATTTAATGTTTTAATAGGTATCCTCTACTTAAATCTTAAATATCTTAAAAATTGGTCAATCTTAAGAAATTTCAAATCTGAGAAGTTAATTTAAACCCTTAGACGACGAGGTAGAGCTAAATAAATGTGCGCGTCAGGTTACTCCAGACCATATCTATCTCGTGTGTTCAGAAATTTCTAATATATTTCAAATCCATGTGTAGAGAGGTATTGACAAATAACAGACACACACGAGCGCGCATTCACACACACACACACATATTATATATATATATATATATATATATATATATATATATATATATATATATATATATATATATATATATATATATATATATATATATATATATATATATATATATATAATCACTCATCTGATGGTCGCCGCAATTAAAATTTCAGCCTAGTACTAGGCTACTTTAAAATTCCCCAAACCAAAGGGAACGAAAAACAACAACAAAAAAAAACCTCTTTTTTTTAAAGGCAAGGCCTAACATAATCAAATATAATAAGGGAGGCCAGCCTCATCCAGGAAGTCGACAAGCAAGTGTACACGAACTCGTCCAAAAGTACAGAGAACAAGCGGTAACGACCTCGCTTACCAGGTACCTCGGGCAGTTAAGTGCAGGCGAGCGCTCCATCAAATGGCGGTGCGTCCCGTGAGTGTGCCCAATTAGAAGACGACAGACAGCGACGGCGCGGCATTATGGGGTAGGTTCATAGGAGGAGTCGCGGCTCAATGGCACGCAACTTTAGTTCCCCTCAGCCGTCTTCCCCCTTCTTTTGTCAAGCGGCCAAGAGGGCGTTTTACGCGACGCTATGGCACGCAGCTTCCTACGCCCTTGCGCCGTTTTCCATCTTCTTTGCCTCACTAACCATAAGTACGCTCTGCGACACGCAATAATTATAAAACGGCACTCGAACCGGGCAAAACGCATAATCTCTCTCTCTCTAACCGAGCGGTATATTTTAACCAGCTTGGTGTTTAATACGGACGCAGAGCCCAGAGCGAGACCGCCCCCTTTAAACGTGTAGAGGGATGGGGTGATATGGCGTAGAACTCAACTCCCTTATTAGATTGGAGACATCTGTGCACATTGGCACGGCTGCAGGGTAACAGGATTTATGCTCCAAGAATTACGAACGCAGTACTTCCGGAACTGTAGAAGCTTTTAGAGCATAGGCGTGACAAAAAACGTTCAGCGGTGGTAAGTCAAGGTCTCGAAGTTTCCTTGTCCAGAACCCGAAGGGTTTAGGATACGATTCGAGTCTCTCGTTGTCATATGTATCGTCTAGAATCAGGGGTCTCTAAAGTGGTCGAAAGGGGATTGACTAATGATATGGTGGGTCAATTTAACTTTTGGGGGGAAAAAAAAACTCGTAAGAGAATTTAAAATACTGATAGAATCAATTGCTGACCATGCTAAGCTGTGTCAATTTTTTATTGAAATTGCCCAGATTTTGACTAAAACTGTCAAATCTTAGGCTTGCAATGACAATATGAGAGATATTTACAAAGGAGGGGGGGGACAGAGAACAACAGTTTCGTAGGGTTTGGTATGCAGTTTTCCTTATTGAAATGCATCAGAATTGGCAATGAACTTAATTTCTATTTATTTATTTATTTTCAAGTACATGCCTGGGGGTCGATGAGGAGTCAAAGATTCGATGAAGGGGTCAATGGCCTAACAAATATGGGGACCCCTGGTCTAGGAAGGGGTCAATGGGCCAACAAATTTGGGGACCTCTGGTCTAGATCAACCGTGGACGAAATGGGAGCCTTTGGTCACCGAGTGAGATGCTGAGCATACGCGCATGATTGCCTGCGGCGGCGTAAGTAAGCGACTGTTATCTCCCCCGCATCCACAAAAAGGCTCATTGTAGAGGACGTGCAAATACACTAGTCACCGACTGGAGACTGGCGTTGTGTATCGCCTCTACCTTCCACAATAAACGTTGGGATGTAGAGGAATGAAAATCACCTACATTGTCAATCTTTTAGTGAATAAAGAGAGGTAAAACATGAGTGCTAGCCCTATCAGCAGCCAACGAACTGAGAGCCAGAGCGTAGATCCATGACGCGGTAAGAGACCATAAGGCTGCTCCAATATGCGCCTCCAAAGTGAGGCAGCGGTCGAATACTATGTCAGAGAATCGGTGCTAGTTCAAACCATTCAAACAAGCTCCATTTAGAAAGAGGTCTAGGTCAGGGTTAAGCCGTAGATAGCAGAAGTGCTCAACCTTGATCTTTGCCGAAGTAAAGAGATCCGTGCGTTTCGGCATGACGAAACGGAGTTCAGAGACTGTTGGGGCCGGAGCTCCAGTGTAGGCATATAACCCGCGGGGAAAGATAAAAACTCCTCTGCGTGTAGCATGTCGAGAACATCCATCAATGATGCTTATGGCAGTGTTGCGGACATTTCCCTGAGAGACATCCTTGTCTCATCCAAAGGGCTCGAAGAGCACTCCTCCACCCCATCCAAACAATATCCTCTCACTACGATACCCAGGTGGGCTGTTACGCCTGGTACCTGGAGGAACGGCACGCACTCTCGGTACTAGTGCCCCTTACAGTCTCGAACTAGAATGAGTCTACCTGTGCTTTCTTCCTTCTAGACAATTCCATTTACCCCCCACCCCTTTTCGGCAGTTTAGAATCTTCTCTCCTATTTTCTGCCGGGGATAAATATCGCAAGCTCACCGACCAGCTTTCGTCCATTCATCCCTCTCTCTTAGCTACGGTTGGGATAATGGGTTTTAGCATCTGCATTCTTACCGCCCTTTTCACCTTTTACTGACACCCGACACCACCCACCCACCTTCCATCTTTCCTTTAAGCATCCGCAAGGTGACATTTAGAGGTTTGTGTGCCCTATGGGCGCTAACAACGGCGGTTTGCCCCCATAATACCAATGCCTGCAAGAGGATATCCAGCCAAATATCTTGCACACATTTTCACTTTCTCTAACTTCTTTACTTTACTCTTTCTGATACCTCATTGAAGGATACAAGAGGCAGAAGGTTGTTTCAGGGGTAGCGGGGCTTTACGCGCTAAATAATCACCCCCTTTGCAGGCTGGGAAAGGGAAAATGGGTATCGAAGTTCAAGTTGTTTGTTTTTTTAATTTTAGGAGCCTATCTGGCGGCTACCCACTTGGGCATAAGTCGCCGCAATCACGACAACCTATCACTAGGCTACTTTAAAATAAAAAATATGAAAACAACAACAATAAAAAGGTAAAATGGCAACAATTAGGAAGCAAGCTCCGGCGTCGGGGAAAGGTCCGCCCGTCCCCGGCGCAGGAGCGTGCGACCTACAAAGAAAACAACAACAAATAAAACAAAAACAAAACCTAGTTAAATAAAGGGGAGAAGGCCGGCCTCCCCCCCCAAAAGTTTATAAGTCTGCCAGTCAATGTGCACGAACTCGTCCTGAGTAAAAGGGACAGGCGGTAGCGACCCCACCCATCCTGGTACCGGGACAGGTAACGTGCGCGGAGATCGCCCAGACTGGGACATTCGAAGTTCAAGTAAACAACTCGAAGAACGATGGGGGGGATATTTTATTTTTCTATCACACAATCAATCAGTAATTAAATCAACTGCTCCTTGTAGAGGTTCGGGGCACCGAAAGGACCTTTTGCATTTCCCAACTTTAGCTCGAACATGCACTTCTGGTCAACTTTAAACAATTCAGAACTTTACCCCCCATTTCTCTTATTATTACTACTTGAAAGATTGTAAAACCAATGTAAATATCTCAACGAAAGTTTCCCACGTGAGGTTTGTAATAAAGACGGAGAGGTCAGAGAAAGTAGAATGGTGGTATAGAAGGAATAGAGCCTAAAGAGGAGACAAGCTGGGCCACTACTTTCTTGAACCTGCCCAATGCCGACAGTGATAGCAGATTCCCTTGAAGGCTGTTAATACTCGTGTATGCCATCATCAAAATAAACATTCCTTGAGACTGCTATACTAGTTGCCACCTCACGCGAGTTACGCTATTCTACCTCAAAACCCTGCCTGGTCAGGTTCAAGTTTATCACCTCAAGCTAGTCCTACAAGGATACCGGAACACACTAATTATAGATAGTAGGTGTGAGGCGAATGTGGGAGAAAAGCTATGGAAGGAATTGCGCTCTGTGAAGAGAGTACTTGGGATACTAAGCAACACAGGTAGATCTGCTCAAATATCCTGCCGTTGCCTAAGGCAGGTCTTCACTTCAAGTGGCTCTTCGAATCCTGAGAAGGAAAAATATGTAACTTCAAGGCTCTCCATACGCTCCTGTCAACATTACTTGCCACCTCAAGATGCGAGCCTCATTGACTGGCTCATTTTCCATTTCATTATAGATCAGTCACTGTTATGTTGTTTGTTTTGTTATTGTTGTTTTGGGGAAAGGGCTCACTTCTCTCAATGGCATTTATCGAAGGGAAATGGAAAGTATACAGTTATGTGCATATCTATTGGCAACACATCTCAAATTTTTTAATTTACGAATTTTTATATGTTTCTAGTTTGAAATGTACACCTTTATATTATATTTAATTATATTAGCCTAAAAGCAATATATTATAATGTATAAATGATAATAAAACCAATTATTAGAAAAACACAAGAAGCAAAAGTATTGGCAACGCTTACATAATACTGATTTAACAAATCAAATTATTGAAATTAGTGGTAAGGAATGTTCGAGAATGACATGGAATATTCTAGACAGCAGGTTACAAGGAAATGGATATAGAAAAAATTCGGCAAGTTTGATTGCTGCTAAAAGAGGTCATACCAAGTATTAATTTATAGTTGCCAATAATATATATGTAATATTTATGAATGTTGACAATACTTTTGCTTCTTGTGTTTTTCTAATAATTTGTTTTATCATCATTTATACATTATAATATATTGCTTTTAGGCTAATATAATTAAATATAATATAAAGGTGTTCATTTCAAACTAGAAAGTATAAAAATTCGTAAATTACAAAATTTGAGATGCGTTGCCAATAGATATGCGCGCAACTGTAAGACCCCTTCCACCCTAAGTTTACGGGAATAGTGAAGATGAATAGAACACGAGGGAAGCATCCAACAGAGGAACCCTAAGTTTTTGTGAGGAGGAAAGCCTACAGCAAATGAGATAACCTTCATCGGATTAACACACCTCATTTAGCAAAACGGTGAAAGATCCTCACAATCACTTGAGAATTGGTCCCATCCCCAATCACTTTTCTGCGGTCTTGTTTTCGTTATTAATCTAATAGTTTATTGTATGTAGAATTCTTCATTTAATTTATTTGTATTTTCTTATTAAATACAGAGTAATAATTTAGTAAGGTTTTTAACTACCGATTTGCAATCATTAAAAATACTTTATTTCTCAGGTTGGACCTACTGAATAACGTGGGATCCGAACCACAATTATCTACAGCCTCTGGTTGCCGCCATGAAGTCAGCGTGAATCGAGACCCCATCCAGCGACTAACCATAGTTGATACGACTAAATTTCTAACTTTCAAACTAAAATTTAAGCTCGACCCTTTGGCTAATATTCTCGTCGCCCCGCCATTGCCCATCTTAACCCGAAGGCATTAAAAATAATAAATAGGAGGTTGGTATTGTTAGCGCTGTTGCGTGCAGACCCGATTTGTAGAATAGTCAAGGATGAGAGTATAATAAATGGAGCATTGGGGGTTTGGGGACAAACGTGAGAGGGGAAGTTTGCGAAAAATATCAGTATTTCTGGCGTGCGAATGATGCGAAGAAAAATATTTATTCTATCTTCCCGAGCACACGGGGGCAAGAAAAGGTGGCACAGAGCCAAAAACATTCGAAGAAGCCCGGGCAGGTGAAGAGACCACCTGCGCGACGTCCTGAACAAGACGAAAAATATTTCTCAAACGGAGAATTGACATGAGAACGCCCCTTCAAAGGCAACCCGCCACCCCTCAAGATGGGCAAGAAACAACATTGTGGAGAATTTCCCACCGCGATTAATGGCAATTATTTTATTCTTACACAAAGGTGGAAACCCAAGGAGGGGGTATAACCCCAAACCCCTGTTCCGCATGTTGACTGTCCCTTCCACGCATCCTCACTGCCGCATGTGAAGGCGGGGGAGGCAATGGCTTTTTCCTGGGGCTGGATGGGCACACAAGGGAAAAGAGAATCAAAGAACGATGAAATGTCACGAAGGTTTAGGAAGACACCTGACCAATCAGTTCTGTTGGTACATTCTGAAAGGGTATAAAACTCCCGCATCTCTTGCTCAGTCTTGTCTATTCGGGCGGGAAATGATGGGGAAGAGGAAAAGGGAGAAGCAAAAGTTACAAAAAAAAACTTTGATGGGTAAAAAAAAAGAAGTTTGCAAATGAAAAGACAAAAGGCGAAACCGAGAAGGGATTCTCCAACTGATAGGGGTGGAAAAGTTTGACGGAGTGTAAATATATGGAAGGTACTTAGCCTAACAAGGCTGTTGGTGGGCAGGGGTCGAGAGGGAACGCAACCACTCAAACTACCATGCTTCCGCAATGAAAGGTGAGGGAAAAAAGAAAGACAGAACAAGGCACAAAAGCTGAACTTCAAAAAACGGGCTATTTATAACGCCCAGATAATATTTAGGGAAAGCCCTAACATGCAGCATGAGAATATATATATATATATATATATATATATATATATATATATATATATAGTCCTAATCAAAAGTATAGGACCAGTTGAAAAACTGTAAAAATGAACATTTCACACCTGCCGATACTTATAAGATTCTAAGTGAAGCTTCGATATAATAAAAGCTAAATTGTAGTTGAGACAAAGAAAGGTAGTATAAACAAATTAAAGAGAAAAAGACAGTTTACTCAAATGAGCAGCTCAAAAGTTTAAGACCACAGCGCATAATAGTGTAAATTTGCGCAAATTCTCGGATTCTAAGTCATTTATCGTTTGGAGCTCACGGTGTTAAGAAGTCATAATGCCAAGAGAGGGTAAACTTTCATTATTTCAACGTGGTCGGATCGTTGAACTGCATAAGCAAAGCCTGTCGCAGCGTGCCATCGCTGCCGAGATTGGATGCAGCAAAGTCAAGTGGTAGACCCTCAAAATTACAACAGCACTAGATAGGAGGATCAACAGGGTTGTCCGTCAAGACACGGCATGGTCCTCAATTCAGATTAAGGCACTCACCGATGCTGATTGCAGTCCAATAACTATTAGACGTCATCTCAGAGGGAAGGGCATGAAAAATGTTAAAAAATGGCTCAAGCGCCTCGTCTGCTTCAACGTCACAAAACCGCACGTTTAGAGTTCGCCAGGGAGCACCAGACATGGGCCATCGCAAAGTGGAGGAAGATTTTATTCTCTGATGAGAACAAATTTAACCTTGACAGTCCTGACAGTTTCCAACATTACTCGCATGACAAGCAGATTCCCCCCGAGACGTGTTCCACACGACACTGGTGGAGGCTCCATCAGTGGTTTTTTTCTTTGCTTCAATGAAACAATCAGGCTTCAGGTTATACAGGGGCGTCAAACGGCGGCGGGCTATGTAGAGATACTGCAGAAGGCATCCTCTTCTTTGTGGTGATGAGTGGGTCTTCCAACAAGACAATGAGACAATTCACAATGCACCCCTGACAAAGACCTTCTTCCAGGAGAATGACGTCCCTCTTTTACATCATCCTACGTGTTCAACGGATTTAAACCCAATTGAAAACATTTGGGGATGGATGGCAAGGGAAGTCTATAAAAATGGACATCAGTTCATGACAGTGGATACCCTAGAGTAATGTTCCCCCGTCCCTCTTAGAAACACTCGTATCAGGCATGTCACGTCGAATTTTTGAGGTAATCAACAAGAATGGTGGAGCCACTCACTACTGAGTCCTTATTCAGAAGGTTTAATTCTGTTTTGAGGGTATTGGTCTTAAATTTTTGATCAGCTGATGAGCAGCTCATTTGAGTAAATTGTCCTTTCTCTTTAATTTGTTTAAATTACCTTTGTTTGACTCAGTTACAATTTAAATTTAAGTATGTATATCGAAGCTTCACTTAGAACCTTATAAGAATCTGAAGGTGCAAAATTACCATTTTTACAGTTTTTCAACTGGTCCTATAATTATGATCAGGACTGTATACACACACACATTCAGTGGGACGAAAAAGTTTACAACGTACATCTAACTTTACATAATAAATACAATATAATAATCAGAAAACTAAAATGGTCAAAAACCTTATAAGGACAATAGTGAAATTTGACAATGCAAAGGTTGACAATATATTCATATAAACATAGTATGGTACTTGGTTGCATAACCTTTGTTGTCAATTGCAGCTTGCAGGCACTTTAGGTAGTCTCCGAGATCTTTCTACATGTGCTTTGGGCCGATTTTGTTCCATTCCTCCTACATATTTTCTTCAAATCAGATATTACGCGGATCTCGTTTCTGGACCATGAATTTCAATTCCCTCCACAGATTTACTTGGCCATTCCCAAACATTAAATCTACCTGTAGGCAACCAAATTCTTAGTTTCTTTTGTTGTATGCTAGCCAACACTAGATAAGAAATTTTTAAAATTCCCCTGTACATTTCGCCATTTATTCTTCCTTCGACTACCTCCATTCTTTTAAACCTTGATGAGCTAAAACAGTGATGGATCCACCGCCGAATTTGACTGTTGGGATCTTATTCTTTCGCGCGTAAGCTGAGCACCTTTTTTGGCGGAAAAGTTATATTTTCATTTCTAAACAGTAAATTTTCTTAAGGAGTTGGGTCTGTCTTGGAGTATGAGAAAAGAGATCATAGCGAGGAAGCGTCGTATTTATTGTATCCTTGCTAACTTCGAACTCCACTTGTTCCAGACCATGCTGCAGATCTCTAAAAGTAGCATATGGTTTAACATACACTATTCTAGCAAATTTTTCGAGTTGCACTTTCCGTTAACATCCGAGAGCAACCAGAACGATCCAAAGGATGAAGTGAATTAAGAGACTTTCAGTTGCGTATTTGATACTAACTGAATTTAGAGGTACTTTAAACTGTACAGAGATTTTTCCATAATCAAAGCCACTCTTATGAAGGGTTAATACAGGGTAACCCCCCCAAAAAACAGGCCCCAATTTTAAGATAGGCCTCATTTCTTAATTTTCTGCAAGGATTGAATGAAACTTTGGTGATAACTCGTTTATTGTGTTTAAAAACATCATATCAAAACATGAGTCTGGACTTTTCTTCTTTATTCTAGAGCACATGTTCGAGATGAGCTCTATTTAGCTCTGTGCATTTCTTGAAGCGTAGCACAAAGTTGTCCATGACGTCCTTACAAACCGACCGACTAATGGCTGGTCTCCCTGCGCATACTCTGTCTTTAAGGTTTCCCCAGAGAAAGAAATCTGGGGGGGATAAGGTCTGGGCTGTGAGGTGCCCACTCAAAATCAGTCTTGAGACTGATCACACAGCCACCAAAATTCTCTTTCAGCCAATCTCGGGACAGGTTTGAGGTGTGAGAGCTTGCTCCATCTTGCTGGAACCAGAACTTCCGCATAAGCGACGGGAACAGGTTCTACAGCTCCCTCTTGAAGGTTTTGAGGACAACATACCGCTCCTTGGTGACTGTCACTGTCGCGCCAGATTCCTCAAAGAAGAATGGTCCGATGATGCCTCTGGCTGAGTTTGCATTCCATACCGTGCACTTAGGGAAATGTAGGGGCTTGGTGGCTACCTCATTTAGTCTGGAGGTCCCCCAGAAGACATTTGTCTTTGAGTTTAGCTTTCCTTCAAGATGGAAGTGAGCTTCATCTGAGGTCCAAAGGTTAAGGAAAGTTAGGGTCTCCTGAATCTTTTTCAGTATCTTGACTGCCATAGCCTTTCTATGCTCCTTGTCTGTATGGGTAGGCCTTTACATCCATTACTAGCACACTCCTGCAAGTCTCATGGAATATACCGAAGGAAGGACTTCGCTTGTGCACAGAGCGTTTTGGACTCTGTAGAACTGACTCTCTCACACTCTCAACCAGCTCATCTGTATGCTTTCTGGGGCATCCTGACTGGCTTGGACAGTTGTCACTGGGTGCATTGAGGTTCTCCACTGTCCCATAGTTCTCAAAGTGGTCCACCCGGTCCAGGTTCATCCATTCATCCCAATTTCATCCAAGGCAGTAACTCTTATCCGGACTAACACTCCATTTGAGGCAGGGGATATTATATCCTATCATATCCACTACTCATAAAAAGGCAAAATTAAATCATTTTTCCAGGCAAATCAGAATATAAACTTTGAATATAATAGTAAACTTCAAACATGAGGAAGAAACCAACAGAACTAAGGGCTAATGGATAAAGCCGAAGGGGTAAAGAGGGTCCCCCATCAGGGTCCTTGAAGGGCACACAAAGCCAGATAGAGAAAATATCCTGCATACAATCTTCGCTGAAATAGGAGTTATTGTACTTAGACTTAAAGACCAGTACATTGGATATGTAGCTGTCTGTGACACAGAGAAAGATCTTGACAACCTGCTAAGCGAAAATGCCATGAAAAAAACTATAAAAAAATAGGACTCGTTGCCAGAGTACCATCAGCTGTTGCAACAAAAAGATCAGTCATCTGCAGGGGACTAGACTAGTGGGTGGAAGAACACTCAGCTGAAGAACTTAAACAAGAGATTGAAAAAAACAACAAAAATGGGCCAAGCCTGGTTATTAAATTCAAGTCAAAACGGAGAAGAGCACAATCATGTGTTTAAAGCTATTTTCAAGGAAACTGACATGACAGCAAAAGCAGCAGAGAAAGGCCTTCTAACCTTCTAAACAAAAATAGCACCTGATCAAATAGAAAGGAAAGCTTTTATCTCAGTGCAGGTCAGCTTCAAATGCTACACCTTGGCCGAACACCCTACAAGACTGCATCCTCCAAGGTATAATATGCTCTGAGTGCTCTAGCACTGAACACAGGTGGGAACAATGTAAGAGCCCAATAAAAAAGTGTGCTAACTGCGGAAATGCACACCGCACTCTCTCAATGGCCTACCCAATCAAAAAAGAAAAGATAAGAAATAAGAAAACTGCCATGATTGAAGAAAGAGAGAGGAAAAGAACCACAACATCAAAACTACCTCAAGAACAAAAAAAACATGGTAAACATAGATGGAAATATGAGACCAGACCTTGTCTTGTGTATACTACATGCACAGTTCGTAAATATTGCTAACCCAGGAACATACTCAGAAGAGCTGAACAAGATGCTTATAAAAAATGGGTTAAAGCATATGTGGTTCCCTGAAAACCCCCCTTAAACAACCTATACTGGATTTCCATGACACCAGTAAATGAAGCAAACGAAGAAGAAAAAAATTAAGAAGAAACTTCAATTACCGATATATTAACAAATCTGAACTATTCCTTCAACACCCATACCACTCCCAGCCCAGCAACACCATCTGACCACATCGGATTTGTCACAAAGATCTCCACTTCACCCATAAAAATAGAAATTCATGAAAAGAAGGCACTAGCAAAGACCAATTGGACCACTTATAAAACCCAGCTAGAGGATTTTAACATGGAAACCCTTGAAGACGGCCCCTTGGAGGAAATAGACAATCAATTAAAGAAAATCACTGACCTCATTATTGAGGCAGACAGACTATATACCCCCAAAACCCGCTATAAAACACTCCCAGCCACACATTGGACCCAAGAAATCAGATAAAATGCAAGAAGTTCATCACATTTACTAAGACAAGTAATAGGGAAAGATTTGTTGGACTAAGAACCCTTAGGAACCAAACAAATAACCTAATTAGAAGAAGCACAAGCACCACCTGGGATAACTTAATCAGGAAATTTATGGATATAGACAGGGACCCCAAAAGGTTCTGGAATCAGTATAAAAAACTAAAAGGTTCTATTCCAAAAGAAAAAATACCCAAAAGGAGCAGTAGAAATAAAAAAATGAAATAGAAATTGTGGAGCGCTTCAGAGAACATTGGTCTAAGATCTTCTCTATTATCCCAGAGGATAACTTTAACTAAGATGTGGCTCCCGAACAACTTATAATCAATGAACTAATAGAAAGGGGACCCGAATTCTCGCCTTCCATACGGGTCGACGAACCCCAGGAACAGAGGAACGAGGGAAGACCCTTTACCCTAATAGAGTTGACATCGGCCCTTGCATCATTCAAACAAAGAACCCCTGGACTTAGTGGTAATACCAAGAACCATATCCTAAATGCGCCCGCCAACATCAAGCAATCATTATTCAAAGTCTTCAATGCATGTCTAAACACCGGAGAGTTTTCATCTGCATTGAAGACAGCGAGGATGATATTCCTCCCAGAACTCGGAAAACTCAAAGGCCACATCGAAAGTTACAGACCCATTTCACTGTTGGAGTTCATAGCTATTGGAGAAACTAATCAACGAGATGCTACAACACCATCTAGAGGAGAACCATCTGCAAAACCACCAGCAACATGGATTTAGGAAACAGCTAGGATCAGAGACAGCACTGGCACTCATCACAAAGAAGATTGCAGTCGACCTTTCAAGAGGCAACAGAGTAGACCTAACACTCCGCCATATTGCCAAGGCTTTTGACAAGGTATGGGTGCCTGGGCTAAAAGTAAAAATAGCCTAGCTTGGTCTCAAACCTAATCTGACTCAAATCCTTTGTAGCCATATTAGCGGGAGGAAAACAAAAAAAGGTATAAACAATCTCACTGGCGATGCCTTCACCTTTAATACAGGGGTCCCGCAAGGACAATGCTTCAGTCCAGCGTTATACAATATGTACACGAAAGACCTACCTCAGCTCTTGGACAAAAATACACTATATCCAACTAGCAGACGATGTCTCTCAACTGATCTTTAATATCCAACCAGATACAAAAAACTGCATTTTCAAGTTGGAACGTTCCAAAGTAAAATTGATAAAATCAAAATACAACTTGATCTTTAACACAACATGTATAGATGAGAAGCTACTCCCAACATACACACACATACATATATATATATAAATATATATATATAAATATAAATATATAAATATAAATATATAAATATAAATATATATATATAAATATATATATATATATATATATATATATATATATATATATATATATAGAAATATATATATATATATAGAATATATATATATATATATATATATATATATATATATATATATATATATATATATATATATATATATATATACACACACACACACACACACACACACACACACACACACACACACACACAGTGCCTGGCAAAAGTTTACAACACATCATGAAAAACAGATGTTTATGTATTTGTAGGCACGATAGGTAAATGAAACTTTTATTACTGACATGATATGTATTCAAAAAATAAATTAAATCATCAAAACCATACAAAAACATCAATTTGAAACAAAACAATATGAAAACAAAACAACGAAAAAAAGGGAAGATGACAACAATTAGGAAGCAAGAACCGGGGTCGGGGGGAGGTCCTCCTCCTCTCGGCGCATGAGCGTGCGACCTACAAAGAATACAACAATAACAAAAAACAAAGTCTACAAGTCCACCAGTCAATGAGCACACACTCGTCCCGAGTACAAGGGACAGGCGGTAGCGACACTGCCCATCCCGGTAGCGGAACAGGTAACGTCCTTCGAAATATACCGGAACCGACAGTGAAATCGTTCGGGCTGCGCTTATAGCGCATGCAGGAATAACGCTCGTTTGAGGGCCGTCTCACAATCGGCCGACCACCACGGGAGTGGTCGGCGTGCAAAACCGCCAGACGTTCTGGGAATAGTGGTCAGGCCCGCGGCGATGAGGTTGCCGGAGAAGAACTCAACGTCCTCATCTACCGACCTAAACTTCTCGACTGAGATAGAGAATTGAGTCATTTTCTGAAATGCAGGCCACCGCGCCCGCGCCAAGCACTAAAGAAGTGGGCTCTCAGGCGGCAGTTGCCCTGAAAATGATATTTGAATGGGAAAGTGAGCACTACCATGGAGGTCATCGACCACCCTGGAATCAAAATCAGGCTGTGCATCCGAAGAGCACAAAGATAGATCAAGGCAAGAAAATGAAGCGGTTCTCGGGCAGTGATGCGTAAACTTATCCACATTTAGGACACTTATCTCAAGCGATTCGATTAGATCGGCATTGAAGGAATATGCTCTCCAGGCCTAGTTCGGAGACGAGGGTGAACTTCGAACAGAAAACCTTCACGAGAATGGCCGTACGCTTCCATGAGGCAGAACCCCGGGCGCTGCTGGCCGGACAATGCGCTGAAGTTGCTGTCACCTTAGAGGACTTATTGGTCGCCATGCTAGTCTTTTCCTCCCTCCACCTAGAAATCTTAGGCGGGCGTTGCGGCTTCTTTTAGAGGATCCACCGTCCCCGAGCCACTCAGCCCACCAATAGGCGTGGGCGAAGGAGCCGAAGGTCCTTTGTTCCTGTCCTCCTTTCGGGGAACAGCTTTAGGAACCCCGGAATATGGCCTGGCGACCAGCTTCAGGGGTGTTGCCTCCTGTGAGTCTAACGACTCTGTGGAGGCGCGTGGCCGTTTCGCCTTACGGGAAACGGTCACGCTGGGGGGAGAGGGGGAGCCCTGGTTTTAGCCAGGGCTGGGTGTGAGCCCTTTTTGCCGCCAGCATTACCAGGGGAGCGCCCAGGTTGAGTAGAACCCGCAGAAGGGCTCCGAATGGGCGCGGAAACAACCGTGCTCGTTGGACTGGATGGGCCAGGAGCAGAGCCGGGCACGCCAGGACCAACTCCTTAGCCTCGCGGAATGAGAGTCGATCCTGGGCCTGAACGGCCAGGATTTCTTTCTCGAGGGGATAAGCACCACATTGCTCCGAAGCGGGGTGCGGCTCTCCGCAATTGACACACTTGGCCACACACGATTTAGACTTATCGTGTGCGGCCTTGGAGCAACTTACACAGACTTAAAGTGACCCCGACTTTGCACGTCTACAGAACGATTTGTATGGCCGAAGCGGTGACAGTAATAGCACCGCTGCGACAGTGGCACGAATGCCTTTACGAGGTAGCGATACCAACCGGCACGCACCGACTCAGGGAACTTGTCACAGTCGAACGTGACGAAGAGTGTAGGGGTGGGTCTCGAGGCCCCTCCATGTTTTCTCACCACACGTTCGACCTTGACCGCCCCATGGTCGGCCAGCTCTAAGGTGATGTCCTCAATGGAGTAGTCAATGAGAGCCTCGCATAAACTACTCCTTTCACAAAGTTCATGGTAGAGTGCAGCGTCACACTCACCGGGGTGCCATGAAGTGTCCGAAGAGCACATATCTTTGCCGCCTCGGAGGGACCCGCCGCATTCGCCAAAAGGCTCCCGTCCGAGAAACTGGTCACTTTCGGCTCTATACCAATTACACTAGCTAATGCTCTCCTCTGATGGATTATGTTAACCTTTACCAAAACGCTGCCATCAGTGGAGCGAATAACAAGGAATCGTTTGAAGGCAGCGGGTTCGAAAACACCAGGTAATCTCTGAATGAGGGACCCCGATGTTATCGAGCCTCCGCCCTGCGCACTTTTAGTCTTAGTCAGGGGCTCCGCACCCGGAGGGCGCAGAGGTGTCAGATTGCCAATCTTGGCTTGGTCGCTTACCGAAGTGGCAGCAGACCCATCCGTCCCCACAGCCCCCAAGGATGGAGAGGAGCCCCGAGTCTTCTTAGTCTTTTTCATATTTTTTTTCTTTTTAGCAGAGGAAGGCGAGGAATGAACCCGCTTCTCCCCTCCGCCGGCAGGAGCCCCCAGGCCAGATGGACTGGCCTCAGCCAGGTCCTGGCAGTCGCAGGGGCACCGGTCGGAGAAGATCCCTCCTCTCCTTGTACTGCCCGGAAAACCCTAGCCGTTTGAGGAGGACTTTGCAATTGAATGTAAATGTCAGAATTTTGTGGCTCAATGTCTATTTTTTTCTTTCTTATGTTCGTACACTTGTACCCATTAATCTATGCATGAATTATTTTGTCCCATATGTATTTTTGGGGGGGTATTAACCTTTTTGTAAACGCGAAATTAGCAATTTTCGCAATTTTTTATTTCATGTCATTATTACGCCATGTATGAATTTTATATTATTCTATGGTTCCCCCATGTCTCTTTTATGGCTAAGATTGCATTAAGGGTTACCTTCCCTTATAGTCAAATGATCGACATAATCATAGGTATTGATGTAAATGGTAGCTGGATGCATGGAAGGTCGGTCGATGCAAGAATGTGAGTTCCCCAAAACGGAGCTCTATGGTTGTCCTTTCTCTCTTTTTTTCGAAGTGACAACTTCCCCCGGAAGGGAGGGGTGTGAGAGAATGGCCTGAGGCTGCCACGCCTCGCCCCTATCACATATCGAAACTCATGCTTCCCACGTGCATCCTGCGATAGAGCTTAGAACGGCGTTCTTATCGCCCGCCATTCCCAAGTTTAATCAAGGAGGTTCAATCCCCCGTTTGCCTCCAGGCGTCGATCTGGCCAGATTGAATTAGGCTTATGGGAAGATAAGATTGTTCCAAGCGCTACCGGGACATTCCATCGAAGTCCCCTATTGTCCCCCTACGCCGAGGGGCTGGCTCCGGCTATTTATGCGATAGAATTTCGCGTTTGAACCAGATCCCAATTATCTTCGCGAGGCATCACGCCGATCCGGTCTCCCTTGTGCACCTAGGAACACTCTACCTCGAGAACCCCCTTATTGTCCAGAAGAGGACAATATCCTTGAATGCCAAGGTTCGTGCCCCTCGAGACGCCAAGTCAACAGGGCCCCCCAGTTGTTCAGAAAGAGAACAACTCTAGAACAGTCATTGTTCTTCGAGCCCGTTGGACAAGAAACGGTTCTCGCTTCCATAATATCACGTCAGTGATAATTTACAATTGTTCAGAAGAGAACAACTTTAGAACAGCCATTGTTCTTCGAGCCCGTTAGACAAGAAACGGTTCTCGTTCCCCTGATATCACGTGAGTGGTAATTTAATTCCCCTCTTTTAACGTTCTTCAAGAGAACGGTTGGTTACACCAATAACCTCAATTGTTCATCCAGAACATCTCCGATATCCTGTCTCAAGGATCGCTCGTACTTCTGAGCCCCACTTCGCTCTCGCTCCTCGAAGTCAGTCCTTCCCCCCCTCGTTAAGGACAACCCCCCTAAAAACCCCTTCTCCTGGAAAAGAAATCGCCAATTGGACAGAAGATTTCTTCAAATCGCCTTCCACTGCAAGACGACCTTATAAATAAGTAAGCTACGCATTGCATTTAACTATTTAACTGTGCCAACGTAACTTTGTGCTTTAGACGGGTTTAGCCAAACCCTTTCCCTTGTTTGTTTTGTCATTTTAAATCCCTCCAAATCTTAATCCTCCGCTTAGTCAAATATTCCCATGACCTTTTTCGTTTCTTGTGTATCTCCAATTTTATTCCCTGGCAATGTAAATATTTTCCCTGTGTTGTTAGTTAGATTAATTAATAAAATTCTATTTTATTAATGTTTCCAATATTATTTATCCTTGGGCTCCAGTACACTTCTTAAGTATATTGAAGATAAATAAGCCCTCTCCAGGTCTATTTATTTACGTAGAGTCATTCTCGGCCATCTGATCACCCGCACTTGAATATAGAATAATCCCCAAAATGAATAGATATATAGCATATCGTCGGGAGCCTTATCTACGACATATATATATATATATATATATATATATATATATATATATATATATATATATATATATATATATATATATTCTATTTAAATTTGGCGGACTCGAGTTCGGTGCTTGGCGCCGAGCCGAGATTCGCTCCTATGGAAGGCCTTACCGTCTGAGGCTGGGTTGCCTCAAGGACCATGTCTATCTCAGGGAGGGTCTCCAGTTGGCCTCCCCCCCCCCCCAAGGCATCACAGGGCCCGTTGGCAGCGTTGTCACAAGTCACGTGTGGGGAGGCAAAGGCCTTGACCCCGGCAAGGTTCAATATTCTTGCCAGCAGTTCTTTTTAGAGAAGCGACCGAAGGGGCCTGGATTCACTCTCCCCTAAGGGGGTTTGCCCTACTGCGCCGCTTTAATGGGGAGCGGTCGGCTATAGGCTACCTGCTGGTTTTCTTGGCAGTCCCATTGGAAAGAAAAGGGGGAGACTGCCGCTGGTAAGAGGGAGGTGCCCGAAGGCATCTCCATACAAGGGGGTGAGGGATTATCCCCTACACCTGTAAGCGAAGGAGAGGAGTAAGCTTCCTCTCCGGTTAAAGAAATTTGGAGGGTCCCCTGCGCAAGCACAGGATGGCTCCGATGATGGACAGGGGGAAATTGAGGTGAGAAAATTTGTTTTGTCATTATTGGGCATGGTGACCCTACATTTTTCACGGGATGCATACGCTCAACCCTCGCAGTAGCCCGCCCTGAAAGGGGTGCGCACAGGCCTGGCAGAGCCAGATACCGCCATTCAGGACCTCCCCTCCCGTCTGGTGGCCTGGCAGTCCCTCAGTATGGCAGCTCCACCTTGGACACGGTGTAAAAAAATGGATGGTGAAGTGACAAAGGAGATGTGAGGAAGGTATGGGTGGGGATGAAGGAGGTTATTAAAAACTCACCACCCCGAACCGGAGCTCATGGGTTAGGAAACATTGTCCCCTCCCCCCTCAGCCCCGATCCAGGACGGTTGGCTGAAAAGGTCAGCATCTACCCTGTGAAATTAGAGGCTGACCAGAGAAAGTTGTGGGAGAGGTTGTATGAAAAGCGACGAAGTATGGGAAAAATACAGGCTGTCTGAAAGGAGAAGAGGCTAGCTGGGGTCGGACGGGGTGCCGAGTCCCGTCAGCACGGCGGCCAGGATGGCAAATCGCCGCACCCCTTACGGGGATAAAAACATCAATATAGTTTTTTGTCGAAGAAATACAATTAATTAGTACACAAAAGTTTACAACACATATCAAATCGCTTCTTAATATTTAATAGCATAACCACTATTGCTAATAACAGCTTGTAGCCGATTAGAGTAGTCTCCTAAGTACTTCTTACATGTGTGTGTTAATATTACTCCATTCCTCAATGCATATTTTCTTCAGTTCAGACATGTTTGGATTCTGAGCTTCAGTTCCTTCCATATATTTTCGATATGGTTCAGATCTGGGGATTGACTAGGCCATTTTAGAACATTTACACCATTTGATCTAAACCAATTTTGTGTGCTTTGCTGTATGCTTTGGATCATTGTCTTGTTGAAAGATCCAATCCTGTTTCAATTTAAGAGAATGCACACTTGGACGTAAACTTTTCTTCAAAATTCTTCTATAATGTTCTCCAATCATCATTCCTTCTATGTTTCGATATTTCCAACACCTGCGCCACTAAAACAACCCCAGATCATTAGTGAGACACCTCCATATTTTACTGTTGGGGTAGTGTTCTTAGGAACCTTTCTTTCGCCATAACCTCTGGAGCTCATATGGCCGAACAGTTATATCTTTGTCTCATCCAACCAAAGTACGTTGTTCCCAAACTCTGCAGGTTTACCAACAAACTCTTTTGCAAAATTCAAACAATCACGAACCTGTTTTCTTGTAAGAAGGGGGGGGGGGTGGAGACCGTGAGTAGATGCCCATGCTACAAAGAAATCGACTAATTGTGTCTTTGCTCACTCTAACTCCACTCACTTCTAAATCACGCTGAAGTTCTTTAGGAGCACCGACCGTTCTTACTAATAATCTCCCTGCACGTTCGGTTATCTTGCGAGGACGGTCAGAACTGATCAGAGGAAGAGTAGAATTTTGAGACTTCCAGTGACGTATTATCGTTCCAACTGGACTCAATGGAACTACTAACTGATGAGATATTTTTCTATAACCAATGTCACTTTTATGAAGGTCTACAATACGTTTTCGAAGATCTTGATCGATTCGTTTCTGTTTCCCCATCGTGCGAATGTTTACAGGACGCTGTCTGATAAAGAATGATGTAATAGCTTATACCAGTCCTAAGTTATGTGCGTAGATTAATGTAGAACGCTCTAGAAATTGTATGAAGTTTCTTCTTCTCGAACATTTATGAGTAAATGATAAAAATCGATGTGTTGTAAACTTTTGAAGGGGAAAAATAAATATATATATATATATATATATATATATATATATATATATATATATATATATATATATATATATATATATATATATATATATATATATATATATATATATATATATATATATATATATATATATATATATATATATATATATATATATATATATATATATATATATATATATATATATATATATATATATATATATATATATATATATATATATATATATATATATATATATATATATATATATATATATATATATATATATATATATATATATATATATATATATATATATATATATATATATATATATATATATATATATATATATATATATATATATATATATATATATATATATATATATATATATATATATATATATATATATATATATATATATATATATATATATATATATATATATATATATATATATATATATATATATATATATATATATATATATATATATATATATATATATATATATATATATATATATATATAATATATATATATATATATATATATATATATATATATATATATATATATATATATATATATATATATATATATATATATATATATATATATATATATATATATATATATATATATATATATATATATATATATATATATATATATATATATATAATATATATATATATATATATATATATAATATATATATATATATATATATATATATATATATATATATATATTATATATATATATATATATATATATATATATATATATATATATATATATATATATATATATATATATATATATATATATATATATATATATATATATATATATATATATTATATATATATATATATATATATATATATATATATATATATATATATATATATAATATATATATATATATATATATATATATATATATTATATATATATATATATATATATATATATATATATATATATATATATATATATATATATATATATATATATATATATATATATATATATATATATATATATATATATATATATATATATATATATATATATATATATATATATATATATATATATATATATATATATATATATATATATATATATATATATATATATATATATATATATATATATATAATATATATATATATATATATATATATATATATATATATATATATATATATATATATATATATATATATATATATATATATATATATAATATATATATATATATATATATATATATATATATATATATATATATATATATATATATATATATATAATATATATATATATATATATATATATATATATATATATATATATATATATATATATATATATATATATATATATATATATATATATATATATATATATATATATATATATATATATATATATATATATATATATATATATATATATATATATATATATATATATATATATATATATATATATATATATATATATATATATATATATATATATATATATATATATATATATATATAATATATATATATATATATATATATATATATATATATATATATATATATATATATATATATATATATATATATATATATATATATATATATATATATATATATATATATATATATATATATATATATATATATATATATATATATATATATATATATATATATATATATATATATATATATATATATATATATATATATATATATATATATATATATATATATATATAATGAATGCAATAAACCCCATTGAAAGAGAAAACTGAATAATTTTTCCTACAGGTAATAAATATTACTGTAGGAAAAATTATTCTGTTTTCTCTTTCAATGGGGTTTATTACAATCATTTTCATTATTCTCTCGCGCTACTTTGAGAGATATATACATATAATATATATATATATATATATATATATATATATATATATATATATATATATATATATATACAGATGAACTACTGAGCTTCTGAGATATTAATAGTAGCTCGAATGATGCCTACTCGATTACTTCGTTTGCCTTTGAAACAGTATTCAATCAGATTTAATAATCTGAAAGCCGAAATGATGCAGCGTCACAACAACCAAACACCATTTCACGGCACCCTGGTATCGAATAACGCGCTCCAATTCACTGCAATCGCAACATTTGGGTGCTTCTCCGCCGCCCTTACTCAAGAGGCAAAAACCCGCGCACCTTGCATTGAGGAACACAACCGAGAGGTACCACGTTGGATGGTCACAAGAGAACTAAAAAAAATCCGTCATCAACAGTGCCTCTCAACCCATTTTGCCCTTTAAAAGAAAATTTGGCACCCGACATAGTCTGACGGCATTTGGCAAGTCGCTTAAAAAAAAACCCTACGTAATACAGGTACACCACACTCCGCATGGCCGTGAGAGAGGAAGGGAACATAGACACGCTTCCCCAGCCCCGAGAAGAATTTTTTATTTTTTTTTTAGGAGGCTATCTGGTGACTGCCCACTTGAGCATAAGTCGCCGCAATCACGACAGCCTAGCACTAGGTTACTTTAAAATAAGAATATGAAAACAAAACAACGAAAAAAAGGGAAGATGACAACAATTAGGAAGCAAGATCCGGGGTCGGGGGGAGGTACCCCCCCCCCTGGCGCAGGAGCGTGCGACCTACAAAGAAAACAACAATAACAAAAAACAAAACAAAACCTAGTTAAATAAAAGGGAGAAGCCGGGAAGAAAAGAATTCGTAGCACGCAGAGGGGCGTCGGGAGTTGACAAAGTACGCGAGAGCAACCTGGGGGAGGGGGGTGGATTGAAGTGGAAGTAAACCTGATACACCCCCCCCCCCCGTTCTGTGAACCGACAAAGGTTGCAGATTTGTCCGTTTCCGGGCAGTCCTTTTTGATACAAGTTTGTCTGAAAAAATGCAATTGACCGGATTTTTGTCCGATTTGAGATTGATTATAATGATTAAAAGAAAAATAAGAAATTGATACATCATAAGGAACCCTAATTATTATAACAGCGCACAAGATTCGGGCATCTGTCTGGCAGAAAACATAAAAGAGAAACGTTGTCAGAAAAAGCTCTATGAGGAGGACGAAGAGCACCGATGGAAAAAAATGAACTACATCAACGGAGATACACAAAATTGGAGAAAAGAAGTCAAGGGGGACACCTCAAAGGTACTTTATGGAGGGACAAATTCTGAGGAGCACCCCCATCCCTCGGAGGGGATAATGAAAGGAGGCTTTGACGAGTGGGTGGCACCTGAACCAACTCAACGAAGCTAGGCGAGAGGCCAAAGGGGCCGGTCAGGACCAATCGAGAGAGAAGGGCCCAGAGATACGACCAGACAAGGACCCTTTCAGTCGTGGTCGGTCCGACGAACGACCCCCGACTTGGCCACCTCAGTCAACGAAACGCCAACATAAACATAGAATGCAAATGGGGAGGAGAGGAGAGAAGGCGCGGGATTAAGGAGCTATTTTTTTTTTTTTAGTCCATCTGGCGACTGTTAAAGAGAGAAGCCCCGAACGTGAACTCTTAGGCAGTTATTATTATCAACAACTAACAAGCGAAAGACAAGGGCATCACCGACAGAAGGTTTATGGGTAGGGGAAGGAAGGTAAGCACCCAAGTAGTCTACAAAGTAGGCTACTTGAGGCGCTAGGGACGGGAATCGGGCGCAATTCTTCCAAACCCGCCTACCCTACCCAATGAAGGCAGAGGGCACGAAATTCTCCACGTGTTTCTGTAACAACTAACCGTGCCATCAAGCGCTCCCCTCTCCTCAGGGGCACTGCTCTAAACACTCAGCCAGAGTCCACATCCCCTAAAAAGGCTGCTTCGAGATAGCCTTTAAGTCGAGTGGTGTAGGTTTGGCCCATCTGAATTTGAGAAAGGAAGGAAGATGGAGAAAACAACCGGGATAATAAGACAGAGAATTCACAATACATAGTTGTAAGATATATTTTCAGTCTGTCCACCCGCTTTATCTGTCTATTCATCGTGTCTTTGTTTAGTCTTGGATCCGAGCTGGGCATTTATGAATGTTTTGAAACATTGTTTAACGACCGCGCTTAAACGTACATTTCGAACGCGTTACGTGGTTGAGGGCCTTGGCCTGGCATGATCGTATCTCGCGCTCGTCTTGGCTTTGAGCTTGGGGCGATCTTGGATCAATAAATGTAAATCGGTAAAACTTATGGCGATGGTGAGATTCTTACAACTTGCTGTATTTTTGAATAGAATTTGCTCGTGTTGGAGATCGTTTTCTTTTTGAAAGGTGAAATGCCTTTTAAGTCCAAATTTCCTTGCCAATAGCTTCACATTTTCATAAGGTATGCGCGCGCTAAGGGTTCGGAATTTATGGTCATCACTTTATCATGCACCAGTAGGGGCAGGAAGCGAAACATTCCCACAACATAATCGATCCTCCTCCATATTTGACAGTGGTGACGGTATTCTTCTGTGCGAGAGCTCAGCCAGATCTCCGCAAAACGTACAGTTCGACGTTTATACCAAAGGGCTCGATCACACCCTCTAACCGTAGTATTTTAAGTATTTTATCAACTTTACTGTGCTGCAATTATATTTATTTATATATCATAATGTTCCTTACAGAGGAAATTTGAAATGCTTACGATGTGATTTCTTCTTAATTATATTTTTCCATGGCGCCTATCTGTAGGCTGCCTACAAGGTCATAAGGCGCCGTACTTAATCCAGCCTAATATTAGGTTACATTATAAATAAAAAACAAAAAAAAAAAAAGGAAGCATGTTCCAGGATCGGGGGGAAGTCCGCCCCCCCCCCCCGGTGAGGGATAATATGACTAGAACCATTGACTGTCAAAAAGTCAGGAAGGACGGACGTTTTTAAAATTGCTATTACTCAGCCCCTGGGGAAGGAACATATTATGTAGAACAGGTACCATTCGGTTCGTGGTGTCTAAGCATTTCCTTTTCTTTTCAGGTAAAGAAGCTTTGGTGTTGCGGACGATAGATCCCCGCGTGTTCGACACGACAGTTTCGTGAAGAATAACGAGTCTGTCCCAGCAATTCAGAGGTGAGTTTCGTCGCCGATTCAACATTCCCCAAAATCAGACTGTTCCCACTAGTAACAAAATCTTACGTTGGGTTCTTGCAGTTCGTACATTAATGAATAGCAGACCAGTGTGGGGCCCCACGAACGATACGTACCCCAAAAATGTGTAACGTGTCAGACAAGTTTGCTGCGCAGTCCGAATCGTTTTGCTCGGAGCATTGCTACTCGACTTGCATCGAGAATCGCTCGATAAGGCGTAATTTGGATGAAGACCTGCATAATGATGAAGACCTATAAATTGGTCATTGCGCAACAGATGAAACCAGGGGACTATGCACAGCGGCTCAACTTCGTACGTCAGACGGAAGCAATTTTTGAGGCAAATGAGTGATGAAGCTTAGTTTCATTTCAATGGTATGGTGATTCAACATAATTGTCGTTATTGGGCTCTTGAACATCCGAGAGAACTGCACGAAAGACCACTACACAGCACAGAAGTGACGGTTGGGTGTGCTGTTGGAAAAGCTGGCGTCATAGGTCCTTATTTTTCTTGAAGACCATAATGGAAAAGCTGTTACTGTGAACTCCGAGGGTTACATCAAGATGATAAACATCTTTGTGCCTGAATAACGACGAAAAGGTATTCCTTATCTACGCAGCAAGAGCTTCAATGGACGCTTTTCACCCATGCTTCGTTGATCGTCTAATTTCCAGCTATGCTAAGATTGCTCGGCTCCCTCGGTGCGCTGATTTGTCCATGTGTGATTATTTCTTGTAGGAAAACCTCAAGGCACATGTGTATGAGCATAAGCCCCGTATATTGGACGATTTGAGGGAAGCTATTCGCGTGGAAGTCGACCAAATGGATAGAGAAATGCTGAAAAGAGTGGAGCCCAACTTCCAAGAACGCCTTCAGAAATGCATCAATGAAAACGGAACCACATAAGGGATGTTGTTTTTCACGCTTGATTTTGTCAAATGTTAATTCAATACGAAGACTGTCAATAATTTGTTTTTAGATAAAATTAATGATTTTATGAATTTTTCAAAAAAACGTGGTCCTAACCTGCTCCACCATGTACTCGAAAAGTCTCTGTGCATCAACTAGTCCAAGAGTACGAGAGACAAGTGGTAGCCACCACGCTCGTACCTATACAGGGACAGGTAACGTGAGCGAATATCACCAGACTGGAACATTCAACATGAATGTAGCAAACAGTCCGGCGAACAACGCAGTCGTCGCAGTAAGGGGCAAGAGAGGGTTCCATTAAATGGCGCTGCGTCCCGCGATTTTTTTTTTTTTAGGAGCCCATCTGACGATGCCTACTTGGGGCATAAGTCGCCGTACTCACATGAGCCTAAGAATAGGCTATATTAAAAAAATAAATAACGATAAAAAAGAACAAAGGCTAAAAAAAACGACAAAAAAGGAAAACAAAACAAAAAGGCAGCAAGGAAGGGCTCTGGCGTCAGGGTTAGGCTTGCCTTCCCCAGGCGCAGGAACATGCGACCTACAACAAAAGGTAAAAAAAATCGTAGTCCATAAGTCGGTGTGGACAAACTCGTCCCGAGTACAAAGGACAAGCAAGCGGTAATGACACCGCTCGTAACGTGCGCCAAGATCATCCAGACTGGGACATTCGACAAGAATGTACCGAACAATCTGGGGGAGAACGCAGTGGTCGCAATAAAGTGCTCCAAAAAATGGCGATGCGTCCAGCAAGTGTGCCCGATTCCGAGACAAAAGAAAATAACCTGAAGCTAGCGCGGCAGTGGGGGGAGGGAGTACATGGGAACAGTAGCTGTGTAATGGCACGTAACTAAGTTCCCCTCGACCATGTGAAATCTTCTTTGCCGGTACGCCAGGAGGGCATTAAGTATGGCACGCCAGAACCGTTGAGTCACGGATATCGCGAACCAGGGGATGCGGAGATTCCAATGCCCCGAGAGCACTCAGTGCGCTTTATCTCCCGTACCGAGCGGTGTATTGTAAACAGCTCGGCCGTAAAGATAGGCGACAGCACTCTAGCCAGCCTAAATCTAGGCTACATTAAAAGCCAGATTTAAAGAAAGGAAAAAACAAAAAACTAAAAAATACAAACAAACAGCAAAAGAAAAACAAACAAATTGAAGAAATATAGAGCGAGCTGCGTCGACGGGGAAAGGTCCCTTCCCTCGCGCCAAAGAAGACCGCGATCCATAGTTGAATTTTAAATAATAGGGAGAAGGCCGGCCTCCTCCAAAAAGTGTAAAAGTTCGCTGGTCGGTGAGCAAGAATCCATCCCGAGTACAAGGGAGAGGCGGTAGCGACCGTGCCCATCCCGATACCGGAACAGGTACCGTGCGCGAAGATCACCCAGACTGAGACATCGGACAAGGATGTGCCGAACAGTCTGGGGGGACGACGCAGTCATCACAATAGGGCGCTGGCGATTTTTTTTTTTTTTTAAGGGGCTATCTGGCGGCTGCTGACTTAGGCATAAGTTACCGTAAACAAACAGCCTAGTTCTAGGCTACTTTAAAAAAATGAACAGGAAACAATAAAAAGAAATAACAATAACAAAGCAATAACAAAAACAACAACAACAATTAAACCAGGTTAAATGAAAGGGAGAAGGCCGGCGTCCCCCCAAAAGTCAATAAGTCCACCAGTCAAAGTACACACACTCGTCCCGAGTACAAGGGACAGGCGGTAGCGACCCCGCCCATCCTGGTACCGGGACAGGTGTCGTGCGCGAAGATCACCCAGACTGGGACATTCGACAAGAATGTGCCGAACAGTCTGGGGGACGACGCAGTCGTTGCAATAGGGCGCAGGCGAGCGCTCCATCAAAGAGCGATGCGTCACACGAGTGTGCCCGATTCGGAGACGACAGAAAGCAACCTGAAGCCGCCGCGGCATTGGGGGATAGGTCCATGGGAACAGTCGCAGCACAATGGCACGCAACTTTAAGTTCCCTTCGACCGTCTCCCATCTTCTTTGCCAAGCAGTCTGAAGAGCTGCCCGTATTCCTGCCATGTAGTCAGTGTGAGGAAGAGCGAAACGCTGGTCCGGTCGCAGAGTCCTCGCGGACTCTTTGGCGCCCTCATCGGCGCGCTCATTCCCCGCAATTCCTTTATGTCCAGGAACCCAGCAGAAGATAATCTCGACATCTGCCCGGCTCGCCAAAACCGTGGCGTCACGGATTTCGCGAACCAGGGGATGCGGAGATTCCAATGCCCCGAGAGCACTCAGGGCGCTTTGTGAGTCGCTATAGATCACAATCCGGTCTCCGAACCGGGCACGTCGCGTAATCTCCCGTACCGAGTGCTGTATTGCCACCAGCTCGGCCGTGAAGACAGACGCAGCGCCTGGTAGAGCCCCGCTGACTTCAAACAGAGGGGATACGGCGTGGAAGCCGACCCCCTCTTGGGACTTGGAGCCATCCGTATACACTGGCACGGTACCAGCGTGACACGATATGTGCTCCAAAAAGGTCGAACGCAATACTCCCGGCGCAGTACAAGTTTTGGGAGCAGAAGCGTGGCCACAAAAAGCCAAATGTGGTACCCTCCAGGGTGGCGTCCTGGGCAGAACCAGGGGCGCCACCGGCCCGAGAGCTATATCTACCTCTCGAAGGAGCTTCCTGGCCCTAAATCCAAAGGGCTTAGGGTATGACTGGCGTCTCTCGGCGGCATAGGCACCATCGAGATCAGCTGCGGATGCAGTGAGAGCTGTTGGCGACTGAGGGAGGCGCCGGGCTCGCGCGTACAGGCGAGTGATGCACTGCACGCGGCGCAGAGCGAGTGGCATCTCCCCAGCATCGACAAACAGGCTCTCAATGGGGGAAGTGCGGAAGGCACCGGTCGCAAGGCGAAGGCCGGTGTGGTGGATCGAATCCACCTTCCACAATAAACGCTCGGCTGCGGATGCATAAAACTCGCATCCGTAGTCGAGCTTCGAACGAACAAAGGATCGATAAAAAAGTAAGGTAGTAGCCCTATCAGCGCCCCAAGCGCTGAACGTCACGGAACGGAGAATGTCCATGGCGCGGGTACAAGAGACCCTAAGGCTGCGAATATGAGCCTCCCAGGTGAGGCGTCGGTCAAATACAAGACCAAGGAAGCGGTGCGACTCAACCACATCCAGGCGCACCCCATTAAGAATCAAATCTGGGTCGGGGTGAAGCCGTGGATGGCGGAGGAAGTGCACCACCTTAGTCTTGGCCAAGGAACACCGAAACCTGTGCGCTTCGGCATAGCGAGAGACGCGGTTCATTGCCTGTTGGAGTCGACGCTCCAGAGTTGGCATCTGGGCCGCGCCAAAAGAGATCGAAAGGTCGTCCACGTAGAGCGTAGCGAGAACATCTTCCGGAAGCACCGAGGTGATGCCGTTGATGCTCAGGGCAAAGAGTGTGACACTGAGGACACTTCCCTGTGGGACACCCTCTTCCTGCTCCTTTGGGCTGGAGAGGGCTCCCCCCAACGGTACGCGGAATCGACGATTTCGCAAAAATTCAGATATAAACATTGGGAGGCGTCCCCTCGCCCCCATCGTGTGGAGAGTCTCCATGATACCGTATCGCCATGCGGTATCATAGGCCTTCTCTGATCAAAAAACACCGTGGCGTAGTGCTGTCTACGAAGGAAAGCCTCGCAGACGGCATTTTCCAGTCGGAGCAGAGCATCCGACGTGGAGTGGAACTTACGGAAGCCGCACTGTGCAGAAGACAGATGGCCTCCGCTGTCCAGGAAATAGGCTAATCTAACATTTACCAATTTCTCCATCAACTTGCACACGCAAGAGGTTAGAGAGATTGGGCGGAAACCGGTCGGAGTAGAGTGATCTCTCCCCGGCTTGCGAAAGGCGAGCACAGTAGCGATTCGCCACGAGTCTGGGAGAAGACCTTCCACCCAGATCCTGTTGAACAAATCTAACAGAAAGGCCATGCCTCGCTCACCCAGGTGTCGAAGCATGGCGTACGGGACATCGTCCGGACCATGGGCGGTGTCCGCGCACGAAGCGAGAGCGGAACGCAACTCACTCACAGTAAACTTGTCGTTGAAGGGTTCTCCGCCTCTGGAGGTAAAGTCCAGCCGGCGGCCTTCCGCGACATCACGACGTGCATTGAATGCTGGCGGAGCAGCATCCTGGCTAGAGAAAGCGGTCACGAAGGATTGATTCCGCCACGGACGCGGGGTCCGAGATTGCGGTCCCATTGTCCTGGAGAAGGAGAGGGGTTTTGCAAGAACTTGCCTCGAATCCTTTTGAATCGCTTCCACACTTCCCGTTACGTGAAGACACCTATGTCAGCCAAAAAAGTGCGCTGGGTGTGCTTCGAAATATACTGGAACCTAGCCCTAGCTCGACGAAATTCACCGCCAGTGGAAGTCGTCCGGGAGGCGCTTATAGCGCATGTAGGCATAACACTTCTGTTTGATATCCGTCTCACACTCGGAAGACCACCAAGTGAGTGGTCGGCCGAGATACTTCCGTCTCGTCTCACGCGGCATTGGCACCGTCGATATCAGCTGCGGATGCACTGAGAGCTGTTGGCCACTGAGCAAGGCGCCGGGCTCGCGTGTACATGAGAATAATGAACAGTGCACGGCGCAGAACGAGTGTCATCTCCCCAGCATCAACAAGTAGACTCTCAATCGGGGACGTGAGGAAGGTACTGGTTGACAGGCGAAGACGGTGTGATGGATTGCGAATAACCTGAAAGCTTTTGAAGCTAGCATGCTCTAAAGCGCCAGGTATTCTCTCAATGAGAGGCTCGGACGTAATCGAGGCTCTGCTTAGCGCACTTGCGACTTTCGCCTTTGTCTGGGTCTCCTTCTCTCTGTCTCCCTTCAAGAAAGGAGAGAGAGAGAGAGAGAGAAGCGCACTCTCCGTTATTGTAGTTTTGAGCTGACCCTAAGAAACCGAAAGTAGAGCCACCTCCTTTTCAGAGTTGGAGCTGCCCGAGAGATGCTCCAAAGATGGCAACGGGGTAGCTTCTTTCCCACATGGTGATGGTGAAAGGAAATCTCCTCCACGGGTTTAAGTTGTGTCTTGTTTTACTTCATCTTCTCCGCACTAGGGGGAACGAAGTCGCGGTGGAGGCGGATTTCTATGCGCCTCCAGTCGCCTATTTTTCCTCTATATTGTAGCCGTGGTGTGTCAAGAAAAAGAACAAAATGTAGGGAAAGTAGATACTATAACAACCCAATACTTCGGGAAATTGAGAGAAAAGTCTCCATAGGATCAGAAAATTGCAGAATGTGATCATTTACACATATTCGCTCCACGGGTCCTGCGTTGATGGGCTTTGACAACCCGGTCCGGCATTCAGGCGTAATTGTCCTCGAGCTTTACCCACAAAGGATGGTGCCAACATAGCCACCTTCTGTATCCTGGAAGGGGTGCCTACCGTTCAAGTCCCAACGACGCGGTGAAAGTTTGCGCACCGAGGTCAGTTAAGTGGAATATACACTACACTAAAACAATAGAATACCACCTATGCAGGTGGTACCTGCAGTATCTGAAATGAGTAATTTACAGAAAATAGAGAACGGGAATATCACGCGAGCTGTAAATTGCACATCCATATGTCCGGCTCACATCTGAAGTAGGGGGGGCCGCAAAAACTGTATATCTAGAGATAATGGACGAGGGGGACATGCCTAACATAGTCTCCTGAAGAGAGCTAAAAGTTAGCAGGAAGACGAACCTCCGCAGCATACTCAGAATAAGCCGAAAGTCCGTGCCAACGGCTTTGTGGTCGGGGAGGCCTTTGGGGGTCCGCGTCTAGCTTTTGAGAGGAGGGTGTGGGGGGGGGGGTAGCCGAAGCTCACCTCCCTTCTTGCTAAGCCTTAGGGAGCTCGGGGGACGATCTGATAACAATCTTGTGGGGATTTGCCTGCTTTGATTCTAATGACCTCGATTGAGTTACTCGCCAGCTTCGCTTTTAAGAAAGGGAACGCATAGAATGGGGGGAAGGGGGAGTGTACGTATGCGTAGAGGAGCCAGAAGCAGAGGGTGCATTCTATACCCGAGGCGTAAGAAGTCTCAGTTCTCGACAGAAGCAATACCATGGCTTCTCAGAAACGTAATCGGTCCGCAGCCTGGCGGCCATAACATCCGTCTCGAAGAGATAAGTCAAATTAATCGATGAAACGGTGCGACTCGTCTCACAATGCAAGTCTATTATGTTAGGAATTAAGAGCAGTTAGCAGGGGCCGCCGCATTTCCCAGAAGGGTTCAGCCGAAGAAAAAAACACCGGTTTTTTTCTCATGAGTTGAGCGAATGATAAAACACTTGAAGCCGGCCGGCTCGAAGGCAACGACACGCACCTACTTTCTTAACCCCAAAAAGGTGAGACAAAGCCGAACGTAACATCTTTGGCCTGGTCACCGTATGCAGGCGGACAGGTTGTCCCTGTAAGGAGCAGAATCCCTAGTCTTATTTGATTTTTTTTCTATAGTCTTTTTAAGAGATGCGAGGAGCAAGCCATACACCCTCCTCTCTCCCCTTTGAGAAAGCCCCCCCCCCCTCCCCCGAGGCAGGACAGTCGAGTTGTATGTGTGGCACCATCAGATGCAGGAGGGCTCTCATTTCCTCTAGAGTTCTCAGGGGCTCGTGTTACCCCGAGAGGATCTTGTCCAGGAGTGGATTGAAACTGGGCGTTTCTTACGGAGTTAATGTTAACTAACGGGGAAAGATCCTGCCGTCTGGGGCGGGGGAACCTTCGGGGTCTAGTCCACCTGGGGAGGGGCATCCATCTGTCTCCCCTATCAGGGATCGCGACGGGAGTCTGAAAGGGCATGTGACCTAATGACGAATGATATATCGTGGGGACTTTAATTGGGAAGAAGCGAGGGGAGGCACACCACCACACAGTAGGTTTCAGGGAAATGGGGAGGGATGGCCCTTAAGTCTCTTAAGGCCTTCGCTGTCCAAGTGATGGCACCAGTAGAAGACGAATAGTCTGTGATAATACATAGAACTTGTTCTTTCTTAATTTCAAAATCCTGCAAAACAGTTTCCACCAACTCTGAAAGATATTCACTTGTGTGGTTTGCATCTTTAACTGCCAGTGTTTGAGTCACCACTTTATTAATTGCAAAATAAATAACTTTATGTCGAATGCATCTATCCATTTTGAGGAACATAAAGCGCCCCTTAAGAGTTTTTCGAAGTTGTTCTTTTTGTTGCGTAGCTTCTTTAAGTATGATCTTCCTAATGTTATCGTTATCTAGAGACACTCCGAGTTTTTGAGCCATTTCTCCATTCATGCTAAGAATGCTGGTTTTGAGAGAAAAAAAAATAGAGGTATACTGTTTTTTACCACAATTTCTATAATATGCTTCTTAAATTTATCAGAGGTCATTGTGACAGTAACTTTGCTTGTTACAAAATAACTTTTTATTGGTGAAATTTGTCCAACAGTATGTTTCATATTTCCAGTTGAAGTAGTCACTTGTCTTTCTTGTTGACGATTTCATATATCTTTGGATGAAATATCTGTAGACGCCTTTTCAAATTTGTAATCTTGCCAGTCATAGTCAGTCTTTTTGAATCAGAGCTGGTAGTGCCGCTTGTAGTGATCAAGGAACTAATTTTGGTTCCACAAAATTGTTCAGCAACATTAGCATCATCATCATCTTTCTTACAATGGCAGATAATAATAATAATAATAGGTATTTATAATGCGCCCTTCAGGGCTGTTTGTTAGCCCTCACAGAGCGCAGGTTGTGTAGCGAGTGTACAGGGAAGAGAAGGCAATTCTGAACAGATGAGTCTTCAGGAGACGTTTAAAAGTTGAGGGGAGGCACACCACCACACAGTAAAAGACGTTTAAAAGTACCAAGGGAGGGAGAGGGTCGGACTTCGGCAGGAAGAGCATTCCAGAGTCTAGGAGCACAAACTGAGAAGGAACGGTCACCCATTGAACAGAGGACAGAACGAGGAGTGTTCAGGATGGGAGCGAAGTTAGACCGGAGTGACAGACGAGTTTGACGACGGGAGAGGGCAGACGAGAGATAAGGTGGAGCCTCGAGGTTTAAGGCCTTGTAGGTGATGAGAAGAATTTTATAGTGGGTACGGAAGCAAATAGGTTACCAGTGTAGCTCCTGTAACAGAGGTATCGAAGGAGAGAACCGGGGGCGGCGAAGGAGGAACCGGGGGCGGCGAAGGAGAGGCCGGGCAGCATAGTTTTGAACTAGTTGTAGGGGGCGAAGTGACGAAGACGTGAGATTCACTAGAAGAGAATTGCAGTAGTCTAAGCGTGAGGTGATGAAGGCATGAATAGCAGTTTCAAGGCTTTGTCGATCAAAATGGTATCGAACACGTGAAAAGTTGTGGAGGAAACCGAGGGAAAACTTACAGATACGGTGGATGTGCGGTTTAAACGAGAGTTGCTCGTCGAAAATAACACCGATTACTGACGGTAACAGAAAAGGCGTTATTAGTTTCCTCAAGGTTAAGGGAGGGGAAGAGAGCTTTAGATTTCTCCACCATCGAAGCGGTACCAACAAGAACTTCAGTTTTATAATGGTTAAGTTTGAGAAAGTTGGCAGACAGCCATTCGTTTATGGAGGTGTAGATTGAAAGGAGCTTGGTAATTGATTGAGAGAAGGACACAGGGGATGAGGAAAAGTATATCTGAGTGTCATCAGCATAGAGGTGGAAGGACAGGCCCAAATCGCGAAGAAGGGAGCCAAGAGGAAGTAAGTAGATGCGAAAGAGGAGGGGACCAAGGACTGAGCCCTGAAGCACCCCAAAATGAATGGGCACGGGCTCGGAGGAGAGGTTATCGAGTGCGACCGACTGAGTGCGGGAGGAGAGGTATGAGCGGAACCAATCAAGTGCAGTGCCAGAGAGACCAAGGAAAGTTTGAAGGCGATCAAGGACAGTGTGGTCGATGGTGTCGAAAGCAGAGGAGAGGTCTAGGAGGACTAGAATGGACGTACAACCCCTATCGGCTGCTCTACGTAAACCTTCAAACATTAAGAAGAGCGGTTTCAGCAGAGTGCTTCGCTTTGAACCCCGATTGGTACATTTCATCGATAATGTACAGTCATTAGAGACAATAAAATACTCAAAACACGGCAGATCTTGCTTTTGTTTGTTTGAGATGTAGTAGCCATTTTAATGGGGTTAAGAAAATAAATTATACAAGCTAAGCAAAAACAAGTTTTGCAAGTTACAAATTAAAACATTAATTCTAGATTATTATGTGAAAGAAAAAAAAATAATTAGTTAATTTACTTTGAAAAATAATATGGTTTAATTTTAATAGATTACGATATAATGAAAAGGATTTGCAAATTGATACATTTTTATTATTTTTGAGAAAGAGGAAAATTTATGCTGAACTTTTAGTGCATGGAGCTGGAACTTGTACATTTTGACTGGCTCCGGCTCCAGCTCTTCTAAATGATCTGGCTCCAGCTCACAGCCCTACTTTAGGGGTTTGGGGAAAGCAACACCAAATTTATTTTGACACGCTAATACAACTCGGAAATCGACGGAGTCCTCCTGTTGAGTGAGGATACTTATGCCCGCCAAAGAACGACGATCAAGCTTCAAAACTATTCCAGGGTATCCCAGTCCCTAATACCAGGTGCAACCAAATCAAGCACTTAAAAGAGCCAAACCCCGGGTCTAAACTATCTTATATGGCGTCCCACCAGACAACAAACAAGAGGAAATACCACCACTGCATCGGCTTAAGTACAACCGACTTCTGCCTTCGGCTACGATGAGGAATCTGAAACAGGCAAATACTCAAACTACGACAATATCTGCAAATACATTGAGGCTAAGATCTGAGAGAACTCCGTCCGGTCACAGAGTTGGTCGAGGTGGGTGGCCTATGGGGCGAGACACTATGCCAAGGATAATCAATTAAGGAAAAGGAGTTGATAAAAGGAAAGGAAATTACAAGGAAAAAGATTAAAAATTACGAATGAAAGAAGATTAAAGATTACAAGGAAACAAAATTACATGGAACGAAGATTAAAGATTACAAGGAAAGATGAAAAATGACATGGAAATGACTAAATATTACAAGCACTACAATAAATGAAATCGTCAACGATAACCGCCAGAATCGGGAGGAAAGGAGTACAAATATCTAAGGGTTGATGAGTACAAAAAGCACAGGCACAAAAGGCTACAAAGATGACCCCGCAGAAAGTTTGTTATGAAGGGTTCTACAAGAAAGGTGATGAAGATGGAGAACTGAAAATGTGAATGTATAACCGCGCATCCATCTACGAGTATTGGAGCTGGGACGGCAAGCAATCCTCCAGATGTCACCTGCGGCATGCTGGTCCATGCTACACTTGGCCTCCCCTTGCAGGCAACCACACTCAAGCCGGAAGGGAGGGGGGGGGAGTGCTATTCCTCCAAATTTCAGGTGTAACGGGGTCTTTACCTTCACTAGACCATCCGCTACCATGCAGGCAACTCAGAGAGGAGATGAGAGAAGGAAGACAGAGTGGAGAGGTCCAGGTAACGAGGGTTGACATGGAAGGCACCACATGAGTATTTTGCAAACCCAAGCTCCATTTGCAAGTATTTATCGATAAAAGGATGCTAAGAACAAAGGATATTTCCCCACAAGATTCGATGACCAAGGAAAAAACAGTGAAGATAGGAGGAATGGGTGGAAGGTACAAAGGAAGAGTATTCGGGAGGCTAGGGACTGGGAAGTCACTCAACTCTCCTGAACCTGCCCGAATTCCGCAACCGATACAGGTCCTTCTTGCGAGGGAAGTTTACAGGAAGTTAAAAAAAAAAAAGCGCGCGAAAAGTTCATGGTCTGAGAAGTCTAAAGAGGAGACTCGAGACTTCCAAGGGCAACAAATCCATCAGGCCGAGCATTCTGGCGGCACGGCAAAATCAACATGTTCACTCATGATCTTTTTCCAAGTCATAACCCCCCCCCCTCCAACGGGGGCGAAGGCATTATTAGACATTCTCGGCGGGAGCATCTAACATATCCACGCCAAGGCATTCTCCGGTCAGCGTTTCGCGGGCTCCAAACGCAGCCGTGGTCAGAGCGAGTCGCTACCAAAGCCAACTTGAAGGCATTCCGCTACGGCCAAAAGAGAGAAGACTGGAAAAGCCTACCTAAGCGGTGACAAGTGATGGTGGTGATGGTAGAATGGTGCGGTGGTGGGGACAGTGAGCGGTCACTGAGCGGTGAGGGCGGGGTAGGAGGACGGTGGAGATGACCGAGATTACCTGCGGGATCTCTGAAGTGAGCGGGATAGCCACCCTGTGTGTGAGCGGGAGGGTACCCGTAATACTCGTCGGGGTGAGTAGGAGGCGGCCCGCGGGAATAGACGTCGTAATCGTAGGCACCGGCAGGAGGCGCGGAATAACCCTCGAACTGCCCGCGAGAACCTGATTGATGATTAATAATATAATTAACATTGCTTAGTTTAATAATAATATTGCTTTGTTGTCAGCTGCGCGCCGTAGGTGAAATAGGGAAAGATGGCTGAGAATTCGTCTTCTATACAATTATTCCATGAATGCGTCTAAAGGCCTATGATTGTTTCGAGGGACCAGCTAGCTCCGCCATGGTTCTAGACAACCTATGAAGTTGTGAGGTAGCCATATTTTTAAAGGCAGGATCGCCACACGAGAGAAGGCAAACCAGGGCATTTCCAGACAAAAAAAAAACACCTCACTCGGTTGGAACACCTCAATATTATTTTATGAAATTGCAAAAAAAAAGTCAACACACACACACACTGCCATGGCCTTAGAAGGCAGAGTATCCGCCGTCGATACCCCCACTATATAAGGAGCGAGGGGCAGTTCATCAGGTAGAATCCCTTGGGAATAACAAAGCACGGAAGGCCGTAAACATAAGAGGCTTAGAAATTTAAAATCCACCGCTCATCTCTGAGACTCCTTCCTCCCTGCGACTCCATGCTTACCAGCTTCGCTAGAGGGTGAATGGGGCCGGTAGGGATCCATCGCATAGCACGACTGGACAGGCGAGTGGTCGTAGCGAGCGGTGGAGAATTCGGGCGGGTATTCGACCACCTCCTCTTGCAAGACCTCACCGTTGGGGCCGATCCGGTGCAACTCGCGGATCACTTTAGTTGTGGTGGTGATCTGGCGACAGAACGAGAGCCATCAAACATAAATCACACTTGCAAAGAAAATTACCTCAAATCTCGCCCAGAAAGAATTTGATAAACGGTTCCCAGTAAAAATGGTGAAGTCATGTGAAAAAGCGTGAAGGTACATAGCAATAGTAGACACCTTCACACTTAAGAGACCATAAAGAACGAAACTGTTCATAAAATGGCTCTGAACAAGCAACCCTCCGCCTTAAAAGATAACTCCCCCCCCCTGACTAGTTAAAAGAAAGCAGCGTAGATACGAAAATATTCAGACAACACAACCCTACATTAATATATACGCCTCCTTCTCGGGGTTACTATGAGCGGCTAATGATTCGAGTCTGAACAGGTGTAGAAAGTAGGAACTTACACGTCGTCGTTGCTACGAGAAAGAACATAGAGGCCCCATAAGTCAAGCGGGAGAAACAAGAGGATGGAACAGGGCATAATCATGTGCAAGGAGTATTCAGGAAAAAGAGATGGGGAAATAAATATTGAGGCTGGCCACCCCGTTCCCGAACCTCACTGTGAGAGGACGACCTCGAAGGACCACCTCCACCTCCCCCCGATCTCCTCGTCGTGTAGAGGTCACGTGGCCTTAATCAGGATTCCAAAAAGGAAGGAAACAAAGAAATTCTCGCGTGGGAAGAACCAACGCGACTGTCCACAACTGTGTTTGCTTAAGACGGCCGATCCCCAGCTGAGACGCCTTCACCGAGAACCCCATGCCCAACGGATATACTAATCCCTCGCAGATACGAATCTCCAGCTAACCTCCATGCCTTGAGGCGAGGATCGCCGCCTGAACGAACGTCTTCCCAAGGCCACTATGTTCCCCCGGGACTGCCATGCCCTGGAGGCCGTAAAAACTTCAAGCTGAGCAGGCAGCTGTGCGTGAGGAAAGAAAAGCTGAGTGGGAGGCCGCTAAACTCCAAGCTGAGCAGGCAGCTGCACGTGAAGAAAGAGAAGCCAACTGCGACCGCGAAGAAAAGCAGCGGAAGCACGAACTAGAGATGAAAAGGTTAGAACTAGAGTTAGCTCATTCCACCGCTAATCCGGCTGCTGTCACGTCTGCGAAAATGCCAAAATTGCCCTGTTTCGTCGATGGGAAGGATGCCATCGATAGTTACCTTCTACGATTTGAAAGATTTGCCAGGCAGCAGGGATGGCATGAAGACATATGGGCCACCGCATTAAGTGCATTGTTGACTGGAAGAGCATTAGAGACATATTCAAGAATGCCCGAGGAAGATGCGGCACAATATAATTTGCTTAAGTCCGCCTTATTCGTAAGGTATGATTTAACGGAGGATGGCTACCGGAAAAAATTCCGTAGTGCGAAGCCTGAGACCTGCGAAAGTCCGGATCAGTTCATCGATCGGCTACGGAACTATCTGATGAAGTGGATAGGGCTATCAAATACTGACGAGAGCTTTGAAGCGCTGGCAAATTTGTTCATCAAGGAGCAGTTCATGGACGCAGTATCACAGGACCTGGCCATTCATTTGCGAGAGCGGAATCCAAAAACGCTCCAAGGCATTGGAAACATGGCTGCGCAGTACTTGACGGCACACCATGAAACTCTATCATCATCTCGGCCGAAGTCACTTTCTGACATGGATTCTTCTTCTGACCACCAAGGATCCTTGAACCACCGTAAAAGCTTGACCGACCGCGCCATCTCGCAGAGACCAGCGCAGAAGTGTTTTCGATGCGGTAAACCAGGGCACGCAGCAAGAGAGTGTTGGTCAAATCCAACCCCCCCCCAGCCGGCAATCAAGTGTTTCAAATGTGGCAAGCCTGGCCACAGAATACAAAATTGCAGGGAACGAACGGTAAATATCGCAACAACCGTTCAAGAGGACACTGAGAGCCATCCCACAGAAATGTCCGCATTATGCGCCATAGCAAACGAGGAATACGCTGAGGAAGCTACCCCACAGGAGATTGAGTCTTTTGTGAAAGACGACAAGCTACTCCTACCCAACGGTAAGTTTGTGCCATACTTGGACGCGTGTTTCGTGAGTAGGAGAGGCATTTCCATGCCTGTAACCATAGGAAGAGTTGGAAATCAACTGGTCGACACACTAAGAGATACAGGCTGCAGTGGTATCATAGTGAGGAAATCCCTTGTGTCAGACAACCAGCTCACAGGAAAAGTCACTGCATTGAGGTTTGTGGACGGCACGATAAAAAGGGCCCCACTAGCCAAGATCCACATTGGCACCCCCTACTTAACCGGTGAAGTGGATGCAGTATGCATAGAGAACTCCATATGTGGGCTGGTGATTGGAAATGTCCCCGGGGCTCTCCCTGTGGATAGTCCTGACCCCAAATGGCAGGAGAAGATGGAGCCGTTACACGCCCAAGCCATCCAGCTCTACCAGCAGACGCGCTTGAAGGAGCACCAGCTCATTCCCCAGCGCCCGCGCAGAGAAGCCAGCAAGCGCGAGAAGAAGCTCAAAGACTTCAACGGTCGATTGGAGGTCGAGCGCGGGAACCGACTCCTCGAATGTAAGGAGCAGAGGCGCACGGAACGGCGCGAAGCCTTCTATCGCCAGAAGGAGGAAGAGGAGCAGTGCCTGCTTGATGAACTGAAGAAGCAGCACGAAGAGGAAGAGAGGAAGAAGTTGGAACTCTCAAAGGAGGAAGAGGGATTAATCCGTCGCAAGGGGGGCGACCTGCAGCGGGGAAAATTTCCTACCCGCTCAGACGCCGAGCGCAATGGCGAAATCAAAGAGGGCAAGTCGACTCCTTAGCGCCCCACCAAGAATATAGCGTGGTGCGATAAGAAAAAGGCAAAGATGGACACGAGGCGTATCAAGGACGAAGGGCGAGAGCCCCTGTTGGAGCGCCTGTCGAGCCAGGACATCCGGTGCATGGATCCGCCCAAGGAGAAGCCCCCACCGCCCCGCAACGGCGACGAGCACTGGAGGAGCGACAGACGAGACACCTCGGCGAAAGGACGACCGCCGAGGACCTTCTAAAGCGGACGAAGCGACCACATGGAGAAGATCGGAGCCTGTAGGCGAGCCCAAGAAGGACGGTTTTCGAAGTCAGCCGAAGAAGACTTCTAATGCCTGGCGGGTCAGCCGGCGGCCATGGGTCAGGATCCAACGTGTGTGTGTGTCTGGGATAAATTTTATTGGTAAATTTATTCTCAGTGGGGGGATATGTCACACACGTAATATCTGATAATTTGTCTTTATTTTCTGGCGAGAGCTGTGACGTGATATCGTGGGACCTACGTTCGCTTAATTGAGGCTGACACGTCTTCCAAAGGAATTCTAGAATTTTCGTTCGCTTTGATCGGCCAGTTTCCCTCCTAATTATTCTATTGAATATTAAATTGGATTAAGATTATTGCGTTTTTGCCATGAAAGAAAGCATTTGATGTCTGGAGTTAAGAATTCTCATTGTATGTTGATGTAGCATTGGGATTTTGAATGATCCGTATTTGTTAGTGTTCCGAGGAATTCAATGTCGAGGCCTTCATTCTTCACAGAAGACAGACCATTTTTTTGTGCTTGGAGAAGAAAGTTGTGTTCGGGAGCAGAGTGGGTTTCGAGCGTCTCGGAAGGCTATTGCAGTTTGGGCTATTGCTATTTAAGGCTATTGTAATTTAAGGCCATCCTGATTTAAGGCTACCGTGAGTTAGGTTACCGTGAGCTAAGGCTACCGTGAGTTAGGTTACCGTGAGCTAAGGTTACCGTGAGCTAAGGTTACCGTGAGCTAAGGTTACCGTGAGTTAAGGTTACCCTGAGTTAAGGTTACCTTGAGTTAAGTTTATTGTGATTGATTGACTTAGTGTAAGACAACCGGCAGAGTTGTACCCCCTTTTGCATTTTAGTGCGGGTTTACCGCGAGTGTTGTGCCTCTCGTGCATCTTTGGTAGGACAACCGTGTGTGGTGTCCTTGTTTTGTGTGGCCCATACTAGGCCTGATATTGGTGGTCGTGAGTGCCCCTTTATTTTTGTACGCGTAGGTACATTGTAGTTACGTTACCGGTGAGTGCTTCCCTCTGTGGCTCAACCTTCTTTCTCCGTGGTCTCATAGATAGGAATATCATACGTGCGTTATTTTTGTGTACATATTTCTTCTTGTGTCGTCCATACTCTAAATATTTTTATATGTTCCAAAAGGACATTCCTTAGCTCGACCTATCAAAGTTGTAATTTATTCTCGGAATATATCGGCATTTTCAAGTCGATTCATTTATCAAACATTTGTAAATAAAGTTTTTTCGTTTTAAGTCGACGCATCTTCTATCCTTGGCTATAAACTTTTTGGGTTAAAGAATCTGGGCATAATCATGTCCAAGGAGTATTCAGGAAAACGAGATAGGGAAATGCATATTGAGGCTGGCCACCCCGTTCCTGAACCTCACTGTGAGAGGACGACCTCGAAGGACCACCTCCACCTCCCCCCGATCTCCTCGTCGTGTAGAGGTCACGTGGCCTTAATCAGGATTCCAAAAAGGAAGGAAACAAAGAAATTCTCGCGTGGGAAGAACCAACGCGACTGTCCACAACTGTGTTTGCTTAAGACGGCCGATCCCCCGCTGAGACGCCTTCACCGAGAACCCCATGCCCAACGGACATACTAATCCCTCGCAGATACGAGTCTCCAGCTAACCCCCATGCCTTGAGGCGAGGATCGCCGCCTGAACGAACGTCTTCCCAAGGCCACTATGTTCCCCCGGGACTGCCATGCCCTGGAGGCCTTCTAGCAAGCAAGGCAACGAAGTATTTAGTCGGAGGTCACCCGTTACTCGTGAGTGTACCGCCTGCTTTTCGCGAGGATACCCCCCCCTCCCCGTCTCGAGTTAAATCTCGGAGTTAGAAGGTTTCGTCAGTTAGACTAATTGCTGTGAATTTCGGCCAGTCAATAGGCAAACTCGCGAAGCGGCATTTCTTCAGAAAATTGTGCGACCCACTCATCTCACCCAGTTTTCAAGATTACTTCGCTCCCTCGTTCGAGATTTCCTATTCCCGCATACAAGAGCATCTCGCCCCTAGTTCAAGAATATCTCGCCTCACCTTTCAAGAGTAATTGGCCCAGTATTCAAGATTACCTCACTCGTGCGCGAGGTAATCCAACCCCGCCGTTGAGGTTACTTCGCCCCCGCCGCAAGATTATGTCACAATCCGAGCTTTGGTTTTACCCTCCGCCCCCACTCCCTCACCAAGAGTGAAGTCTACATGATAAAAGCATTTTTACATTTTATACTCCGTCACGAAGATTATCCTCTTTTGTCATTATCTTCCTTTCTGATCGAGTCCAGCATTTATGCCCTGATTGTCTCTTTAGTAATTGAGTTATTATTTCCTTTGAGCCCGACATTATTTCTCAATTTTTCCCAATGTATATATTTCCATATTTATCTTGTTTTTGTTGTAATTAAACCTTTATTTGGGGTAATGTTTCAATAACCTTGAATGAAACCTGGCATTTAAAGAACTCCCCGGCCAACAATTACGCACTCGCCTAGATTTAATCGCTTTAAACACCCCCGAACCCAGGGAAGACTTACTGTCACACTTCATTAGCTCCGCACAACCGGTCATCTTTCGGCCAGCTGCCACGTGTGTAATTGCCTTCACAGCTGTTAAGGTATACACTTACGATACCACGACACTCACTTTCTGGGTGGTGTGCTCAGTCTTCCGGCGGGAGATTAAGCGCGTGTCCTCATCGCCATTGGTGAACTGAAGCTCCTCGGGGGGTTCCAGGGGGGTCACAGGCCCGTCAAAAGTCTTAGGGCCGTAGTCGACGCTGTATGTGGTAGTGGTGGTCGTAACCTGGGGTTCGCCGCTACGTGAGGAAGAGAAACAGGGGCCGTTAACTCTCAAAGTCGAGGACTGTGCTTAAAGAGAATGATGTAATCCGACGAGGTCGTAGACTTTATTATAAGTGAAAAGAGGGAGAACCAGTGAGAGCATCTTCACCAGAACGCCATTTAAAAGGAGGAGGTAGTGAACATAGTAAAGTTAAGGAAATCAAAGTGGGTGGGACAGAGGCCGGGTACATACAATAAAAGCCTTTTAGGACCGGGGTCAAGCAGATAAAAAGGAGGGAAATGAAGGTTAAAGAGGATAAAGGCCGCATCACAAACCTCCATGGAGGAGTTCATGCAAAGGGTAAAGCACAGCATGAGCACCGTCTAGCGAAGGGCTCGTCGACACATTCTAAAGCCACACGTCCCCTCTAAGTATTAAATTTAACCCGCCTTTCACTGGGGTGCCAAAATGCATCAAGCTAAGTATACTGTAGAAAAGAGCAAAAGAAAAGTATTCGATGGAAAAGGTTATTTTAGAAGACTCTTGAACAGTCACGAGCGATGAGTGGATACATGCAGGAAAACTGATAAACCAAACCAACAACCATGCCACGAATAAATCGCCTTACTTCAAATATTCCTAGCGCCTAGCAACAAAAACTCGAAGGGGGTAAAGCAACCGATGGGGAATCCTCCACAAAAATCTCGCTCGTGGCACGGTCTGTGTGAGCGAGCGTGTTTATGGTGTTTGCGTGAACAAGATAGCTGTATGCACGTCTTCTTCGCCGTTGTTCTAGTTGGCAAATGCCAAAATTACCTTTTCCCAGTGTCTTGCTGTCGGTTGTGCAGTTTACGTGTCAAGGCAGGTTTGGCCAGTTCCTTTGTTGCCAGGGCTTGAATGTTGCGTGTTAGGTTTAGGATATTGCAGGTGTTGTCGTAGCTCTGTGGTTGTTTATGCTTTTGATGAATTCTCTGATGTTAGGTATCATTCCTAAATGATAAGACCGAGACGGTTGATTTGAACTTTAAGGCCCATATTCCTAGAAAGAGTACAGGCACTAAAAGAAGTTCAAAGCCCAGTGCCCAATGCCTACAGGAGTGAACGTTGTGAACTCACAAGTGGGATCATGCACAAAAGAATACATAATTAAGCTCCGCTTACCTACACATCCAGAAACAGTAACACATTCTTCCAGGAGCGTGCAAAGACATTCAGTAAGGCAAGTGTTGTCGTCCCTCCATCTGTATCGAGGGAAGTACGACAGAGAACAAGGGGAAAGGGGCATGCCGATTCCCGCAATTGGCAAAATGCGATCCCCAAAACAATGGAAAGATAAAGAATTCGCAAGCTACCCTACCCCGCGGGGGATCAGGGAGAAGGAGAGGGTGGAGGGGGGTTATGGGGCGAGCAGCAAACTTACAAGTGATGGCCAACGGGAAGGGTGAGTTTGTCCGGCAAAAATCTGCAAGAAAACAGATTTTGTATTTATCTAAAACAAAAGCGAAAACCAACGAGAACAGATGGCATACACTTTGAAAAGGACTGCGGCCAAAGTGGTAAAGTTGGAGGGGTGAAGTATACATTGGCCAAGATAACCAGTAGGGAGAGTACTGGTGCCGTTGGACACAGTGAAGGGCGCGAAACTCTCGCAATGAAAGCAGGCTTCCTTTGTGAAGAAAGGGTTGAAGAAAGATGGTATCAAGCAAACTAAAATTACGCTTAAGGTCTATAGGCAAGGAAAGTGGACGTGAAGAAAGTGCCTGTACCGTAAAAAGGTTCAGTTATCTCCACCTGTGTTCTGATTCATTTCCGGAGATTCACTCATCAACTTACGCTTGGCTGGAGACCAACTGATAAGGAAGAGGAAGGGTGGAAGGGTGGAAGGCTATATTCCCAGTTATCCGCTCTCGCCAATGTGTCCTAACCTAATCTACCCCCCCACCCCCAACCCCCGCCCTTTTACAAGATTCTCATCAACTACAAGGCGGATCTGAAAATACCCTCCCCACCCCAACCATTCAATCTCCCTAAACATGAGCTACATGGATCCATACAGGCGTCGGAAGCTACTGTATCGGGTCTACTCATGCCCAAACCTACGGTCTGCTTCGTCTGACTGCATCCTTCTGCCTTCAGAGGACATCCGGGTGACTCGGGGTCGTAAATATTAAGTGACGTGCCCCAGTCTCCTTCGACCAACTACCCCTTGGGATCGGCATTTCCACCACTCCTCAAAAGCGATAACCCAACATTCACTCTAAATAAAAGCTACAGGTGTTCAAGGTCAAACCACACTAAAGATTAGGGGTGGAACGCGTGATCGTTCATCCTCAAGCGAGTTCCTCTAACCCAAATAAAAAGGAATCAATGGATTCGAACATGTTAAGTAGTCTAGTAGTCGTCTCAACGACCTCGCTTGAGGAGGAAAATCTGGCATGGGAAAACAAAATATAGCATCCAAAGCACCACAAAACACCAAGATAATGGAAATAACTAATGTAAAAAAAAAAAACACTATTAAAATATGAGTGAAAAGGAAATATAATTAGTGCGATAAACATTATTTATACAAAGGGATTTTTTTCAAATGTGCGCATCATGAAGGGGAAAAAAATGATGAATAATGGGTGAAAAGCAGCGGGTGTAAAACGGAATACCAGTGCATTTTTATCGGGTTAGGAGAGTGTGGATTATCAGTGGAACGATTCATAAATGGAGGAAACACCAAGGACCCGCCAGGTAAGTGCAAATCTCTCATAATGAAATTTACCTTCTGGATTCCGCACACTTAAGACACCATTCACAGATGGCGCCTTTCGCCGCTGTTGGAACAAAAACATCATTTAGTCGCACCGGGGGCAGGAGAGAGAGGGAAGGATGGGGGCAGACATCGCCCCCCCCCAAAGGAAGGGCAAGCGAATGGACAACGTCCGCTTACCTTCCTAACAAAAAAAAAAAACGCCCACTAAATGCCTTCTCAATTTTCATTACAAACAGACCCAGACTCGCGAAAACCAAGAACACTTCGGTCGAAAGTAATAGTTAGGGAATGTGTGCGGAAGGTAGATGACCCAAATACTTAATCGGGGCACTAGGATCAACGCCTCCTGAATCAACGCCAGTTGCGTGGCGAAGGCAAGATATGATGGCACCGGGAGGGAGAAAGAAAAGCAAAAAAAATAGAAACAGTGGAGGGGGGACACAGCGTAATTCAACGAGTGCACGCTTCCCCCACGAGGTAAAATGAAGTGCAAGAAAGACAGGGGAAAACAAAAGAAGGTAATGGTTGAAATAGAGAGCAACAGCGACCCTCTCTGGTTGTTGCAGCCCTTGGCGAGGGCACTGTTGACAAGGCCTCTACCGCCCCGTGTCTCTGGAGATGAGTGATGGGCGTCAGTCAAAGGAAGGGGTGGAATGAGGGCGGGGAAGGGGTTTGGACCTAGAAAAGGGATAGCTTGTATAAGTGGAGATTGATTTGTGCGGGATGCCTGAGGGTAGGTTGAAATAGCCTACCCCCTCCCCTTGGAGATGTGGAGATGTTTCGCGAGGGATGCGGTGGATCTTGCAGCATATGGTGGCAAGTGTCACGGGTTGCGAACGTAATGTGATTAGGTGTAGTGCATTCTTTTCCTGTTTTGAGTGTATTTAAATGGGTGGATGATCTGGTACTCAAACTATACTGGCGTAGGGGGAGTGTGGGGCAGATGTAGTGTTTAAGAATGTGTGTCAGGAATTCCTACAGTGTTTTCATTTTTTAATCTTTGCTTTAAATAAATGTTGTTAGTTATGTCTGAATCATAGTCTTCCTCTTAAACAAAACACACACACAGTGATCGCCGTCATGCCGGATACAGGAGTAACCGTCTCAACGGGCACAAATAAAGAGCACAAAGGGGAGACAAAATTGAACACTCCGAGCCCTCACGGAAACCACATTTGGGCAATCAAAGGAATCCATCCTCCTCCATTACAAGCAGTATATTCAACTCTCACTCTCCTCTCTCCACTGTCTGGGTACTCAGACTCGCATCCATTAACCTCAACACACTGCAGCAGGCAAAAAAAACCCCAAAGCACTCCACCTCGAATGGGATGCACCCCCCCCCCCCAATTAAAGTAAAGGTCATACCCATAAAACACTATATTGACCTCAGTGAAATACAAAACGCACTACAACAGGCATAATCCAAGCCACTCATCCTCCTACGACCCAATGCACAAAAACTCAAAGAACATAGGACAGATACCCGAATCCCACTTGCCAGTAACCAGACCACCTTTACTCATAAACATATTCACACCTAGCACAACAAAGCATCCATTCTGTCGAGTCCAAAACACCTTCACAACGCCCTCCCTCCAGATATCAGTCCAGAAGAAACATCCCTGCAACGACACGGTTACACCTTCGCAAAGCTCCGGTGCGTTCACCAATCAGAACTAAACACGTACAAATACCGCACTGGCCTGAGGAACTCAGATATCTAGCATGCCATCATAAACCAGACACAGTTCAACGCATATTCACATCTCCGACACAAGCACAATTAACACGCAACCTGTAGAATAACGAAGTGCGGCATCTCTGGGAGAACCCCGTCGAGGCAGCCGACTTATGGGTCGGTATCTCGAAGGACTTTTTCTTGTTATCCTCTGACAAAATAGGGAGTGAAGGCGGGGGGGGGGGGGGGGAGGCACTGGGAGCTGTGCTGGAGCCAAAGTTATAAGTCTGATCTGTCGTTGTTTGCGCCCCAGAAAGGGAATGTCGTGGCTTTGTTATTTAGAACTAAGTGAAACCAACGAGAGCATCGCCCGCACAGGTTGTAAGGAGAGACATCTGTAAAGGAGTGAAGATCGATGAAATTAAAATGGCTGAAAGATAGCCGCAAATCCAACTGAGGAAGGTAGGGTCAGGAGGGCACGCAATCCTTCAGATGCGAGATGCAGTATGGTTACTCCTGCAACACCTGACATCCCTTTGGGAGGATGTAATGGCGAAGAGATTGAAGCGGGTGGAGGCGAAAACGAATCCTTGTGTGACTGTTGTCTGTCTGTCGCGTATTGCTCGGCCTTGGCGACCTGTGAGGAAGTTGGAAAGTCTATGGTTGGTGTCTCGTATGAATGAAATACTATAGCTACAGGTGATGGTTCGGTATGTCTCGTTTTAGTATGTCAAGTGAGTATTTTGCGGAGGGACAAGGTGAAGGTGGTGCAACGAGGATCGATGCTGTGGTTGGCAATAATAGGCCACACCGGCAGAGTGTGCAGTAGTACCAGGGGGACACAGCTTGCCACCCCGTTAAAACCATATTAAAAGCTTCCAGGAACAAGGCGAGTAATCAAAGGTAGGGAGTGAACCGCTGTCATCAAGGGAGGGGGGGGAAGCCTTGAAAGTGGGGAAAATCAAAACAAGTAGAGCAAGAGAAGATCAGTGTTGCAATCCTCCCTCCACGATACGGCTTTTGTGCCGAGCCTTCCGCCTTCACCACGCGGGAATAGAGTCTATTGAGGACATAGGTGCCAAGAACAGAAAAAATAGTTTTAAAAAATCACGCAATATATTCTCGAGCAAATCTCTTCAATCAAATATGTTGGGGACAGTAGGGTCTAGTCAAAACCTCCATGAACAAATACGTACGTGGACAAAGGCAGTATTCACCTTTATCTCAAATAATTTAGAAGAGAAGCCTCCACCCCTGGCTGGAACTCTGGGATCGAGGGGGTTTCTTCAAAATTAAACCGCCTTGCATCCTACTACCCCTAAGGGGAGAGATGAAAATATTTTGATACAGACACCTCTGCTTGGAAGCCTATCACCACACGCAAAATGAACGAGTTTTCAGAGTGAAACCCGAACCCCGCTGATCATGGGTGCACTCAAACGCAACTGACACTTTTTCATGCCGGACCCGAGTATACTAAGTGAAACAAAGCCAGAAAGTACCTTTGGGAAGTGACTTCTGTCCGCTTCACAGTTTCTTGCTGCTTCTCTTGTACGACTCGATTCACCACCCTAGAGAACGACCACAGGGATATCAGGAAGACGAAGACGACCAAGAGAGACAGCGAAGGACGACAGCAAGCAAATAGAGATTAATCCCATAAATCAGAATAATGGCACGGTAAGCAGCGGATCAGCGCCATTCATACCCCCATCCCCCACAAAAAAAACACACCAACCACAATATATATGTTACACTTAAAGCATAGTACAACAAGACGACTACTAATCAGAGAGGAGGCAGAAGAAAATACGCAGCAATTAACATGTTTTAACATCTTTCCGGGCTGGTGACTGACTCATATTGCGTCCTTCAAGACAAATCGTACGTTCATGAAGGGATCAGCTTGTTCGGTACACGCGATGACACTTACAAGTAGGAAATGATTGGGCTGATGTCGTGAGGGAATGAACTTTGAAAGTCTTCCGTTGCTAGTAGCAGAGACGCACGAGCCTCCTAAGTGTGTTGGTCATCGCTAGCATGTGTAAGGGTGCTTTTTTTTTATTTAGCGCGGCCATCTGGCGACTGCCTTCAAAGACATGAGTCGCCATAAATTAAATTTCAGCCTAGTGCTAGGCTAGTTTTTTTTAAAAAAAACAAAGAAAAATCAAAGCAAAAAACAAGAAAAATAAATCACGTTCCGCCTCATGAACATACAACAAAGAGATTCATATAAAATGGAGGGGGCCAGCGACCTTCAAAACGTCAGTTTGTTTTTTTTTAATTTTGAGAGCCCATCTGGAGACTGCCTACTAGGGCAAAAGTGGCCGTACTCAACAACAGCCTACTACTAGGATATATTAAAAAATGAGTAACAATATGTCAATAACAAATAAAGATAAAAAGGACAGGGGCTAAAAACAAAAACTCAGAGAGAAAAGAAAAAAGGCAACAAGAATGAAGCGTGCTAAGGTGTTGGGGGTAGGCTCATCTCTGCCCGGCGCAGGAACATGCGACCTAAACAAAAAACAGGCAAATAAAAGGAGGAGGCTCGCATCCGCCAAAAAGTCGTGTAGTCCGCGAGTCTATGTGTATGAACTAGTCCCGAGTACAAGGGACAAGATGTAGCGAGACGGGTAACGTGCGCGAAGATCACCCAGACCAGGAAAATTCAACAAGAATGTGCCGACAGTCTAGGAGACAATGCAGTCTTCACAGTAGGGGGCAGGCGAGCTGTCCATCAAATGGCGGTGCGTGCAGCGAGTGTGTCCAATTCGGAGACTACAGAAGGAAACCTGAAGCTGTCGCGGCATTGGGGGGTTGGTCCATGGGAAGGGTCACTGCGCAATTGCAAGTTTCTCATCTTCTTAGCAAAGCCGCCGGAAGGTCTGGCCGTATTCCTGCCATGAAATTAGTGTGAGGAAGAGCAAAACGCTGGTCTGATCGCCCAGTACTCTCAGACTCTTTGGCGCCCTCATTCCCCGCAATTCCCACATGTCCAGGAACCCAGCTGAAGATAATCTCGACATCCACCCAACTCGACAAAACCGTGGCCTCACGAATATCGCAAAACCAGGAGATGCGGAGAGTACAATGCCCCGAGAGCACTCAGGGGGCTTTGTGAGTCGCTAAAAATCACAATTCGGTCTCCGAACCGGGCACGTCCTGTTATCTCCCGGACCAAGCGGTGTATTGCAACCAGCTCGGCCGTGAAGACAGATGCAGCGCCTGGCAGATTTAACTTCAAACAGAATGGATAGGGCGCGGATACCGATCCCCTCTTGGGACTTTGAGCCATTCGTATACACTGGCACGGTTTCAGCGTGACACGGTGTGCTGCAAAAGCTTTGGGAGCAGAGCCGCAGCGACAAATAGTCAAGGGGGTACTCTCCTGGGTGGCGTCCTAGGCAGAACCAGGTGCGCCGTGCCACCGGTCCAAGAGCTATACCAAGCTCTCGAAAGAGTTTCCTAGGAAGGCGTCTCGGCGGCATAGACACGGTCGAAATCAGTGAGATCTGTTGGCGACAGCGGGAGGCGCAGGGCTCGCGCGTATAGGTGAGTAATGCACTGTGCACGGTGTATAGCGGGAGGCATCTCCCCAGCATCGACAAGTAGGCTGTGAATGAGGGGACGAACGGATGGAACTGGTCGCAGGGCAAGGCAGGTGTGGTGGCTCAAGTCCACCTTCCGGAATACAAGCTCGGCTGCGGATGCATGAAACTCGCATCCGTAGTCGAGGTTCGAACGAACATAGGATCAATAAAAAGTAAGGCAGTAGCCCTATCAGCGCCCCAGGCGCTGAACGTCAATGAGCGAAAAATATCCATGGCGCGGGTACAAGAGACCCTAAAGCTGCGAATATTAGTATCCCAGGTGAGGCGTCATTCAAATACAAGACCAAGGAAACGGAGCGAGGCCACGACTTCCGAGCGAAATTCATTTAGAAACTAGTCTGGGTCAGGGTGGAGCCGTGGATGGCAGCAGAAGTGCACCAGTTTAATCTTGGCCGAGAAAACCCGAAGCATGTGTGCTTAGAAATAGCGAGGCGCGGTTCAATGCCTGTTTGAGTCGACACTCCAGAGTTGGCATCTGGGCCGCGCCAAAAGAGATCGAAAGGTCGTCCACGTAGAGCGGAACGAGAACATCTTTCTGCGACACCGGTGATGCCGTTGATGCTCAGGGCAAAGAGTGTGACACTGAAGACACTTTCCCGTGGGACACCCTCTTCCTGCTCCATTGGGCAGGATAGTACTTACTCGACCAGTACACGGAATCGACGATCACGCAAAATTCAGATATAAAGATTGGGAGGCGTCTCCTGACCCCATCGTGTGTGTCTCCATGATACGGTGGCGTAGTGCTGTCTACGAAGGAAAGCCTCGCAGACGGCATTTTCGAATCCAAGCAGTACATCTGACATGGAGTGAAACTTGCTGAACCCGCAATGTGCAAAAAAAAAACAATCTAACATTTAGCAATTTCTTCAACTTGCACGCGCAGGAGATTAGAGAGATTGGGCGAAAAACGGCCGGAGTAGAGTGATCTCTCCCCGGTTTGCGAAAGGTGAGCAGAATAGGCATTCTCCAGGTATCTGGGAGGATACCTTATACCCAAATCCTATTGAACAAATCTAACAGAAAAGGCCATGTCTCGCTCACTCAGGTCGAAGCATGGCGTAGGGAACATTGTCCGGACCACGGGAAAATGCGCGACATCACAACGCGCATTGAATGTTGGCGGAGATCATACTGGCTAGAGAATACGGAGAAAGTGGTGGCGAAGGACTCCGCCACGAACGCGGGGTCACAGATTGCGGTCCTATTTTCCTGGAGAACTTGCCCCGAAGCCTTTTGATTTGCTTCCACACCCCTACTAGAGTGGTATTCTCGTAAAGTGAAGGCACGTATAACTGCCAGGAAGAGCGGCGAGCGTGCTTCGAAACATAGTGGAACTTAGACCTAGCTCAAGGAAAGTCGCCGACAGTGAAATCGGTAAGGCGGCGATAATATCAGATGTAGGCATAACGCCTGTTTGAGGGCAGCCTCACACTCGGCTGACCACCACGGGAGCGGTCAGCGTTCAAAGAAATCAACGTTCTAGGAATAATAGTTTGGACCACGTAGATTTTATGCCGTAGAATACCTTAACGGCCTCATCCACCGACCTAAATAAAGTCGTCGACTGAGGGAGAGAAATGGGTCATTTCTTGAAATGCGGACGACCGCGCCAGCGCCAAGCACTACCGGGCGGGCTCTCAGGCCGCAGTGGCACAGAAAATGATATTTGAATAGTAAAGTGATCACTATCATGGAGGTCATCGACTACTACCCACCTAAAATCAGGCTGTGCATCCATTGAGCACGAAGATAAATTGGTCTCGTCGATCAGGTCGGCAAAGACCTGACCCCTGGGATTGATAGAGTAGTCTCCCCCAGAAGGAGTGTCTACCGTTTAGATCGCCGAGCATGAGAAAGGGCCTCGGCAACCATGCCACGACGCGGCGGAAGTCCACCGCGTCGAAGTCGACTAACGGTGGAATGTAAGAAGAAATAAGAGTATACTTCCAATCCAAGGGCAGCTGCACAGCTATTGGCTGAAAGTAGGTATTCAAAGCGAAGAGAAGAAGCTCCTTAAGTGCTGTCCTCCTTTAGGGAGGCAGCTTTAGGAACCACGGAAAATTACTTCACGACCAGCTTCAGGCATGTTGCCTCCTACGAGTTCAACGACTGTGGAGCCGCGCGGCCGTTTCGGCTTACGGTAAACGGTCACGCTGGGGGAAGGGGGTTCGGGGGGTGCTGGTTTTCGTCGGGGCTGGTGTGAACTCTTTGTGTCGCCAGCTGTACCAGGGGCGAACCTGAGGTGGGTATAACCGGCAAAGGGGAAACGACTGTGCTCGTAGGCCTGCAGGGGCTAGGAATAGTGGGTATATTTTAAAAACATTGAGGCTTATGACGTCCCAGGCAGCGGCGGGCGCGCCACGACCAAGTCGTTAGCCTCGCGAAATCAGAGTCGATCCTGGGCCTGAACGGCCAGGATTCCCTTCTCAAGGATAGAAACCACATTGCTTCGATGAAGAGGGGTGCGGCTCTCCGCAATTGAAACACTTGGTCACACACGATTTCGGGTAACCCCAAATTTGAAAGCTAGAGGAGCAATTCGTATGGCCCCCGCTGTGGCAGTAGTAGCACTTCCACGGCAGTAGCTCGAATGCCTTCACGCGGTAGCAATACCAACCGGCACGCACCGACTCTGGGAGCTTGTCACACTCGAACGTGACGAAGAGTGTAGGGGTAGGTCTCGAGGCCCCTCCCAGTCTTCTCATCACACGTTAGATTTGATCGTTCCTTGGTCGGCCAGCTCTAAGATGGTCACATATGAAGTAGTCCACGAGTTCCCTCACATAAACCACTCATTTCACCAAGTTCATGGTAGAGTGCGGCGTTACACTTACCGGCGTGCCATCAGGTGTCCGAAGGGCATTAATCAAGGCCGCCTCGGAAGGATTCGACGCATTCGCCAGAAGGATAATATGTTACCATCAGTGGAGCGAATAACGAGAAAGCGTTTGAAGACAGCCGGCTCAAAAACACCAGGTTGTCTCTGAATGAGGGACCCCGACGTAATCGAGGCTTTGCCCTGCGCACGTCCGCCTCCGCGGATCCCGCGGAGGGAGAAGAGCCTAGTCTTTTTGGTCTTTCTATTTTTCTTCTTTTTGTGAGAGGAGGGCGAGGAATGAACCCGCTTCTCCCTTCCGCCGACAGGAGCCCCTAGGCAAGATGGACCGGCCTCAGCAAGAGCCTTCTCTGAAATGGAGAAGGTATTGGCTGTCACAGGGGCACCAGCCGGGGAAGGAGATCTTTCCTACCCTTGTAAGGCCTCGGGGACACCGAGCCGTCTGACAATGCACTTGCATAGGGTCAGACACGGGTTCGGTGCTTGTCACTGAGCCTGGGTTCGACTCCATGGGAGATCCTACCCTCTGGGGCTGGGTCGCCTAAGGGACCTTGTCTATCTCGATGGGTGGCCTATATGTGACCCCCCCCCCGGCACCTCCAAGACATTACGGATCCTATTCGAGGTACCTTTTGTCTCGTCTTGGGGCGGCGAATCGGCATCCATCGAGGAAGAGGGGGGGGGGGGAAGGTAGGTACGCCAGGCCTCAGTAAACTCATAATACACGAGTGCAGAAAGTTATGGGGCACAGACCGACGGGCCCTGTCATGCCTTGCCCCCTAGGGGGACTGCCACTGGAAAGGAGTCGCACGAGGGCGCCTCCAGAGAAAGGGGTGAGGGCAGAGTCAATCGCACCCGTAGTCATAGGAGAGGAGTAAGCCTACCTTCCGGTAGAAGAAATCTGGAGGGTCCCCTGAGAGAGAATAGCGGGGAGACCTCCTTTTCTGGCGTAGAGTTGGCCGAGAGCAGCTCCGACGGTGGTAAAGGAGAAGTGAAGAGGCTTTTTTTTCTTATTTCCATCATTGGGAATTGTGAGCCTATAAAATTCACGGGGCGCAAACGCTAACCGCCCACCTCACTAGCCCGCTCTACGAGGGGTGAACACGGGGCCGACAAAGCCAGGTGCATCCATTCAAGACCACTCTCCCACCCAGTGGCCAGGCAGCCCTTTGACATCGCGGCTCCACCTTGGGCTGTACGTAAAACTGATAGACCGTGCAAGGAGAAAGAAGGCTATGTGAGGAAGGTGAGGGTGTGGCAGGTTGTACGTAAAACTGATAGACCGTGCAAGGAGAAAGAAGGCTATGTGAGGAAGGTGAGGGTGTGGCAGGTTGTCACCCCACCCCACCCCAAAAAACCGAGCTCAGTGGTGAGGGGTCGTTGCCCCCCCCCACCCAGTCCTGATCCACGATGGTTGGGTGAGAAGAAGCTGGTCGGTGTCTACCCTGTGAAATTAGAGGCCGGCCAGAGAAAGTAGTGGGGAAGGTTGCAGGAAAAGTTAGGAAGCAGGGTAAGAAGAGACGGTGTCAGGTTTATTTTTTTACGAGCCCATCTGGCGACTGTCTACCGAGTCCCGTCACCAAGGCTGCCAGGAAAGCAAATCGCCGTGCCCCTTACGAGGTAAAAAGATTCATATAGTCCATGAACTCGTCCCCGAGTACAAAGGACGAGCGGTAGCGACCCCGCTTATCGCGGTACCGGGACGGGTAACGTGCGCGAAGATTACCCAAACTGGGATATACAACAAGAATGTGTCAAACCGTCTGGGCGACAACTGAATCGTCGCCATAGTGTGGGCGAGAGCTCCTTCAAATGTATGTGCCCAATTCAAAGACAACAGAAAGCGACCTATAGCCGTCGCGGCACTGGCACGCAACTTTACCTCCTCTCGGCCGTCTCCCCTCGCCTTTGCCAAGCGGCCAAGAAGGTTGCCCTGTTTCCTGCCATGTAGTCGGTGTGAGGAAGAGCCAAACGCTGGCTTTATCGCCTAGTCCTCCCACATGTGCCTAAAGGTGCAGGACGAGTGCAGTGGAAGATAATCATCATCTAGAAGAAATCCACCGTATCCATGGAAACACTTTAATAGGAGTATTAGTTTCCGAAGAGCACCGAGCTCCATTGGACTGGAGATGGCGAAACAATGCAATTCAGAAACTAAGTCTCCAATTAAACTGTTTGCAAGCATAATTCCGCTATTTTGTTCCATTTATCTCTTCAGCTATTAGGGGCTAATGGCTATTATTTTTCCGTGAAGCTAAGCCCCAACGGTGAGGGACCTAAACAGACCACTGACCAGATTGCTATCTTCGGTATATAGAGAATGGGTGGGTGATGTATTTCATCGCTACTGCAAACAGGAAGAGCCTGTTGTCGTCTATCGCCACCTATGGTACAAGTTGCTGGCGCAGCTCACGTCACATATACCCTAAATAGGCATACAAACGGATAAAAGCTGACGTAGTTCGAAAGCAATACGGGCTTGGGAGGGATGGTAGCGTAATTTGGTTTCGGGTCGCGCGATTATGAACCCTCTTGCTTGGGACCGAAGAAATATGATTCGAAAAAGGAAAGGCATAATTCAATGTAGACAAGTTCACTCAACAGAGAAAAGGAATATACAAAGGAAAGCGGGAAAGAAAGAGTAGGAATGGCGGAAAATTCAGTGTAAAAGTACTGCAATAACACAATATCAAATACACGGGCCAGAGAATACATTGGAAGCTCCCGCAAGACTTGTGCATCATTTTAACGCGGCCGACACCAGGGAGATGAATGCATACACGTTCGAAGGGGAGAGCAAACATGTGGCATCACCCGATAACACGAACGAGAGTAACTCAAACAAGCCGACAATCTCCGACTTTCCCATTACAAAGCTTACACCACCTGACGAATGGCGCCGAAGGTCAATTGCATCTCCGACAGAAGGAGCCCCCAAAAGACAGTCCTGACTAACACAATTCTCCTGCAATTGGTTTCGTTCCCCAGTCGCGGCATATGAACACTTTTAGTGCGGGAATATAGAGCACGGCATTCCTAGAGTCGGACCGAACCAAGAACAGGATAACGAACGCACCTTTTAACAACAATTAGGTAGGATGGTCGAGGACTGCTTCTCAAATGGAAAAGTATATAGGGGCCCATAGGCCGAGAGAACGAATAGCACCCATCTACCCCTCTTCTTTTTCAGATTGCACCTGGGGGTGAACGAACCGAATATACAAGAGAGGGGAGGACAGCAACAATTAGATTCACGGTGAGTTGCCCCACTGAAGGCCACCCTCCATCAGTCCTAAGCGTGCAATCAACACTATAAAAAAAATAACGGATGCTCGTTTCCTCCAAGGGGAACAGCACCACACATTGACGGGGTGAAACACTGTTCTACCAGATGAGGAATAACATCCCGTCTGCCTTAAATCGCTACAGACATCAAAGACCAGCAATTCGAATTAAATTGTGACACATGAAGAGACGCATCCACCATTAAATCGCTAATGCACGGAGAAGGAAAAATAAACCGTGGATCAATTTCCCTCTAATCTGTGAGTAGTGACTTCTTCACTATCTTCTCCTTCGGGGAAGAGGTCTTAAAGGGGGTCACGATTCCCCCACCACTTAAAAGAGACCCCCCCCCTCCACCAAAACTATTAAATAGTAAAGGGTCTTTAAACAAGGACGCTCGAGCTTTGTCAGGCGATAGTGGCCGCCATGTAGTTAAAGCGACATCTGGCAACCTCGCTGTGAACTGTTCAGTAGTACTTGGCAAGTCACGATGGAAGGTTATAGCGTTGAACAGCGTGTGCAAATCATCAAATGTTATTATTAAAATCAGTGCTCCGTTCGACAAACGTTCCGCGCATTACGTGACGAGGCCCATTTTTGGATGAATGGATTTGTGAGCAAGCAAAATTGTCGGATTTGGGACGAAAACAATCCACATGAGATACACCAGCACCAAATGTATCCCAACAAAGTCACTGTTTGGTGCGGATTTTCGTCTAACGGAATCATCGGTCCGTATTTTGGGGGGAACGAAGATGGGATTGCCATAACCGTCAACGACGAGACCTACAGATCGATGATAAGCAACTTCTTGTGGCCTCAACTTGAGTATATGCCTCATATGGATACTGACGACATGTGGTTCCAACAGGACGGCGCTACGTGCCACACTGCGCACGCCACGATAGACATTTTGCACCAGCGATTTCAGGGCAAGTTTATCTCGCGCGGCGGCGACATCAACTGGCCACCGAGATCATGCGATTTAACGCCATTAGACTACTTTCTTTGGGGTTACCTTAAATCGTAGGACTATGCGAATAATCCGCAAACAGTTGATGACCTCAAAGTCAACATAACGAACACCATCCAGCAAATTCAGGCAGATTTATGCGACAAAGTCATCGAAAATTTGGCCTCCAGAATACGTTCCACCAAGCGAAGACGCGACGGACATTTGAATGACGTCATATTCCACACTTAATGCCATAAAATGTACTTTCAAATTTAAAATAAATTGAGTGCATATATGACACACAGCTTGTTTTATTTACATTTAAAAATCGAGCGACCTTATTGAAAGACCCTTTAGTAGCGTGGAACTCACAGAGAATCTGTCATGTTTTGAGAGCGCAGGTCCCGTCAGTGGTGAGAGGGGGAAGGGAGACGTGTTCCGGGCGACGAGAGACGAATCTAGGAGGATCCGAGAACGGAAGAGGCGACCCTGCAACATAAGAAAAAAACCATAGTGAGAAAAACGGACCCACAAAACTGTTTGCGAATTCTTAAGGAGTATATCCCTCGACACCGCGCTCCCTCTCTAGAAGAGGGAGAGTGAGAATGGGTCGCGAGGGCGGGGATCCGGTCGCCTTCGGGGGAGAAATTGGACTCGAGCGCATATCCTTCCCTCGAGGGAGAGTAACAACAAGGAGTAACAACAAGGAAAGAAGGTACCCTAGGAGACCTTACGGTCCATTCAAGGAGGGTACCTTTGGACTAGCAATCGAGCGGGCACATGGCTGCTCAATTGTTTTGCGTCCCTAAACGGCCACTTTTCAAGACTTTGTCTAGTCTTGACTTGAACTGGTCAACAGATTCACTGTTGACAACTTCCACTGGAGGTGCGTTCCACATACCGCAGATACTGTAAGTGAAAAAATTTCCACACAGATTGCGGTTGTAACGCTTCAGTTCAAGTTTGAAGCCGTGAGTGCGCGTTCTGTTCTCACTCAGTGTGAAAATATCCCGGTAGTCAACATTATCGAACCCTCGAAGTATTTTGAAAACTTCGATGAGTTAACCACGTAGTGTACGGGTTTCCAGCGAGAACATATCTAATTCCCTTAGTCTATCCTCATAACTTTTATGTCGGATAGAGGGAATCAGCTTGGTTGCCCTCGGCTTGTACGCGTATCAATCTCGCGATGTCCTTTCGCAATGAAGGACTACAAAATTGTACGGCATACTCCAGGTGCGGTCGGACAAGTGAGTTGTACAGGCACAGTACAATCTCCTGGTTCCGATAACCAAACTGGCGCTTAATATAGCCTAGCATCCTTTGGGCCTTTTTCTCCGCTTCAATGCACTGTTTCGAGAACTTGAGGTCACTAGTGATTGTTACACCCAAGTCCTTCTCAGTGTCGGTGGATTCAATAGCAGTGCCCTTAAGGGTATACTGAGATTGGGGGTTTCTGTGGCCGATATGAATCACTTTGCATTTCCCCACGTTAAAAGGCATTTGCCACGTGTCCGACCACTCTCCAATCTTCCCAAGATCTTCCTGCAGGCGGGCAGTATTTTCATCCTTTGCAACGTTCATACCAAGCTTAGTATCGTCGGCAAATTTGGAAATCTTGGCAACCATGTCACCGTCCATGTCGTTGACGTAGATGATGAATAGTAGTGGTCCCAAGACAGAACCTTGTGGCACTTTCCGGAAAGGTGGCGGTGTGGTACCCTATCAAAGGCTTTCTGAAAGTCTAGGTAGACCACATCCACCGCCTTGTCCCGATTGTGTTCACTGAAAACGAAGTGGAAGAATTCCACAAGGTTCGTCAGGCATGACCGTTGCCTTCGGAAGCCGTGCTGGGAACTCCTCAGTAGCAGGTTTGACTCTAAATACGACGTCACTTTGTCCACCATGATGCTTTCCATGAGTTTACCGACTATCGAAGTCAGACTGATAGGTCGGTAGTTCGACGGTTGGTTACGGTCTCCTTTCTTGAATATTGGAGTCACCTCCGCCTCACGCCAGTCTCTAGGAACGCATTTGGTCCGGATTGACATGTTGAAGATTGCGCTCAGGTGTCGTGACACTTGATTGCGCACTTCTTTCAACACTTTAGGTAGAAACCCATCCGGGCCAGGTGACTTATTCGTCATTAGGTCAGTGATCTTCTTTTTGATTTCAACTTCGGTGAAGTCCATTGCCTCCAGCTTTTTCCCCGAGTAGGAATCCATCGGCTGGGGGATGGGACCACATTCTTCAGTAAACACTGAAGAGAAGTAGTCGTTGAGGAGGTTAGCATTTTCTGCATCTGAATGCTTTAATGTCCCCTCCTCATTCCTCAAAGGGTCAATCGTTCGACGGATTGGTTTACGGCTGTTTACATATCCAAAGAACTCCTTGGGATTCTCTTTACAGAGTCTCGCCACTCGGAGTTCCTCAGACCGCTTAGCCGCCCTTATGCTGGACTTCACTCTCATGGCTAGCCTCCGGTATTCGTCAAAGTCACCCGAGATTTCGATTGCCGCTACACAGTTCTCTTCTCCCTAAGCAGTTAGCCGATTTCTCGATTAAACCACTTTGGTTGAAAATAAGACAGACGGGGGCATTTCAGAGGGATGAAACGCGATTGAAGACTCATGAATGTGGTTTTGAAACTATTCCACGAGTCTTCAACAGCATCGCACACTTCTAGCCTCACGTCAGTCAGTCCAGCACGAAGGCTTGCAAAGTCTGCTCTTCTCAAGTCAAGTTTCCTTGATTGACTGGCAACAGACCTTACCTTAGGGATCTTGACGCTAAATCTAACTAGCTGTTGATCACTGCCACCGAGCTCTTCGCCTACAGAGAGATCCTCAACGATATCATCCTCAGAGGTGAAGAACAAGTCGAGGATATTGTCTCCTCTCGTCGGTTCTCTGACCCATTGAGTGAGGAACTCGTTGTTGGCGAACTCCAAGAGTAGCGCGCTCTCGCCACAGGCTGCTCTGGTTTCCCAGTCAACTTGGCTGTTGAAATCGCTCATAACGATGCACACTCTGCCTTGAACCAGCTCACCCAGCAGCTGGTACAGTTCCCTATCCTTCTCAACGGGTTGGGAAGGGGGTCTGTAAAGCAGCAGGGTCCTGTATCTGACAGGACCGATTTCTAGGTCAACGCCTAGGAGCTCGTGGTCGGATATAACGTTGGAGTTCGTAGATTTGATTGTATCCTTGACATACAACATTACATCGACACCCTCTCTGTCTGGCCTATCTTTGTGGAAGAGTTGGTAGCCAGCAACCGTGAATTCGCCTTCAAAGTCTCGGTTTGACGTTTTTATCCACGATTCTGTTATGGCTACCATTTCGGGTTCTTCCGTCGCTACGAGGCCACGGAGCTCAGGAAACTTTTCCTGATTGACCTCGCATTGAACAGAAGAACTTTCAGGGAGTCCCCTAATGTAGGACTCCCTATACTCTTCCGTTTCCCGGCTTCTTGTTTGTCGCGGTGGCACCATTTTTGACAACCTCCGAGAAGGTTGTTTGGGGAGTGACTCGGGCGTACTGGCGTACGTCCGCCTTCCCAATGGGCCGGACACTCCTTTGGGTGCGCTCCACGACATCCTGGATGAGGTTGGCTAGGAACGCCTTGCCCTTAAAGGAGAGGTGCACCCCGTCCCTTTGGTAGAGGTCTTTTCTACCATAGAATACGGCATACGGGTCGACAAAAAAGACACCCTCCGCCGTACAGATGTCTGCAAGGCGCCTGTTTAGCGACATGTTCCTCAAGTGGGCAGTCCGGCTTGGACCCCACCTCAGGAGCGTCCCCACCACGACGCGTCTGCGGGTTTTCAATCCACAGTCGTCGACAGCGCCCATAACTGTCTCGGACGCAAGCACCAATTCCATTCATTGACGGGCGGTGCATTCTGGGAAAAGAGGTTCCGTTGGACTAACTCTTTTGGTCGATAGGAAGGGGAACGACGCGTACCTCTCTTTGAACCAGCCTCCCTTTCACAGCCAAGGTAATTCCCCTTGGGGTAGGGCACACGATAAACAATATATTGTATTGCAGTCTCAAAATCGCCTGTTACACTCGAACTATTAAAGCTATTTCCCGCAGAAAGTTTGGAAGGAGAGATCTGTAAAAAGTGAAAATGCGTGGAAGATATATAGCCGCCATTCTTCTTGCATGCAGCGGGGCTTGTAGGGGGCGAAATCCGTAGTCGGTTACGCTCGACTCTTCCCCCTTTTAAGTTAGATAAGAAAAAAGGGGCGAAAAGAAGGGGGAAAGGCTTGCAAAGTGCTAAAACCAACTCCTAACTGGAGCAAAGAGCCCCCCCCCCACGCCGCCAGGTGGATGCGAGCTGGTCGGCGAAGAGCCTGCAATATTCGCCACCGGCCAAGAAAAATAGGAAGAAGAGGCGAGTAAAGAAAGGAGAAAAAAGTGTAATGGGGAATGTCTAAAATGAATATAGTTCAGGTAGTATCAATCTATTTTGGGAGGGCGTACCCCATTACACGACCAGCTCTCCTTACGGGTCACTCGAGGTAACACCACCACATATTTTTCAAATCTTATGTCACAATTATATTCAATTAGAGTTATTTGAAAAAAACTCTTAAAGCTCAGAGGTTCACATTGGTTTACACTTCATTTCAAGTAAACAATAAATACCCTTTCAATATACACTGAATTTTCAATGATTAAAAAAAATGCGAACATAAACTAGGGTATCTTCGCAGGGGCCACTAAGCTTATCCTGGAACTCAGTATGCTGGGAAAAGAGGAAAGGATGAATTGGACTAGATTAAATTTTTTTTTTTTTTTAATGTTAAATAGTGGTAAAGTTTTGCACAAGTTTGACCGGTGAAGTGGTTAGTAGTGCCACACTTGTTTAGTTTAAATCAAAGTTACAAAATTAATAGAACTAACCAAACATTGCATTTTGTTTGCGTATGTTAGTATCATAATTAGAAAGTGAAATATAAAAAATAGAGCCCAAACCAATTTTATTTAATACACTCGATGAGCGCAATCAATAGTTAGAATGATGCCCGTTGTGTATTCAAGACTTTCAATTCGTTTTGGCATGCTAGAGACCAAAATTGTTGATATCTTACTGATATTGCTCCATTTATGTGCAATAAACACCCCGCAACTGCTCATAATTGGATTGCTTCTTTGATTAACTGCCAGTATGATTTACCACCCACAAATTTTCTAGTGGATTCAAATCTGGCGAATTACCGGGCCAAGGACCCGCCAGACATAATAGATTGTCCAAATGCTTCACCATGGGCACGAAACAGGTACCCTTTCCATGTTTGGAGCTGCTTCTCACCTAAGGGAACTGGAACACTAACAATTTCGCCCCAGAACACTGCCATGAACTCAAAATGGTACGAAAAACAGTTTCATCAGCATATTTTCTCAATAGTTTAGGACCAATTGGGGGATGATAACTATTTTTTATCATGATGGCAACCTTGTCATAAAGCAAAAGAAATAAAAGTTCTTGGCTGAAAATAACATCGAACTTTTGAGACCTTGGCAAGGGGATTCGATAGATTTGAACTTAATATAGAATTTGTGAGAGATCCTCAAAATGGATCAATATCAGTCTCCAACATGCCAAAAGGAATTGAATATTGACCACGCATCAATTGACTCATAACGGGGTTTAGGGGCGAATTTTTTTTTCGCCTTCAGATTATGATACTAAAATACTCAAAATGCAAAAGTTTGTTTAGAACTATTAATTTTCTTATATGAAAAAATATAGTAGTCTCAAAACTTTTGTCCATGACTATATTAGACTATTTTGGTTCCATTTATGAATTGACATCTTTTCGATGCATTGTTTGGCGTTTTATTAGCATAATTGACTGCATCCTTTGGGGTATTTTAACGCGATTGTGTTTAGGGATTTAGTGGTCGAGAGTAGCAGGGTGGGTGGGTGGTTCGACTAGATAGGCCTCAGTCGCTTTTAATGGACCATTCTTATGCTCTTACGGAGATCATGTGCGCTCTTGCGTAGACGGCGGCACTCCAATACTGAGTGTTCCACCCTTCCCGAAAAGTCGGTCCTTCCCGTCACAACTATGAGCGAATTCCACAAGAATCTAACCTGTTTCCCTCGTTGATCAATGCAACCTTTGATGGCAGCGTCTCGCTATCCTTAGTACTTTAACCTCCGTTACCTTTGAGGAAACGACTGTATCGTCGTCCTTACCATATGGGCAATAATGCAACAGCCGATATCTAGAAAAATACGTACCCTCCCAACCCCAACACCCGCAGTTGCGTGCCCCCAAACCTAGATGCTTCTAGGAGGATCTGACGCTATATATCTTCCCCAAATTTTCATTCATCACCCCACCCCCTATTTCTTCTTTACATATCCCCTTACATACTTTCTGCCTAATATGCCTTCGTTGGTTTTCGATTAAAAAAATTTTTTTTATAATTTTAACGCCTCATCTGGCGACTGACTACTTGGGCATTAGTCGCGTATTCAACACTGACTAGTAGTAGGCTACTTTAAAATAAGATGCAAAAAAAAATAATAATAAAAAGGAAAAAGGCGCAACAAGCAGGAAGCAAGCTCCGGCGTCGGGATGAGGTCTGCCAAGCTGTAGCGGGCCGAAAATCTAAACTAACCACAATCGATCCAACCCGCTTCCTACACTAATCTGGACGTGAGAAATCGAAGGAGAATGAACCGGATTGTATATACAGTCCCTTTACTTACAAAAAAAGTACAAAAATATTTACAAAAATATGGGTAAATATGCACACAATGAGCCTATTTATATATAAATGAAACAATCCTATCTTGGAATCCTATCAATCGAAAATATATATACAAATACTAAAGAAGAGACAGCAAATACAAAAAGAAGGGACAACAAAAAGAGGAGTTATCTTACGTAGTACCACGGTTTAGGATTTGCCGGCCCCCCCCCGGGGGAAAATCTTGCCAACAGGCAATCTTGTGACAAAAATTGGGTGTGCGTGTCTTATGGGGCCTGGCGCCTCCGAGCTCAAATTTTCTTCCAGATCCAGTCACTTCTTTAGGCTATTAAAGTCCTCCGCAATCAACTACTATTAGAAAACTTATCAAGTTTTATTTAAATTTCTTCAAAATGTTTTTTTATTCGAGTCGCTCTTACAAAATGCAGGCAATGTTTATTTATTTCTTTACTTGAGTGCTGTCTCAGAAAAATATTTAACAGTGCGACCTACTAAAATAACAAAAACCAACAAAAAAACAACTAGTAGTTAAATATAGCTATTTGGCGTCCTCATTCCACGCAATTCCTACATGTCCAGGAAGCCAGCAGAAGATAATCTCGACATCCGCCCGGCTTGCCAAAACGGTGGCGTCACGGATATTGCGAGTCAGGTGATGCGGAGATTCCAATGCCCCGAGAGCACTCAGGGCGCTTTGTGAATCGCTATAAATCACAACCAAGGCTCCGAACCGAGCACGTCGCGTAATCTCCCGTACCCAGTGGTGTATTACCACCAGCTCGGCCGTAAAGACAAACACAGCGCCTGGCAGAGCCCCATTGACTTCAAACATAGTGGATACGGGGAAGAAACCAGCCCCCTTTTGGGACTTGGAGCCGTCCGCATACACTGACACGGTTCCAGCTTGACACGAGCTGTGCTCCAAAAAGGTCGAGTGCAATACTCCCGGCGCTGTAGCTTTGGGGGCAGAGGTGTGGCGACAAATAGACAAAGGTGGTACCCTCCAGGGTGGCATCCTGGACAGAACCAGAGGCGCCACCGGACCGAGAGCTATACCTAGCTCTTGAAGGAGTTTCTTAGTCCTAAACCCAAAGGCCTTAGGGTATGACTGGTTTCTCTCAGCGGCATAGGAACCGTCGAAATCAGCTGGGGATGCAGTGAGAGCTGTTGGCGACTGAGGGAGGTGCCGGGAGGCATAGAGGCGAATAATGCACTGTGCATGGCGTAGAGCGAGTGGCATTTCTCCAGCATCGACAAGTAGGCTCTCAACAGGGTGGGCAAATTAAAAAACCCAGCTCTAAAAACCCGGGGGGTTTTGGGCTTTTCCAAGTGAAATTTATTTTTTATTCAAAATTCATATTTATGTATAATTTCGAAAAATATGTATCAAATTAAGGTTATTTGTCTGATACTGACTCATAATAATTCATCTTTCCTTCTACAGGTTATGGTTATCATAATTCTCAATCAGTGATCTGTTCTTACCTTAATATAATTATTAAACTAATTAATTATTATTATGAAAATAGATATAGCTATTCTTTTTATATGCTATTCTACTAATAGAATTTGTTTTTGGAAAAAACCTGAGATTTGAAAAAAAAAAGAATAAAACCGGGGTTTTGAGGGCTTTTTCAAAATTATACTAATTTTTTCAAGAAATAAATGCTACTTATCATTATTTTATTCAAAATGCATATTTATGTTTATAATTTCAACAAATATGTATCAAATTAAGGTGATTTCTCTGATACTGACTCATAATAATACATCTCTCCTTCTATAGGTTATGGCTATCATGGGTACCCACAATTCACGATCATTACTGTGATCTGTTCTTACTATAATATAATTATTAAACTAAGTAATTATTAATATTATATAAAAATAGCTATACCTATTCTTTTTATATGTTATTCTAGCGCTTGTAGCATTTGTTTTTTGAAAAAATCAAGATTTGAAAACCCCCAGAATAAAACCCAGGTTTTGGGGATTTTTTCAAAATTACACTTTTCTTTTCAAGAAATGAATGCTACTTATAAATTATTTTATTCAAAATTCATATTTATGTTTATAATTTCAACAAATATGTATCAAATTAAGGTTATTTCTCTGATACTGACTCATAATAATTCATCTGTGATGTTTTCTTACTATAACATAAATATTAAACTAAGTAATTATTAATATTATATGAACATAGAAAAAGCTATTTTTTTCTATGTTATTCTAATGCTTGTAGCATTTGTTTTTTTGAAAAACCCAAGATTTGAAAAAACCCAGGTTTTATTGGGCTTTTTGCCAACCTTGAGGTGTACCCCACTGAGAAACAAGTCTGGATCAGGGTGGAGCCGTGGATGACGGCAGAAGTGCACCACCTTAGTCTTGGCCAAGGAAAACCGAAACCTGTGCGCTTTGGCATAGCGAGAGACGCGGTTCAATGCCTGTTGGAGTCGGCATCTGGGCCGCGCCAAAAGAGATCGAAAGGTCGTCCACGTAGAGCGTAGCGAGAACATCTTTCGGCAGCACCGAGGTGATGCCGTTGATGCTCAGGGCAAAGAATGCGACATTGAGGGCACTTCCCTGCGGGACACCCTATTCCTGCTCCATTGGGCCGGAGAGGGCTCCCCTCCACCCGAACGCGGAATCGACGATCTCGTAAAAATTCAGATATAAAGACCGAGAGGCTTCTCCTCGCCCCCATCGTGTGGAGAGTCTCCATGATATCGTATCGCCATGGGGTATCATAGGCCTTCTCCAGATCGAAAAACACCGTGCCGTAGTGCTGTCTACGAAGGAACGCCTCGCAGACGGCATTTTCCAGTCGGAGCAGAGCATCCGACGTGGAGTGGAACTTACGGAAGCAGCACTGTGCAGAACAGATGACTCCCGCTATCCAAAAAAAACCGCTAATCTCACATTTACCAATTTCTCCATCAAAAGAACTGCTCGACTCTTACGTGCATAGTGAATCTCCTCTCTGGCCGCTGGATTTATTCGACAAAAAATAATGTGCGACTAATGAGGCACTTCCCAACTGGACATGGAGGAAAAGAGGGGGGGGGGCGAAGTGGATATGCAGAAAGAACGCAAGTAGAGAAGGTTCCGTGAACCTCAAGCTTTGGACAACCACAACCAAAAGAGGGACATTGTCCCCCCACCCCCTGTCCGCGGGGGTCAATTAAGACAAACTTCAGCACCGCAGTAAAGAAAAAAAAAATAAACGACACGGAACTCTGTGAAATATCTATTAATCTGTACAACAATGAAAAAAATAAATCAGAATAACCTTTTCTAGGGGTATTTTTTTACGTAAATCACGCCTATAACATGCGTCTCTTTCTGCGACCGTGCAGTTTCTCGTAAATTACCATTCGCGTAAGGATTGAATGCAAACAGGATTCGGCCGAAACTGACAACTCCAAATGATATAAACGGATTTGGGAATAATTATAATGGGGTGTTCCTAAAGTATTTGCCAACCTAACCTATGAAATCTATTAAAGTATACTCAATATATTTTAGTTATATGGGTCCAAATCCTTGGTAACTCTTACGTAACGCTTGATAATTTTGTAACTTGCTATAAATGCTTCCTATTTTACTTTCTTATTTAATATTCGTCTGTTACTATTTATATTATTATTCAAATACTACAGTGTTTTTTCTTTAGAGGAGACAGAACTAAAATGCTTAGAGAATGAAAAGATTTCCCAGACAGTTTCTGCTATATACCGGGTTAGACAAACTAATTGGAACAGTAGAAATTTAACATCAATATTTCAATGAGCCATTATATTACTAATATCCATCCAAATTTCATTGTGAGTGTTTTGTTTTTATTGTAGATACATAATTTTATTCTTAAACCTTAATGATTATTTGTATTTCTTTTTCAGATCGTGGTATAGATGCTAAGATGCGTGACCTCACTGAGTTCGAAAAAGGGCAAATTGCTAGAGCTCGAATTGCAAGAGCTTCCGTCACCAGAACAGCTAAACTCTTTGGTTTTTCGAGAGCTACCATATCAAGGACCATGAAAGAATTCAATGAGCAGGGCAAAACCTCCGGCAGGACTTTGAAGCTTGCTGAAAGAGATCGGCTAGTGTTGAAACGCATTGTGATGAAAAATCCCCGGATAACTGCCCCTAAGGTGACTGCGGAAGTTGAATCAACATCCCACTAGCCCAGTTTCGAGCAAAACTGTTCGCTGTGAGCTCAATAAAGTCGGATATCATGGAAGAGCCGCCATTAAGAAACCTCTGCTTTCTCATCAAAACATTCAGAAAAGGTTGAACTGGTGAAGAGATCACAAGGGCTGGTCGACAGACCAATGGAAGCAAGTAATGTTCTCCGACGAGTTCAGTTTTTCTCTTTTCCCCATTGCAGGGCGAGTTTATCTGTGGAGGCTCCCCGGGGAAGGTTTTAATCCCGACCAACTTCTTCCTATAGTGAAGCACGGAGGAGGTCAGTGATGGTTTGGGCAGCCATATCTTGGAATTATCTTGGTACAATCGTTGCCCTGCATGGTAGGATCAACAGCAACGAATATCTGAATATTTTGGATGATCAAGTCCATCCCACGATCCAGACATTATTCCCTGATGGTGAGTGCTTTTTCCAAGATCACAATGCCCCAAAACACACAGCTCATGTGGTTAAGAATTGGTATGAAGAGCATATGAGTGAGCTAGAACACATGGAGTGGCCCCCACAATCACCATGTTTTTGAGCATTTGTGGTGCGTCTTGGAGCGACAAGTTAGAAGTCGTTACCCTCCACCGTCGTCTCTGAAACAGCTGGATCAGGTATTGCAAGAAGAATAGCTCAAGATTCTTCTCAATGCAGTCATGAAGCTGTATGAATCCATTACAAGATGCATCGACGCTGTTCAGAAACCAAAGATAGGACCAACTCCGTATTAAATAAATATTCATTGAATTTAACACGTGGATCAGTTACATTACATTAAGACAATACAAGAGATAATTGACTAAAAAAGTGAAAAAACTTTATGAGCTGTACTTTGGATGAAAAGTGGGTGAACAGGTCAAACGCTGGGCACCTTCCATATGTTGTGTCACGTGTGCAAGATTCCTTTCTGCCTGGGTGAAAGGCAAAAGGGCCTGGCCTCATGTTGGGCGTACCAATGGTCTGGAGGGAGCCAAAGGACCATTCAACGGATTGCTACTTCTGTTTAACAGATATAGTGGGTGGTGGGTATTCAATGTGTTTTCTTTCCTGGTCTTTAATAAATTTTCAAGAGATCAAAAAACATACTATGTTGTACTCTCACTATTTCTTGTTTTATTTTATTTCACTGCAGGTCGCAACAAAGCAAGCAAGAAATATATTATGTATCCAGATCTTCAGTCTGCTATTCGCCCAGTTCGACATTAAAGTGCTATTCCTGTACCACAGCCGACCTCTGAACTACCCAGTGATGACATGGGCAACTCAAGACGATTCAGATATGTGGCACAGATTGAATCTGACAAGAAACCACACCTGCTCACCCAACCAGAACTCAATTATCTTGTTCGTGATCTAACACTTACTAAGCAACTGAGTGAACTTCTGGCCCCACGTCTGCAACAATGGAAATTGTTGGATGAACATGCTCGAATTACAGTACTTAGGAAGCGTTCTGCAGATCTACAGCAATTCTTCACTTTTGAAAACAACTTATTCTAATATCAGAGGCCTATACAATACCCTTGAGCTGACCTATGAACCAAATGAGTGGAGGTTATTCATAGATGCACCCCTTTACAGCATAAAAGCGGTTCTGTTGCACATTGGAAACACCATGGCTTCAGTTACAGATGCTCATTCAGTCCTTTTAAGAGAGACATGAGAACCATGCTTTTATTCTAGACCGCAAAGTTACAAGGAGCATGAGAGGCTAATTTGTGCGGACTTGAAAGTAGTAGCCCTACTTAATGGGCTACAAACTGGATACACCAAGTTTATGTGCTTCTTTACAAGTGGGTCAGTAGGGCCATATCAAAACATTATGTAAGCTCAGAATGGTCACCTCGGGAAACTATGACGCCTGGAAGTCATAATATAATTCATGAGCCACTAGTTAAGGAGAAAATCATTTTGCTACCATTGCATATAAAACTAGGCCTAATAAAGCAATTTACCAAAGCATTGCAACATAAATAGCCATGTTTCCAGTACCTCAAAGCGATCTTCTTTAAAAAAATAAGTGATGCCAAGATTAAAGAAGGCATATTAGTAGGCCCTCAGATTCAACTTAGAGCTAGCTGATGATGACTTCGAGGTGACAATGGATGAAACTGAGCGAGCGGCCTGGCAAGCATTCAAAGATGTATGCAAAGGATTTGGGGGGAAGCACCAAGGGGCCAAACGAGAGTGTATAGTGGAGAGCCTAATCAAGTGCTACCAAGATCTCAGGTGCAATATGTCACCAAAGATATACTTTCTTCATTCTCATTTGTCCTTCTTCCCAGGGAATGCAGGACATGTGACTGATGAACATGGAGAGAGGTTCCCTCAAAATATAGCGTCAATGGAAAACAGGTATAGGAGAAAATGGAGCCCTATGCTGGCTGACTTCTGCTGGAACCTGAAGCATGACACACCTGAGTCGTCTTACAAACGAAGAAGTAAATACTAAAGTGTAGGTTAATACATTATATAATGCTAACAAACATGCTGATTCATTAAATATTCATGTATTAATTACAGTAAACACATTAATTGACTTTGTTCACGAGCGTAGGTTCCGACAATATCAGTCACTATTTATCGTAGGTCTGCCGCATCGTTCTCACTCAAGATTAAAATGGCCTCGCTGATTAGAGCGATTACATTTCTCGGCGTAGTTGCGTAATCCAATGAAAAGGTTAACTGGGTGAGGGAAATACTTTTCAGTGATTAAAAACAGAATAAGGCGAAACCAACGGGTTCATGGACACATAGAAAGTTTTCGAAGAGAGGATGGGGTCGTACAGAATAGCGCAGTTAAACAAACGCGTAGGGAAGGAGGTACAGGAACTAGTCCCTTGTAGGAAAATACCCTAATGCACTCAGATTTCCCCACCTCCTCTCCGGGAGGGCCGGTTATCAAACCTTTCCCTTCCGGCCCAATATCTGATAGTCTCCCGCCGGAAGAACCCGCCGACCGTTTTAGCTAACCAGCGCGTTCCTTCCTCGACTGGTTATTGATAGATGGGAGCCCATCTTGGCTTCCGGTGGTTCCCGGAAGTTGCAGAGGACGAAATGGAGGAGATATCAAGCCTCTCTCACCCGAAGAAGGGCGCTTGATATCAAATCTACTTCTGGAGCAATGTGAACCTCTCCCGAGTTTCGAATATAAAAGATGAATTCTTTTAACCCTCGGTAGTAGAGCTTGAACAGAGTCTGGCGGGGCAGGAATTGCCATATATCTCGGTGTAGTGGTAGATCGTCGAAGCACCAAGTCTTCAGAGAGGAGATCGATCCCAGTTAGGAGAGGAGCCTTACCCCGTTGGTCTGCAAGTCAGTGCGGACCCCGGTTACAAACGGCCTCACTCTGGTTCCCTAAGCAAGAAAACTACATCTCGGCTTTTCTCCGTGACCCTACGCGTCGATAGGTTACTCCCCCCCCCCCCACCTCACAGAGGCAGCCAAGATTCCTCGGAGTTCACGAGTGTGGGGCCCTCTTTAACAAGAAACTCCCGTCACCGCCTTCTTCCAGCAGAATCGTGACGGAATTGTGGGATGAGGTTGGTCCCTGGAGAACCTACCTCATCGCCTCCACTCCTTATCTCACCACCTTCACTCACCAGCGCCACCCGAACATCAGGTTCCAAGGTAACCCTTCCCGCGAAGTTTACCAACATTACAAGTGTATAGGGATTTACATAGTGAATAGTTATTTACAAGCCAAGTGAGATATCCGATATATATATATATATATATATATATATATATATATATATATATATATATATATATATATATATATATATACATATATATATACATATATATATACATATATATATACATATATATATACATATATATATACATATATACATACATACATACATATATACATACATACATACATACATACATACATACATACATACATACATACATACATACATACATACATATATATATATATATATATATATATATATATATATATATATATATATATATATATATATATATATATATATATATTATTGTTCTGTATCTAACTTCCTTTGGATCGCTTGCAGGCAAAGTTCATTCTAATCCCTCTGTAGCCAACCTCTCAGCACTCTGAGTCAATAAACCCATTCAGGGCACGGGCCGAACGAAGTATAAGGAGTAAGTACGACGACCCCTCCGCATTCGGGATAATAGGATATATATATATATATATATATATATATATATATATATATATATATATATATATATATATATATATATATGAGTCGGGGAAAACTCCAACCACCCCTCGGCCTATTCCTCGACATCCCTAATAGACAACTTGGCAAAGTAGGGGCCAGAAATGCGTGTAAATCTCCTGTTTGCGTTCCACAACGAAGGCATACATGCCTTCCTGCTGGGACCAATGAGAAGAGAATGACACCGGTACACAACGCAGTGGAGCTTAATATAAAATTAACCATGGTCACAGGGGATGCCGGGAAAGGCAATTCTACCTGCTAAAGAGGCCAACAAATGATCATCAACTTCAGCAGCCCTTATCTCAAAATCACGCGCAAGAGCGAGCAAGGAAACTCGAATTCGAACACCAGTCAATCACGAGAAAACAACCGATCAGACCTCCACCACCACCGCGGACAATCGTTCAAAAATACTAGCTATTCACTCTTCCATGTCCCTCTACACCCGAACACAGCGAACTCTCTCACATTTCTGCTTGACACTATACTTACTCCAATCCCACATTCTTAATACTTCTTTCGTCCGTCTATCTCGAAATCTTCAGGAATAAAATCAAAACAAAAGAGGTAAAATCGCAATTCCCTCGAAATTAAAGCCAATTCACTCAGGTGGGAAGCCCCTTGCACATTTTCCTTCAAAATTTAAAACCGAGACGAAACTTGAATTATTCATTTCAGGTATTTTGCGATTCCAAAATATTCCTTGGGAAACGGACCTCCCAAAATAGCCGACCCAATAATTATAATGGGAAACATCAGAGGACAATAGAAAATGGGCCAAAATCGCAACAAAATAATTAGGCTAAAGAAAAGTATAATTCGATTCCAAACGCCGCCGATACAACGCCCGCCCATTTCGTCTTGATTAAGCCAGGAAAAAAAAGAGTTGCATTTAATTAAAGTTAACAACTTATCGAAATCTGCCCGACATTTTAAGGGGGAGGGGGGTTAAGGTGAAAATGAGGGGGTGTCTGTAAATGAGCGAAGTGGACACAGAACGAGTTGTTCCGACATCTGTCGTTGGGGGGACAGGAGACGCACACAACTCTCCTGAGTCTCTCACATGTGATTTAACTAAGTCCTCTTGTGTGGGGGGTGGGCGGCTTCATTACATAACGATAAAAAGCTAATTAAGGACCTTTGGAAGTCCCAAACCCCTCGACACTCACTTTCTTCTCTTTCACCAAGGTAGATTGATAACGTCGCTTTTTGCAGCATATTTTATGATACTATGACTAAGAAGAGCGCAATTCCAAACACCGTTGAGCGATGAATTACAATGAAACTTAGAAGTGACCTTTATCACGGAAAAAGGATTAAGAACATTGAGCGCGGGCAAACAACTTAGAAAACGCAAGCAAGAAAAAGGCAGATTTACGCGACCAGTATATGTACAGAGAAGCTAACAAACGCCCCCTCAAGTTTAGGGACGCCCAAAATAGACACCATACACCTTGACGGAGAGCCGTATGTTTTGTAAGCTACTGATAAACGAACCGTAAGAACTCACAGGCGTGATGTGACGAGAAAAAAGAAAAGAAAAAACTCTTTCTTATGACTTTTCCGCGAGTTGCATCTCCTTCCTGTCAGGGGATGCGGAGTTTGGTCTCGGCGCGGAAATGAGGGAGAGTTTATGGAGTAGTCGCGCACGGAAAGAGCTGCACTTTACTCTCTGGGGGTCGACGGTGACCGTCTCGACAAGCTTTATCGTGACATGTGCAGTCGCGAGACACATTAGATGTGACGGGACCGCGGGGAGAGTCCTTCCCCCGGTACCCATCGCGCAGGAGAGGAAACAAGGGGCACGCGCATAGCATTGTCTCGTGCAAAAAAAATACCTAACGGGGAAGGGGACGAGACGGGCCTCCGCAGCTCCTCCCAGTTTGCCTGGAGTCCACGTCAATTCCATTGAAGGAATATGCCCTCCAGGCCTAGCTGTGAGATGCAGGGGCCTCTTCGAAGAGAAGACCCTCACGGCAATAGCCGTACCTTTCCCGGAGGCAGAACTCGGGAAGCAGTTAGCCGGAAATGCGCTGAAGGCGCTCTCGCCTTCGAGGACTTACTAGAGTAGGTTTTGGATCGCCACGTGAGTCTTTACCTCCCTCCGCCTCGGAACCTTAAGCGAGGTTGGGCTTCGGAGGCGGAGGTCGCTCTTTTAGACGATCCACCGTCTCCGCTCCACCAAACCCGCCAGTGGGTGTGGGTGAAGGAGCCGAAGCTCCTTTAGTGCTGTGCTCATTTCGAGGAGCATCTTTTAGAACCCCCGAAGATGGCCTCAAGACCAACTTCAGGGATGTTGCATCCTGCGAGTCAACCACTTGGTAGAGGCGCGCGGCCATTTCGCCTTCTGGGAAACTGTCACGCTGGGAGAATGGAGGGGAGCCCTGGTTTGAACCCTTTGTGCCACAAGCTCTACCAGAGGAGCGCCCGGTGTGGGTAGAACCTCAGGAAGGTTCCGAATGGCCACGGAAACGACCGTACTCGTAGGCCTGGTTAGGTCAGGAGCAGAGGGTTTCTTTCTCAACATTGAGACATAGGAAGGCCCGGGCGCGCCAGGACCAAGTCTTTAGCCTCGGGAAATGAGCCAATCCTGAGCATGAACGGCCAGGATTTCCTTTTCAAGGAGATACGCACCACATTGCTTCGAAGAAGCAGGGTGAGGCTCTCCGCAATTCACTCTCTTGGCCACAGAAGATTTGGACTTATCGTGTGCGGCCTTTGGGTAACCCCGACTTTGCACGTCGACAGGTGCGATTCGTATGGCCGAAGCGGTGATAGTAATAGCACCTCCACGGCAGTGGCACGAATGCCTTCACGCGGTACCGATACTAACCGACACGCACCGACTCAGTGGGCTTGTCACAGTCGAACGTGACGAAGAGTGTAAGGGTGGGTCTCGAGGCTTCTCCCTGTTTTAACATCACACGCTCGACTTTGACCGCTCCATGGTCGGCCAGATCTAAGGTGATTTCATCTATGGAGTAGTCCAAGAGTTCACTCGCATAAACTACTCCTTTCACGAAGTTCATGCTAGAGTGCGGCGTCACACTCACAAGAGTGCCATGAAGTTTCCGAAAAGCACGAATCATGTCCGCCCCGGAGGGATTCGACGCATTCGCCAAAAGGCTCCAATCCGAGAAACGGGTCACCTTTGGCTCTATACCAATCACACTAGCTAGAGCTCTCTTCTAATGGACGATGTTGCCCTTAGCCAACATGCTATCATCAGTGGAGCGAATAACGAGCAAACCCTTGAAGACAGCAGGCTCGAAAACGCCAGGTGGCCTCTGAATGATATGTCCTGACGTAATCGAGACTCCACTCTGAGCGGTTCTGTTCTTTGCCTGGGACTCCCCACACGGGGAACCGACGGGGCAAGAAATGCCGATCTCGGCTTGGTCGCTTACCGAAACGGCAGCGACCCTGCGGAAGAAGAGGAGCTCCGAGTCTTCTTCGTCCTTTTCTTGTTTTTTTTTTCATTTTACAAGAGGAGGGCAGAGAATGAGCCTGCTTCTCCCCTCCACCGGCAGGAGTTCCCAGGCCAGATGGACCGGCTTCAGCAAAATCCTTCTCCAAAATGGAAAAGATCTTGGCTGGCACAGGGGCACCAATCGGAGATGATCCTTCCTCTCCTTGTACAGCCTTGCAGACCCGAGTCGTCTGAGGAGGACCTTGAACAGGAGCGGACCCAGGTTCGGTGTTTGGATTATGGGCCGCCTGTTTTTCTTAGGCAATCGCCTTAGAAAGTAAAGGGAGGACTGCCGCTGGAAAGAGGGAGGCACACGAGGGCACCTCCAGAGAAGTGGGTGAGAGGGAGTCCTCTACAACCGTAAGCAAAGGAGAGTAAGCCTCCTTTCCGGTTGAAGATTTTTGGAGGGTGCCCTGCGAAAGCACAGAGGGAGGGGGTCCATTTCTTCAGTGGAGCTGCCGAGAGCGGCTCCGACGATGGTCGAGAGGAAGGTAAGAGCGTACTTTTTTAATTTCATCATTGGGCTTGGTTGTTTATTTTTTATTTTAAGAGCTCATCTGGCGACTGCCTACTTGGGCATAAGTCGCCGTACACCACACGGCTTATTACTAGGCTAGATTAGAAAACAAACAACAGAACAAATGATATGAGGAACTAACAAATAACTATAAAAAAAATGAGAAAAGGCAAAAGGACAGGAAGGAAGCATGCTCCGGCGTCAGGGGTATGCACGCCTCCCTTCGGCGCAGGAACATACGACCTACAAAAAGCACGAAAAAAGGTCAAATAAAAGGGAGAAGGCCGGCCTCCTCCAAAAAGTCAGAGTCCAAAGGTCAATGCGCACGAACCCGTCTCGAGTATAAGGAATAAGCAGTAGCGACCCCGCTCGTTCCGGTACCGGGACAGATAACGTGCGCGAAGATCGCCCAGACTGGGACATTCAACAAGAATGTGCCGAACAGTCTGGGGGACAACGCAGTCGTTGCAATAGGGCGCAGGCGAGCGCTCCATCAGATAGCGATGCGTCACACGAGTGTGTCCGATTCGGAGACGACAGAAAGCAACCTGAAGCCGCCGCGGCATTGGGGGATAGGTCCATGGGAACAGTCGCGGCGCAATGGCACGCAACTTTAAGTTCCCTTCGACCGTCTCCCATCTTCTTTGCCAAGCAGTCCGAAGAGCTGCCCGTATTCCTGCCATGTAGTTGGTGTGAGGAAGAGCGAAACGCTGGTCCGGTCGCAGAGTCCTCGCGGACTCTTTGGCCCCTCATTCCCCGCAATTCTTACATGTCCAGGAACCCAACACAGAAGATAATCTCGACATCCACCCGGGGCGCCAAATTGTGACGTCGCGGATATCGCGAACCAGGGGATGCGGAGATTCCAATGCCCCGAGAGCACTCAGGGCGCTTTGTGAGTCGCCATAGATCACAATCCGGTCTCCGAACCGGGCACGTCGCGTAATCTCCCGTACCGAGTGGTGTATTGGAACCAGCTCGGCCGTGAAGACAGACGCAGCGCCTGGCAGAGCCCCGCTGACTTCAAACAGAGGGGATACGGCGTGGAAGCTGACCCCCCTCTTGGGACTTGGATCCATCCGTATACAGTGACACGGCCATTGGGCATGGGGATCCTACTTCAAATACGGGGCCGGCAGAGCCAGTTGCCGCCATTTGGGGCCACTCCTCCCGCCTAGTGGCCTGGCAGCCCATCGATATGGCGGCTCCACCTTGAGCTCGGCGTAAAATGGATATAGATTGGAAGGAGAAACAAAGGGGACGTGAGCAACGTGTGGATGGGGACGAAGTCGGTTGTTAAAAACCTACCAACCCAAACCGGAGCTCGGGGGTGAAGGTACGTTGTCCCCTCCCCTCTCAGCCCCACTCCGGGATAGTTGGGTGAGAGGAAGCTAGTTGGCATCTACCCTGTGAAATTAGAGGCTGACCAGAGAAAGTTGTGGGAGAAGGTAGAAAACACAGGCTGTCAGAAAGGATGAGACTTAGCTGGTGCCGGACGGTGCGCTGAACCCCGTCAGCACGCCGTCACGAAGGCAAATCTCCGTGCCCCTTACGGGGGACCTCAACGGGATGGCCAGGGAACAAGACGGCGCGTCCTGTCTTGCCGCCGTGTTCTTGGAGGGCTCCTATGAACCCGAAGGGGGCCCCGCTGCAAGGAAAAGTCACCGGAGGCAACTCTATAAAAGGAGGCAAGGAAGGAAGGAAACACACGAAACTTTTAAAAAATAGGGACGTAATCAAATATTTTGCCGAAAGCTGATGACGATTTGTAAACACACGAAAATTCATGAACTTGCGATCACTAAGAAAGGGAAGGGGAGCTATATGCGGCACCCAGCCGATTCCGCCTATCCCGTCTCGAGTTTTACGACTTTTCGAAATCTGTATAGCGAGGCATACGGAGCAGAAGTTACCCAGGAGCCGGTCATTCCTCAAAGGTCGCATCTCCCAACTGGGCAGGCAGAGCGGATATCCTTAAAGAGACATACAGATCCTCCCTCAGCAGGAAGGCCAAGATCTATTGTGAGAGGCCGAGAGACGGGACCCGAGAGTTTTAGTTGACTTGTCAGCCAACAAGAGAGTAAATCCCGTCCAACACAAGAAGTTACAGCCTTATGACCTCCAGAACAGGGGCGGGGGATGTGGTGAGTCCATTACACGCGAGGAAGTGATTATTGGGGCAAAACCGATCTTCCCATTCTTCGCGCCACAACGCACAGGTTCCATTCAAGGCCTGCTCTATTGAGACCTGCGGGCCTTGTTTAGAGAGTCAGCTAGTCAGGTCCTTAAGCACAGAGGGTTGAGAGAAGAGTTGTAGAGAAAGGGAATGTTGAGAAGGAACGATGTGTTTAAGGCAACCCAGTGGTGAGGTTTCTTAAATTTCTACTTACACCGGGGGGACCAAGTGTAAAATGCTAAACATGGTACACTGGGTACTGAAGATGAAAAGAGCTGGTACAAATAGAAAAAAATAGCTGTTAGAGGAAGGAGCCGCCAAGCTGGAGTCGGACGGGGTGCAGAGTTGTCAGCATGGAGACCAGGAAAACAAGGACAAACATCAAACGTGAACTTCAAAATACTTCTCAACTTCTTAAGCTTTTTCCCCTTCCTTTACCCTTGACTTTCAAATGTAGTGAGTACTTTTAATATCTTGTGTTTAACGCTAAGTCAATTTATGCTGGGATTGAGTGAGGCAAGGTTAAGTTTACATTTGTTTTTTGTTTGTTTTTTTTTTGTCTTAGTATTCCATATATTGCAAAATGTTCTCACGTCGCAGGGGACTTTGGTCCTATGGTAACGTACTTTCAAGTCTTTTAAATTCCTTTTATACTGAAAACGTCTAGACTTTTTCCCAATCTAGTCTTTATCGATATTAATTATCAAACTCCTCATATTCATATTCCCCACCAAATTTAAAACCAGTTTTGCAGCAACCTGCGGCAAACCTCTTTCAAAAGCAGAAATTTTCAGTCTCACGCAAGTTACCTTTATCAAACTTCATCTTCAAATATTCATAGTCAAATTCACCCCTTTAACTTTTTCTAAAACAATCAATCCGTCAATTGCCTACTCCAAAGTCGTATTTTAAACGAAGTAAAGAAGAACTTCATTAATAACACACTTAGCAGACCATATTTGCATCATCTTCCTCCATCTCTAAATTATACAAATTGTAAGGAAATGGCTACATTAAGCATCCTGGAGGAGTATAGGTACATTCAAGCCCCCTCCCCCTTAATGAGAAGCGTGGGAAAGGTAGCCGGCGAAAATGCTTACCATGTGTGATCTCCCCGCCGCTGTGGGCAGTTGGAGCTAACATATGTTTGAAGGCGACCACCTAAGGTCCTTAAACGACGCTCTAACGATCGAATTACCTACGAGACCCATAAACCCGTGGTTAGGGAAAAAAAAGCGGTGCGAGTCAGAAGGCACGCCAAGTAGCGGTGCGGTTGCGAGCTGACTTGGGCACCCCAGTGCCACCTCAGGAATTCTCGCTCTCCCCAGATGCTAACTCACCATTCGCTCCCCCCCCCCCCTTTGCATCTGTGGCCTGGTCACTTCCCCCTTTAGATGGGGCGGCAATCCGCCTATAAATAAGCCCCGCAAAGAAAGAGAAGAGGATTAGCTGAAGTCGATACGCCAGAATAGGATTAGGTCGTGAAGATCGATCCATCGGCCAGACAAGAAGATTATTAGAAGTCGATTCGCCAGAAGAAAGATTAGTTCGTAAAGATCGATCCTTCAGCCATACAAGACTATTTCCGTGAGAAACGATAGGATCAGATTGAGAAAATCGATCCCCCCTTTCAGGGCCGTATTAACCTAAATAGTCAAGTTTTATATCGGTGCCATACCGAAGAAGCCTTTTCCGTCTGCAAAGAAGTCCGACTGAAGAAAAGCAAAGCCGCTCACACTCGAGTGATTCTCACATCTCAAGCACCGTAAGAGTGAGAGGAGAAGAACCCTGCCCCAACGAGCTCCCGTTCTTTAATTACGTTTAAGAATCAGCCCCCGTCACAGGCGACGAAAATTTCAACCAGCGGCCACACCACTTCAAAGCGAGAGATAAGTCCTCCAGCGACATCCGGCAATCCCTAATACCTACCTGTAAGTTAACAATAACATTTATATCTCTATTGCGATAGTAGAAGTTTAGTATGTCCCACGTTTTAAAGGAGAGTAGAAACCATTATTCTTGAACCTAGGTCATATGTGTTTGTAGATGACAGTACGTTAATTTAATGTTTTATGCTAAACAAATAGGGTCGTGATAAAAATACTAATTGGCAATTGGTATGTTTATTGGAAGCCTACTTGTTTATGTTTTGTCGTTGAAAAATCTTTGAGGCCAAATATAGAAATGTGTTTACTGTTGGTTTGTAATATTTAATTTAAAATACATGTTTATTTTGGTAGATTCTGGTGTTTCCTCTTATCCTTATGTGTTTAAAAATAGCTCTTCCTTAAGGACTAAACCACTAAAATAGCACTCTTAGAACAAAGCCTACTTCATCATAGAAGTAACTCACGCCCCTTAAAGCATACCGCTACTAAAAGGGTGTCAAAGAGTAGAGGGATCAAAACCAAGGGTCATTCTACGACACAAATGATTAAGTATTGTCTTCTACCTACTGTTGACCACATCACTGTTCAAAAGGACCCTGCTATTCTTGTCTTATGATGTTCACCAGCTATTCATCTCCTGGTTCCTCACCCCTCAGTGTTCCCGTTCCCATTGGGATCCTCACTCGTCGGTTTTACAACGTTTCATTTGCTCATTTCATATTGTTTATCACTTCTTTCACTTTTCGGTTTATCTCCTTGTATGCATTCAACCGCATCTTCATGGCATCCTCGTCTGCAATATTAAGCGTTTGCAAGTACGCCTTTTTCACTTTCCATTACACGCTTCACATCGTCATTCCACCCCTCAGCACTTTGCTTCTTCTTGCCAGTTCGGGCGCGCACACACCCAGACACAGCCCTTGTATCCCCTACGACCACTTCCTTAAATTCGTTCTACATTTCATCTGCTCTAAAGCATCTTGTAAACAAATATTAACTTAGAGAACAGAAATAAGTACAAATCATATTTATTAATGTCGTTTTCAAAAATTCAAGATCTTCTTGGCTTTACGGCAAACACACGTACATAAATACAAAATCATACACCAAAAAAAAACCCACCAAGTTCACTCGGATACATGACATTCAAAAATCATATATTAACTCAAATCAACTTAAACATCTCGCTTTCTCCAAGAACTTTAGTCCCACCCCCACCTCAAGCACCACGGACAGACGGCAGCAACCCAATAGTGCCAAGAACCGCGAGCCAAGACCAGGAAGACACAAATGAAAAAGCCCAGAGAACTAAAGTCCCCGGAGAAAGATGATCCACCCAATTAAAATACCATTTGAGGCAGGCGCAACTATGTAGGCTATTCATCACTCGGGCCCTGCACCTCCCAAACATTTTTACTTCTAATCTAAATATTTTCCAGACGCTCTCGCGTTGGATTTACAACATTGGGGTGTCGGGCTCAAAATAATTCGGCACTTCAGGCGGCAGCTGCCGGCAAAAGGTGGGACGACAAATCTGGCCCATGCACGGAGGCAGTAGTTCAGCCCATATAGCTGCTTCTTCCACAACTCATCCTTCGCACTCGCAAATCTATTCTTTGGTCTACGGAAAATACCGGAGAGTTTCATATTCAAACTAACCTAACACACACTAATTGGCCACCGCCCGTGATACCCACGGGCTAGCCAGCGATTGTCATTTTGATCATCATGCGAATTTCATGTTTGAAGACCTAGTCCACAATTAAAAGGGACGAGTTGCGGCGTAATTGGCAGGTCACACACCCACAACAACCTGATAGAGATACCCCGTTGGTTGCCCGATTGTTTTCAATAAAACTCGCGTGATGCCAACTCAATGGCATCCGCGCCTACACAAAGCCCAGGCGTCGTGGCGTTCACTCGATAAGGACGATAAAAAAGAAGGCACGCTGATAATCACTACATACTTAAAGCGGGATTCGACAGACTGGTAGGCCAATCACTGGGCCTACTTGATACTTCTTTGTTATTTTTTTTTAAATAAGATTCCTGTGTTCGAATGCTTGGCCTCATTCCCTCATTCCAAACCAAACAAATTGGCAAGTGAATTAAGCGTTATTGTTTAATAAACAAAGAGGGCACAAATGTCTCCGTCTCATTTCGGATGGCCTGCCCAGACACCGCAATTCTAAATCACCAAACGCAAGACCCAGCTAATTAAATTGGGAGATTAATACCAATACTGAATAGCGCCGGGAGGGGTACTGGCCCATGGACTCCGTCAAGCAGGCAAGGTGTGTGTGTGGAGGGGGGGGGGGGCTCTTAAATCTGCAGTATTGTGTACATTACCGATATGGTCTAGACATGAAGTATGTCGGGCTGCCTGGTTATTGTTAGCACTGGCTTGCTCAAGACGATTCTTTGCTGTTGAGTTTATGGCTGGTGGCCACATCACGGCTTTGCCAGGGCGATTTCTTTGTAACGTAGGAGGGTTGTCTTTTCCGGGTTAATATATGATGTGGCAGCGTCAAGAAGGTTTGGATACAGAAGAGGAGAGTTTAATCTGTTATATGCGTAGGTGATTGTTCCGTGAGCAATCCTGGACAGATTTCTTTGGATAGGGGTGGGGGGGAGGGATACCCTGGATAACACGATGTAGTAAAAAATAATGTTTTGCGTTTGTTTCCACCCGCAAAGAGGTATCAAGTGACACCCGGAGGCGTGTGTGTCCAACTAATCAATCCCAACACCCGCAGCTTACCTTCCTGGCCTCAATACCTATAGAAGGATCTGCGACTTTATATATTTTACACATTTTCACTTTTTTTCAACTTCTACACTTTCTGTACACTTTCCCTTATCATCTTTAAGCGTGATGCGGCCTGGTTGCTATTGCGCTTAAAATTCAAGAGAGAGACCGCAAATGTGTTAGCTGCGAGGAATGGTACGGGCCATGGTTGTCTCATGTTTCGTGTGTTAAGAAACATGGCTACGTGGAGTGGGGGGTCTAGGTGTTACGAACACTACCTTCGCTTCCGAGTGTGGGCGGTAATTTGGCGTGAGGAGGATCGACAAGGCACTACTATTGCTTGTAGTGACGCACTCTCTTCCCAATGACCTTAGAGATTCGCCAAACTGAGGAGGTTGCTCGATCCCGATGTAGGGGAGAGAACCTACCGGTATTTTTTTTTTTTTTTTAGTTCGCGTCTCTGTCGCCGCGAGACGCCCCGTCGTCAGAGCGAAAGGAAAGGGAGGAGATGGGATGGGATGGCCTTGCTTGAGTTAACTACACCCCCCTCCCCCTTCAATTTCCTGGCTGACCATGAGACGAGAGATGCGCCGATAGTAATGACGCGAATTTGTTTCTCGCCATAAATCGATAAAACACGTAAACGTTCCACGAGAATTTCACTGTTGACGTTCACGAGAGTTGTGCGCCCTCTGGGTTACGAGCTAGTTTCAGAAAAAAAAAAATATATGGCGGCCATGCCCTAGTTGGTTCTCGTCAAGTTTTCACTCAGACTTCGGTGATTCTTGACGTCTTCCCTCACCTCTCTCAATTTATCCACCATTTCTCCTCATCCTCACTCAGCCCAAAGAGGGAAAACGCTTTCGTTGTTACACTAATTTTCAATTATAAAATAAACTTCTGTTGTGAACAAACTAAGAATTTTATTTGGTGCTGAGAGGGAGAAGGGTGAAAACTATGGGCTATAAAACTGCATTCGGATAGGTCAATAATATAAATGCCTATGGTGATGACTCCACAATGATGATACGGAGAGTGGAAATAAGCAATGAGATGACGCTCATGTCTAATTTAGGCATGGACAGAAGGAGCATTTCGGACTGAGGTCACACACACAAACCGTCAAAATTTAAAGCGAAAACAAAGGAGGGCGTCTCCCCCATAGTGCTCACGATAGAGGACCTGAAAATGTGAGGAAAATATATAGCCGCAAACCATCCTAAAGGCATTGGGGCCCGAGTGTCAGTCGCAACATGGTTACCCATGATCCGCATGATACGGCGTTGCAGGTTAGGTCTGGAAAAAGAATAGATAAGAAAACGGCCAATAGGAAGAGGGGGGGGTAAAAAGAAAAGAGGAATTGGGGGGGGGATAGAATGGACATGTTAAAAACTACCATCCCAACCAGTCAAGAGGAAGGGGTGAAACGCCATCCACTCCCAGCCGACATGAGTGGACGTGTTAAAATTACGATATACGTCATCAACCTCACGCATAAGCAAACACACATCCAGCCACACACATACATATTTGTTGCGACCTGGTCCTTCGGATTAGCGCGAAAACAAATGGTGATCGGAAAAAAAAAGGTTTATCGCTCTCAGACAGTCCCATGAGACTCCGGTTTACGGCATCTAGCTTCGCGAGGGGGCGCGAGGGAGAGACCCCAGGCTAGATAGTGGGCATGGGAAATCAAAATGAGTCACTCCCTTCCCCCCCGTCTGTATTAGACTCAAATTTGAAGTTAGTTTAGGCAGAATACAGGAGAGTGAGAGCCTAGCTATACATGTAAGCAACCTGAGCAGATAGAACCCGACCTCACTTCAAATATCATCTTCCAAGCTAGCTATACCAAAGTACCCTCTACAAAGCCAGTAATTGTGTTCGTCTTCAGAGGTAAAAGGCAGCAGCAAGTAGATGAAAAAAATCCCATTAGGTAAGCGATTATCCACCTCGTTTTCATCTGCTGATTTAACTCCCTAGGGGTTCATCAGTGGCCCACGATTAATAACTAAACAAACTTAATACAATGTTAAGAGAACATAAACTTCAAACGTTAAGCGATCTATAATATCGCCTTGTCATTTATTCTAACTCGATACACTTTCCTTTATTTTAGTACTCTAATAACGAAGAATTTGGACGTAATTAGTTTGAAGAATTCTTTTATAAAGAAAAATATTTTCTGCCAAAACGAAACGACGGTTGTATTTCCCACCATTTTTGCTACTCCTAAAACTTGGCCCCGTCGATGAAATCAATAGGTTTGTGCCAACAAACGATAGGTGGTCGGTGACTAGCCTGAGAAATTAGCGGCCGATCAAGAAAATAGATGAAAAGAGGCTTGTAAAGAAATTGGGGACAAATATAAGTGTCTACATAGAATAAAAAGCCTAGGTAGTCTAAATCTAGTTCGAGACTGCCGGGGTTACTGGAGCAAGTTTGTTGTTTTTTAAAATTCTGGTAGTATCCTGATCTTGGAAATTGGGAATAGGGGTGAAAGGGAGGGGGGGCACAAGTCGAGGTGATAGACCAATTTCATGCAATACTTTTTGTATTTAAAACGATAAAAACCAACGAGGGCATCTCCGATATAATTTGTCAATGACTGAAGGTGAAAATGCGAGGGGGGTATATCAACGCAAAGAGTTAAACAACTCGGGACGGGGTTCGGATTTTACATTCAATCTCAAGCCGTCAGCGAGATTGGCCCCAGAAAGTGCGATTTTTTTTTTTTTTTAATTTTAGAGCTCATCTGGCGACTGCCTACTTGGGCATTAGTCGCCGTATTAAATACCTGCCTAGTACTAGGCTACTTTAAAATCTAAATTCAAAAAGAGACAAAAAACAACCCAAACCCAACACCAAATTTAAAAAAAAAAAAAAGGAAAGGAAGCTAGCAGTAAGCAAGTTCCTGCGTCGGGGGAGGTCCCCCCCCCGCCGCAGGAGCATGCGACCTATAAGGGAAAAAACAAAAGCAAAAAAACAAAAAAAATGGTTAAATAATAGGGAGAAGGTCGGCCTCCCCCCAAAAGTCAACAAGTCCACCAGTGAATGTGCACGCACTCGTCCCGAGTACAAGGGACAGGCGGTAGCGACCCCGCCCATCCCGGTACCGGGACAGGTAACGTGCGCGAAGATCACCCAGAATGAGACATTCGACAAGAATGTGCCGAACAGTCTGGGGGACGACGCAGTCGTCACTCCAGAAAGTGCGAATCGAAACTATAGCAACAAGTACCACTCCGGTCGCCCGGAACCGAGAGGGGACCCAGGGTTACTGGATGCAGGGGGAAATGGTAGGGGCGGGTGTCTGCGAGTGAAATCGAATAAATCAAAGGGGAGGGGGGACTTGTGCCGAGTGAAGGCGGGATGGGAGACGAGAACAAAGACGAGCGAAGGACGTCATTAAACTATACAAAGGCGGGAAATGGGTTCAAAAATGCCACACGGGGGACGCCCTACCCCGACACCATCACACACCTTCGTACAAGACGAGGAGGGGCTCGAGCGGGCAAATTACCGCCAACACCCCCCCCCACACACACACACTAACCGAATTATGGGTTGCATTCATATGCGTAAAGTGAATTTACCCGGTGGGAAGAGGGGGGGGCGCAATACCCTCCCCGAACGCCTGCAGGTGGATCGGCGGTGCTCTCTCTTCCCCACATTCTCACTTTATCTTCACAGATATTTACAAACTTGCGAGCGGAGATGGTTCCGTTGGTTTTCGCTTCTTAGTTTTGAGTAACAATGTTGCACAATAGAGGCAGGATCAAGAGCTGTGCACCCTAACACCGAATAACACATTTTTCACTTTTAAACTTCAAAACACTTTGTCACGAGCCCGGGTTTGTTTGTTTTGGGGATAAACATGAAGATCGGCGGCGCGCCCGAAAAAGTTTATTTTTTTCTGCGTGTGTTTCGTTCAGCTACGCATGCCTATTCATGCGCATTTGGTTAAATAAAAACGTTACAACATTATTCTATAAACAATTTTGATTATATACTGGAGGGGCTGTGCCCCCCATACCCCCAATTGATTGAAACAGGATCATCGTAGGGGGGTCCTCCTGCAGTGTTTAAACCCCCCACAAGCAGTCCCCTTGAATTTACTCCAAAAAGGTGAAACATATTGGAACACGGACCAAATAGTTTACGTCCCATCGTTCGCGCCGCCGATCGTAATGTTTACCGTTTTTTGGTGGGTGGGTGGATAGGGTGGATTTTGAGAACTCAAAAACGCGGCAACCAACGAGTGCATAGCCAGTGTGTAAACCGAGAAGCCAAACTAAAAGACACGGTCGGATGGAACCCTCGGGCGCGCAAATCCCTGCAAAACCACCTCGTTAAGTAAATTTCTCATCAACGCCCCTTTATTAACCAATAAAAACTCTGCTAAATTCCACTTGGACCCAATAAAGGACGCGTCCTTTAGGCCCCCCTGCGGAAGACGCACAAACCGCGGCGACTCAAATCCTTTTCGAACAAACTAACCTCAACTCACTTAAACAGAGCGTCGTTACCAATACGACTCCGCCACGAGCTGGAATGGTCGGAAAGCCTCACTCATTGCACCATCACACAATAACAACGAAAAACAAACTGAGCCACTTCCTCATCTCCACAAGGCCTGTACGAGACATCAATCAGTAGGCGGATTCGACGCAGCTGTATTGGATTGGATTGGATTGGACGGGCCAATCGAGCGATTCTTCCCGTCCCATCAGTAGTTCAGGGCTGATCCTCCTTATCAAGCCGATTCTTCCCGCTAGGCCTAACGTCCCATAATCGGCCGCTCTGACAAGCCTAGGTTGATGGAAGAATCCACATGCGTACAGAAGCTTATTTTTTTATGAAAAATTGCAAAGAACCTGAATATTCACCGCGTGTACCAACCCCCAAACTCTCCCACATCCTATCGAACTCCTGAGGCAAGAATGAAATTCTGCTGACCGGGCGTTCTCCCACACTTCGTCTGCATTTCCTCAGTTGCCCACTCCAAATCACGCAGTGATATAGCCAAAACTGTCGGTGGCACTTAAGAGCCCCCTCCCCATCTTTATTCCGAGAAAAACTGTGTTCGAACTAATGGGAAATGTCTTCTCCCAAGTTAGAAATAGCACACACGTAAAGGACGGGCAATCAATCTCCCGCAAAAAGTAATAAAGTTTACAAACAGTTTTGATGGGGCCCCTTTTAAACGCCATTGCCCAACCATGACGAAAATACACCCCTAACTGTGTTGATGCTTTTGTGCATACACCTACATTTTTTCTTACGCACCAGGAATTCCTTCAACGATAAAAACTGGTAATCGACGAGGCATTCAGTGGGAAGAGGGAGAGAGAAGGTAGAAAAAGTGAAGACAATGAAGTATAAAGAAGCCTCCAACAACACATCCCACAACCGCTTAATGGTGGAGGTTATTAGAGTGTGGCCGAGAACAATGTCGTACCTAGAGGAAAGGCACATTTAAATACGAGCTTCACGCGAGGAATGCGTTGACTGACGAACAAACAAGGCTCTATTTTTTATCATACTATTATTATTATTATTCTTATACGGATATCTTAAGGGCCAATCGGTTAATTTGCTCGGGCCTTGGCCTACATTCATAACGAGACGGGAACAAAATACGAGAAAAAATGTGAAAAACAATGACAATATTGACACATTCCGCATTCATTTTATCATAAATTAAAAGATAAACCCAACGAGGACGTGACTACCATGAACCTAGTTTGTATTAAAAAACGAAAACCAAACTGTGCACCACTGCCAGGAAAGGTGTGAGGGCGTTAATGTCAAGCAAAACCAAAGAGGGCACGCCATCCTCCAGATATTAGCTGCATTATGCTAGCACATGCCAAACCCAACATCCCCCTGCAGGGGACACACTTGGCCCGCGAGGACGTAGCAAAAAAATAGAGGTTCGTAAAGGAAAAGGTTTGAGGTCCTTAATCCTGATACTAAAATAGGAGAATACTCGGTGCGCTAATAGGGAATAGTATAGCACCGTACCAATCTCTCGAACCTGCCACTTTGGGGAGACAGCTAACGGCACTGTTTAGAGCAGCCCTAAAAGGAACATCTTCATACTTCTTCTACACGCCATCGGATTCCTGGGCATTTCATTTTCCCTAAATCCCAAATTAAGGGAAAACAAACCTCACAAAAGCATTTCGCACTTCAAAATTCGCTTCCTTATCCGTACGACCTGTTGCTGCCGCACCCGTCCTTTCCGGTCCCTCTTCCAAGGGGGCGAAGGTACAACCCCACCCCCATTTCGCCACGACGAACCTCCACAAAAACTTTCTCGCGATGTCCTCACTTGATTTTGCTTTATTTTACTAATAAATCTCAATTACTGCCGGGGATTGAGACACATCCTCCAAGTGGCGGTTTAACGCAGAAGAGATGTCTGGCCTCCAAGGAGCTTCCCCCCACATTCAATTTTCCCCAATTTCCCTTTCCTCATCTTCTCGGCCCTCCTGCGATTCTTCGCACGATCGACCCTGGCTGAATCACACCCATCAGATGAGTAGTCAGGCCATCGCTAAGAAGGGGGGAGGGATCCATAATAATAATATTTCGCCAGAGTCCATTTACTTCTAAGAGTTTGGTACACACAAGTCATTAAGATCACTAGTAATGTTATAATCTTGAATAATACAGCTATTATTGTACAAGGAAACGATACCCTGCTATTTCATTCAGTTATTTGTTTTTTCTTTCCAAAAACTTAATATTTCGTAGGGTTTAGCGCCCATCTTGCGACTGCTTCCACGGGCATCCTTGAGTAGCCTTTTAGATTTGGTACCGAGTAGAAATGCAAATCCTCCTGGTCCGAGAGCAAATTAGGAAAGCCCCGCCCGTCACTGGGTTGACTTGAACTCTCTGATGGGGTCTGGGAAAGTTGTTGGTGCATTTTCGCTTCGCACCCACTCAGCACTAATTTACTTATTTATTATTAGTATTATTAGCAATATTATTGTTATTCATTTATTATTATTTCGTATTATATTAGTATAATTATCGTGTATTACTATTACTGGATATTAGTTATTCATTTATTATTATTTCGTATTATATTAGTATAATTATCGTGTATTACTATTGGTGTAGTATCATTATCATCATTATAACCATCCCTTCAACCTTTTGTACCCCATGAGGAGTGTTCCAACATAAACAGAGTTTGATCTGGTAGCCACGATGGACTGCATGCCATCCTGGGTTCACCCCCGCCATCTCTATTATCCCTATTAATACCCTCGCTACCCTTTTCCAAACTTGCTCTTATATCAGCAGAGGTTATGGTTGCCCAGTGCACTTTCGTCCTCTTAGGAGCCTTAATCAAGTGGCAGGGTTTAGCTTGTCTTGTTTTTTAAATTGGTCCATCTGGTGACTGCATTCAAAGGCTTAAGTCGCCCTAATTAAAACTCTAGCCTAGTACTAGGCTAATCTAAAATTCGCAAAAAAAACTGGAATAAAAACAAATAAAAAAGAAAGAACAAGAAAACACGTTCCGGTGTAGGGGGTCGGCGCCCTTATCGGTGTGGGCATTCACCACAATCCGGTATCCGAACCGGCAGGCCCCATCAACCCAGTGACAGGGCTTCCCCTCATTTGCACTCATGGAGCGAGGCTGTGCAGGTATTCCGGATACCAAGGGTAACAAACAGGCTACAGAGCTGGTTGCGTCATTTTACCTCCATTATTTGATTACCACAATACGATTCGAGAGCCGCTCTTTTTAGTACCGTTAACTAAATTGTATCTGAATTCTTCTAAAAAAAAATGTTTTGCGTATTAGCAGCTGCAGTAGCAACTCGTGTTTGAAGGGGGTGGGAGCATCGGGGGCCTGTCCGGCAGTTTTATAAAAAAAAAAGTTCGTTTTGCACAAGTTGAGAAAATGTGCGCCTGGGTAGCTAACCTATGGTACGCGCGTCGAAAGTAGCACGCCTGTATCGTGGAAAGTCGCACAAGAAGAGTACAGATTAACAGCGTGAAAGGAAGCTGCAGCCAAAAAATGGAAGCAGCTGTCTCGCTCGGTATGGATGACCATGATGGACGGGTGGCTTCAGATCGTCAAAAGTAACTATCCAAAGAAATTCAGAAATAAGATTAGCTACATGGAACGTAAGAACTTTGTATCAAACAAGAAAATTTGAAAATATGAAACAAGAGATGAAGATAGACATTTTGGGAGTAAGTGAAGTGAGATGGCCAGGTGTGAATATCTTGAATAGAAATGAAGGAAGCTTTCTATATTCCGGAGGTGCCACGGCACAGAGAGGGGTGGGAGTAATGCTTGCAAAAAGAATTTTCTCAAGTGTAATAGGATGGTCGCGAATACGTGGTTCCAATTACACCCAAGAAGACTGTACACGTGGAAGATCCCAGGAGATAATCACAGGAATCAAATAGATTATCCATAACCCTATGTTTTAAGAACGAGATTTTTTGAAGGTTTGAATAAGATTTTTTTCTTTTAGTTCGGTTGTCACCTAAGTAGATTTAATTTTGTTAGCAAAATTATTTCTAATAATTCCTTTATAATAGAAAAAAAATAAAATGGTAAAGTTCAGAAATAAATATAAGTATCGAATTTTTGTGACTTTTTTAAAACTAAAAGAATTACAAATGGTGAAGTTCAGAAAATTTATTAAAATTTTGGGATGGAAATTATTATAGCAAATTTAGATGGAGAAAAGAAAAAAAGAATCATGATAGGCCGTAGGACACAGACCGAAGAAGAAGAAGAAGATGAAAAGGGTGTTCAGGGTGTTAAAATAAAGAGTATAAAGGGGATTAAAAAAGGCGGTTAAGATTAGCAAATAAGGCCGTAGGCCACAGCCCCGCAGGGGTGCCTGCGTAACAAAGCTCTTCCTGTTAAGGAAGAGAACAGCGGCTTGTATAACTATAAATAAAAGATACAGGAATTCAATAATTAATTGTAAAACTTAACCTGGGTGCTGATTGTGACAGTGACCATAACCCTGCAATGGCAGTAGTAGGACAAGATTGAAAAACATGCGGGGGGAAGGGGGGGGGGGTGCGAAAAGAATAAATCTAAAAGAACTTGCGAAAGAAGGCATAAGAGAACGATATAGTGTTGAAGTCCAAAAGATATATGAAGCAGTTACAGGTGAGTGATATGAAAGAATTGGTAAAAAAATGGAAATGTTTACAAAGAGCATATTCAGAAGTAGCTGAAGAAATACTACCAAAGAAAGAAAGACGTGCAAGACACAAGTGGATGACGGAAGATACACTAGAGATGATGGAAGAAAGGAGGAAATATGAACATAGTAATGTTTTTAGATATAGATAAATAAACAAATAAAAAGATGTTCGGCTGCAAAAGAAAATTGGATAAATGACCAGTGTGATGAAATTGATGATTTATCAAAGAGGGATACAGAGATGTATGAAAGAGAGAAAATTTACTGGTAAAGGAAGATTACGTACAGGCGAAACAATAATGAAGAAAAACGGTGAAATAGCAATGGAAAAGGAAGAAGTTATTGGTAGATGGAAAGAGTATATCGAAGAATTGTTTGAAGATGATCACAGAGCAGTTAGAGCTTAATGTGGAAATGACCGGACCTGCTATTGGAGAAGATGAAGTAGAAAAAGCAATTAGTAAAATGAAGTAAAGAAAGGCAGTTGGAGAAGATGGCGTGGCAGTGGAAATGTTGCGTGCTCTGAATGACTTTAGTATTATAAAAATAACCAGCATTGCAAATAAGATATACAGTAGTGGAGAACTAAGTGACGGTATGTGCAAATCAATAATTTCTACTATACCAAAGAAGTCGGGAACACTAGAGTGCCATAAACACAAAACTATAGGTATAATGAGTCAATTAGTTAAAGAAATCCTAAGGGTAGTTCTAGAGAGAATAAGAGGTATGATAAGGAATGAAATAGCAGAAGAGCAAGATGGCTTCAGAGAAGGAAAAGAAACTAGAAATGTTATATTTATACTAAGGATGTTAAGTGAGACAAGTATTGAGATGCAGAAGGATTTGTACCTGTGCTTTAGAGATTATGAAAAAGCATCCGATCGGGTCAAACATGAAGACTTAATTGACGTTTTGAAGGCCGTGGGAGTAAATGGAAAAGACTTGAGAATTATACACAAACTATATTGGAATCAGAAGGCAGCATGTAAGAGTGAAGGCAGATTTGAGTGATTGAAGAGGAGTAAGACAGGGGTGCGTTCTCTCTCCAGATCTGTTCTCCTTGTACAGCGAGATGATAATGAGATCAATTGAAGCCAAAATATGAACAACATAAGGTATGCTGATGACACGGTACCGATTGCGGACACTCAGGAAAATGTTCAAGACATTTTAACAGAGGTAAAGGAAAGGAGTGAATAAAAAGACCTGTCAATGAATGTGGATAAAACAGAAGTTATGGTAATTAGTAAAAAGGCACAGGTTCCTAAGTGCATGGTATGAAGCAGGTAAGAAGATTTTGCTACTTGGGAAGTTATACTGCGGAAGACGGAAGATGTAACGGGAAAATTAAGAGAAGAATCTGCGAGGCAAAGGAGGCATTTCAAGAAGAAGAGGAATATCTTATGTAATAGACACCAGTCAATGCAAACAAGAAAAGTAAGTTAAAACTTATGTCTGGTCTGTGCTGAGGTATGGATCAGAAGCTTGGACGATCAATAAGCAGATAGAGAAAAAGTTAGAGGCATCCGACATGTGGTGTTGGCGGAGAATGTTGAAGATCTCGTGGATCGAGATATCAAATTAAGAAGTACTAAGGCAAATAGAAACTCTAAGAGAATTACTGAAAGATCTAAGAGGAAGTCAAATGAGGTTTTTAGAACATGTTATGCGAAGAGGAAAAATAGAAAATTTGAGTCTAACTGGAAGAATCCCAAGAACAAGAGCAAGAGGATGGAATAGTAAGGACAGTGGGAGAGGGAAACACGGTTGGACAGATGCTACAAATGACAAGAGACAGAGGTGTGGCATCCCATGGTCGCCAACGTCTGCAGGGGGACGGCACTGCGGTGAGGTAAAGTATCAGGAATACCCCATTGAATTTTATTCTATTTTTATCTTTTCTTCAACATCAAAAATGGCACTCTTTAGTAGTTTCAAAAACTAGTTATCCGATTTTGGCATAGGTACGTAGTCAAAATGGTCCGGTGCCATCCTTGAAACACCCGAAATAAAGTCTCAGGGGGTAAACCTTGTAATCCCCACTCCCAGCCCGTTTGGACATGAATGTAAAATCGGCCAAGACGGGGCACTGTCGCAACCTGGACGCGCAAATGAAGCCAGTGCCCCCCCCCCAGGGGGGGGGAAGTGTACGAAGATTATGGGGGAGGGGGTTGTTGGGAGGCAACGCCCTGAACTCAGCCGACTGCTCAATTCACCCCATCCTGCCACCCCACCCAAAGGATGACACGGGGATACTAACTGGACAGTGAGGAGAACGACGCGAACCCCAACACACCTCAAGGAGTGCGCACTTGTGCGTGTCGAAGGTAAATACACTCCCACCCGTCCTTTCCAGAAACAAAGCCAGGGTCGTTACGGCCCCGGAGCTAAAGGAGGGGGAAGGACCCCACTTATTTCTAACCAATTACCCCCTCTCCCAGTCGAGGAACCGAGATTTAGAGGAAAAACAAGGGCTACACAACAACGAGGAAAAAAGGACATTTTTTCGACACATCCAACAATTATCCACAGATATGCATTTGGCCCAATTACTTTAATTATCTTGCACACACACACACATATATATATATATATATATATATATATATATATATATATATATATATATATATATATATATATATATATATTGTCAAGATTACAGCCCATTGCACCGCCATACATATTTGGCCGTGTGAGCGCGCATGAACACATGTACGTCAAAGGAGTTTAGATTAGATTGGTTTCCTTCAGTAGGGCGGCCGCGCCCCCTCTGGCCTGGCTACTTCCTGGCTATCAAAGACCAAATGGTTTATGGTTATAGGCCGCGCGATCGGGCATGGATCCGAGTGGTTTATGGTTGTATGAGGGGTAGAGGGTGTTTACGCGTTTTGGGGGACTCGGACTCTTCCCCCCTAATCATCCCCCAACTCCCACTTCTCGGTTCCATGAAAACCCTCTTGCAGGAGCGACAAACAGCTCTCTGAAACCCCTGTCAAAACTCAAACTCCTGGACTCAGGGCGGGATCGTTCCCAAGCTTGAAGAAGAAACTCTTGGACTCGGAAGTGTGCGGCACCGCGAACGATGACTCCTCGCCCGTGTTCTCCGACCAAAGTAAGCTTTTATACCCTCTTTCTCGCATTGGTTCTGCGAGTTCCCTCGAATTCCAATCAAACTCTCTCTTTTGTCCCCCTCTCACGCCTAAATTCATTTAACCTTCGGCCCTTCAAACTCATAACTTTCTAAGGATTTCGGAACAATCAAACATCTCTCAACCTACATTTAAACTAAAGTCAAGCTAACGAGGGCATTCGGAACTAAACATCGTTTCGAATAAGTTCTCTGGATAGGCCAATATAACCTTAAAAAATCAATGCGAAACGAACGTCTCTCATTTAAGCACCACCACCTTGCTTAGCCATGCCCTGCTTTCGGGGTAATAAATCTAACTTTGGAAAGTAATATTTATTTCCATTAGTTATTATAAAGGAAATTCCGATTGATTTTGAGGTTTGTTTTTCCAGAGATACCCTCGTTGGTTTACCTTTTCGCTCAACCGAGCTTCCCGTTTTCCTTTCAAACTCAAATGTCCGAAAATCCTCAAATTTCCATTTCTGATGAAATCGAATCCCACATCCAAGTCTTGGTCAGAAATAGGGCGTTGTTTAAACGCAAAATCACTGTGATCTTTAAATAAAATCAGCTCTGAGTTAGAAGAGGCGGAAGTCATTGCCCCCGATGTATTACAAACTAAGATAGATACGGTCAAGTCCCGCTTTGCTTCAGGGCTTGATTTAGATAGTCAGATTCTTGAGGCTTGCGAATACCTCTGCGCAGAGGGAGGGGGGAGGGCGAATCAATGGTCGACAGAGAGCTTTTCTGCTCAGCTCGAATACATCTTGATTTTAAACCTTAATTAAATAAGTGTTCGATTAACCCTTTATTTCCCAAGTATTGCTTTATGTAAAAAAAAAAAATGTGCTTTAAAACATATTCCATTTAGGCCATAAAACACACATACATACAACTTTTTTTATTGAACATTGAAGGAAATGCATGAAAATAAAATTCCACATGGCATCATTGGAAAGTGTTGATGGGAACATGAAAAACCTAAAAAAGAAAATCATTGGGAAACTAACAAAGAAAACCAGGAATTTAGTAACCACACTTCCTAAAAATAAAAGTTAATTCTTTTTTCACTAATTTTAATCAAATAAATATAAACAATTTATTTTTTTATGAAATGTAATAAAACAATTTTGCTCTTTCAACATTTGCATCTTTGCTTTAGATTAGTAGGCCCAGCATTTGCATCTTTGCTTTAGATTAGTAGGCCCATGAAAATGATCAAACCCATCCAAATCAAATTATCAACTGGCCTTGTTGCTGTCATTTTTTTTTCATTTAGACTGACTTTGCTCTCATTCGAGGGCCTACCTTTTTGCCTTGTAGTACTTTTACCAGCATTAGTTAGTGAGACTTTCTCCTCTAATCGTTTTTTTTATGAGGCATCTGAAGATTAAATGAATGAAAATTAGATATTTTATGTTTTATATAATAATAGGTTATTGAGACTAGCCATATACTCTCACTGAAGGGCCGAGACCGCCCCGCTAACCATTACCGACCTCGGTATGGCAACACTTCTAGCTAAATAGGCCCTATATATATATATATTTATATATATATATATATATATATATATATATATATATATATATATATATATATATATATATATATCTAGCTATCAATATATATATATATGTTAAGAAAAATTATTGCAGTAACGCAATTAATTATGCGGTTAAAAGGCTATTTTTGGCAAACCAGTCTTCCTCAAAGCCTTCGGAAGGAGCTCTTCTCACATACACGAAAAGGTAGCACTTAAAATAGGCGTTCTCTCAAATAGCCAAAAAACTATCTTTCGATTAGCGTTTTTAAGTGTCACCCTTGCTTTTCGAAGAGAATGGAAAATTTGTTTGATTCTCCATTTTCGCCACACCTTATAAATTAAGAAAAATTATTGCAGTAACGCAATTAATATGTGGTTAAAAGACTATTTTTGGCAAACCAGTCTTCCTCAAAGCCTTCGGAAGGAGCTCTTCTCACATACACGAAAAGGTAGCACTTAAAATAGGCGTTCTCTCAAATAGCCAAAAAACTATCTTTCGATTAGCGTTTTTAAGTGTCACCCTTGCTTTTCGAAGAGAATGGAAAATTTGTTTGATTCTCCATTTTCGCCACACCTAATAAATTAAGAAAAAATATTGCAGTAACGCAATTAATTATGCGGTTAAAAGGCTATTTTTGGAAAACCAGTCTTCCTCAAAGCCTTCGGAAGGAGCTCTTCTCACATACACGAAAAGGTAGCACTTAAAATAGGCGTTCTCTCAGATAGCCAAAAAAAACTATCTTTCGATTAGCGTTTTTAAGTGTCACCCTTGCTTTTCGAAGAGAATGGAAAATTTGTTTGATTCTCCATTTTCGCCACACCTTATAAATTAAGAAAAATTATTGCAGTAACGCAATTAATTATGCGGTTAAAAGGCTATTTTTGGCAAACCAGTCTTCCTCAAAGCCTTCGGAAGGAGCTTTTAATCCTGTAATAAGATTGCAAATAAATAAAATAGTAAAATGTCAGCCCTTCAATATGTTTAGGCCTAACCCCCCCCCCCCAGATTAGCCACAAGTAGGGGATTGGGGGAAAAAAGAGGGTATCTTGTGTTATGCTTTTCTCATTTTTCTGCCCAGTGTCAGTTGAAAAAGGGTGTGAGATACACTGAAACTGTTCTGAATTAAATTGTCTTCGAAGAATGTGGTTTAATTCCTCATCTTTTCTTGCGATATTGCATTAACTATCTATCTATCTATATATCTATCGAACTATATCTAGCTATCTATCTATATCTATCTATCTATATATATATACACCGCCTCAGCCGGCGGGCTAAACCACGTGAAGGAATGGTGTCTTTAGCAGCCAACCGCTAACCGGGCGGAGGAGAACCTCCAGTGATCCAACGGCCAAGTGTAGGTGAGTAAGCCTTCCGAATCAGGAGTAGAGCCCCAGAGGTGGACCAGTGCGCTGTGCTCACTGACTCCAGCAGCTCCTGCAGCCAACCTGGTGCCAAACGCACTGCTCTGCATACATTTGGATGACACCGGCGAGGCCGAGAGGGGAATCTTGACGACTTGGCAACCCAGGATCCCCATACACTTCGCACAGGCGCATACACTTCCATGGATGGCGCGATCTCCATTGTCTTGCGAGACAGAAGGATGCCAACATACACTACACCACATCCAAACAAATATATATATATATATAGATATAGTATAAGCAGTACTTATATCAAATAAAGTTCGTGCGGTTATAGACGATGTAAACCTAGCCTTCTAGCCAAATAAGCCCTATAGAACTAAAAGCAAATTATAGGTAGCAGAAGTATTAGAATATAAATACATACATGCACTACACCACATACACACACACACATATATTATATATTATATATATATATATATATATATATATATATATATATATATATATATATATATATATATATATATATGTATATATATGAGGAATTAAACCACATTCTGCAAAGACAATTTAATTCAGAACAGTTTCGGTGTATCTCACACCCTTTTTCAACTGACACTATATTTTGAGACTGAACTCCTTCCCACAATTTCTCCCCCTAACTTTATATGGTTAAGGTATATTAACGATGTATTTTCTGTATGGCCTAATGGCCATGATTTTGATACCTTTTTAATAATTTGAATAATTTGCATGTCTCCATCAAATTTAAATATGAATGGGAATATGATAATAGATTACCCTTTTTAGATGTCCTCATTAATAAAGATCACCATGAATTAAATTTTAGATGTCTTCATTAATAAAGATCACCATGAATTAAAACTTGACGTGTATAGGAAACCAACCCACTCGAATGCCTATATACATTATTTTTCGTTTCACGATAATACTGTTAAAATTCGGTAATTTCTAACCTTTTCCTTAGAGCATACAAAATATGTCATCCTTCCTATTTAGATGAAGAAATTGTCATTATCAGGACCATTTTTTCTAATTTGTATTACCCCGATTGGTTCATATCGTCTGCCCATTTTGCAGCTAGGAAAACATTCTATGGTAATAAGCCTTCCCGCACTAACGACTTCAACAAATGTATAACATTGCCATTTAATAATAAATTAAATAGTTTAAAGGACATATTTGGAAAAGCGGGTATTAATCTAGCCTTTAAATATAATAATTCTTTAAACCAATTGATGATGGCCAGGAAACCCAAAGAACATCATAACATAGGAGTATATGCAGTACCATGCAACGATTGCCATAAAGTTTATATTGGGAAAACGGGGAGAAATCTAGACAAGAGATTGTACGAACACAAAAGAGATATTAGAGTGGGCAGCGAAGGTAGTGGAATATTTTGCCATGTTAGAGACAAGAATCATACGATCGATTTCAATGGAAGTAAAATGGTATTTAAATCGGCTAACTATGTTAAGAGAAGAATCGTAGAATCGAGCTTGTTCCTAATTTAAATCTATCTGAGGGTCAATTTTCTTTTAATCCTGTAATGAGATCGCAAATAAATAAAATAGTAAAATGTCAGCCCTTCAATATGTTTTGGCCTACCCCCCCCCCCCCCAGATTAGCCACAAGTAGGGGATTGGGGGGGAAAAAGAGGGGATCTTGTGTTATGCTTTTCTCATATTTTCTGCCCAGTGTCAGTTGAAAAAGGGTGTGAGATACACCGAAACTGTTCTGAATTAAATTGTCTTCGGAGAATGTGGTTTAATTCCTCATCTTTTCTTGCGATATTGCATTAATTTTCCTTATTTTCGTGATTCAGTTATATATATATATATATATATATATATATATATATATATATATATATATATATATATATATATATATATATATATATATATATATTAGTATTGACAGTCACAACTATTTCATATCAGGGTTGCCAGAAGGTTTTTGGGAATAGTAACAAATTCAAGGAAAAAGTAACAAATTTTAAAAATTAGTATATAAATGAGATATTATTAATGTCATTCAAAAGAATGTTTACTAACCTTTTAGAAAGTAGTTTCTTCTTCTGTGTTGCTGTTGTATAAGTTTTCCTGCCATTAGTTTAATTAATTCTTGGGATGGCAATTAGTGTCAGTCTTAGAATATAAAAGAGAATTTAGTGTTTCTGTTTTCAATAATGATCTGTTTTTCACTTTAATGTTATTTGATAGTGAAAATATTCTTTCAGCACAGGCCGAAGAATGAGGTAATGCTAGTAGGCTCAACATTAATTTTGACAATAAGGGAAACCGAAGTTCATCGCCACATTTTCCTTTTGAAACACTATACCAAAACTTCTCTGGCTCTTTTTCAGTATTACGTCCTGTGTCTTCTAAGGTGAGCTCTCGCCATTCGGCGTTTAATGTTTCATAATCTTCTTCTAATATAATGAGGAAACTTTAAGGCAAGAGGAATCTTTCTAGGATCAGTATTAGTAAGCTTCTGAAAATCTTTGTACTCATAAGACGCTTAGGGCTATTTGAAAGGTATGAATAGATATTTCGAGCCAAATTTTTTAACTCGTTTGGAAGTTCTAAGGACGCCTTAGAAGCACATAGGTGCAGTGAATGACACACGCAACCCTGAAAATATAATGCCGGGACCTTTTCCTTTAGTAAATGTTGAACACTCATTGTCGCTTGCGAATCCGATAAGATTATGGAAGAGAATATCATGTTTTTGGAAAAAAAAAATAGTCAATGAATTAAAAATTCCTTGAGCATTGCAATGTTACCTCAGAGATAAAAATTTATCCACAGTTTTTTTGCACATCAGGATCATAGTATCTGGTTAACAGAACAAGTTGTTTCGTTGTGGAAACATCAGTAGTTTCATCGATAACCAACGAGGGTTTTGTCTCATTTAATGTTAAAATGAGCTCATTTAAATAAGACTTAACAAGGACTGCACGAAAAACACCAGTACCTTTAGTTCGGCCGCATTTAATATCTACTAATTAAAGAATCTTCGCAGACATTAGCGACCAGTCCTGGTAAATGATCCAAAATAGATATGGGTAACTTGTGCTTAATTACAAAGGCACAAAGTTTTAATTCAGCTGCAGCAACTTTGTTTGAATGAAGCGATGACGCAGCGGGTTGTATAAAGTCGGTTAATTTGGAGCATTTGCTACCAACACCACTATGTATACTTTTTATGCTTCTTCTGTATTCGCATGTCTTTCAACTTGTGTTATTCCACCACCTAGTTCACAATTGCAAAATGGTTTATTTTCATTTCCTTTACTCACTTGAATCCATTCTGAAAATCTTTCAGCTTTTAGCCAAGCTTTAATCAACTTTCGTGTATAACAGTTTCGATTTTTTCTTCTCTGGTGTATTGTTTTTATCACTTTCACTATGATATAATTCTCTTCTTGGAATCATTGTGAAATAAGGGATATATATATATATATATATATATATATATATATATATATATATATATATATATTGTAGGGGAATCAATAGCCCACCCTCACAACTGAGGCCCTGTTCCTTAACCGCAACGTCCTGGTATTTTTTGGCAGCGTAATCATATTACTTAGCTGCCCCCCTCTCTCCCCTCCCCTTGAGAAGAACCAGAAAGGCCATCCAAAACCACATAATGCACTAATCATCACATGTCAGACCCCGTTGAGCTTTGGTTAAACCAGCAATATTTCCCCTAAGAGTGGTATTTAATTTCACCTCATATGCGAAATTAGAGGAGAGTTGACCAAAATCCAGAAGGAGCTTTTAGGGCTAGCTGAAAGACGCTCTGAGAAAAACCGTTAGGAGACTAAATGCCCCCCCCCCTCTTTCCCCTACCCTCAATGGGGTGGCGAAGTATATAATCAAATAACTGCAGAAGAACGGGGTAGATCGTGTTAGTCAGTGAGACAACTAAGTCCAACGAACGAAAGGGACACAGAAGAAGCTCATCCTGAGCCAGTTCCTGGTGGTCACACCGAATTTAGCATCTTGTCTCAGAGAGATCGTGTTACTCATCGAGACAACTAAGTCCGGCTAGAGGCCCAGCAACCAACGAAAGGGACACAGAAGAAGCTCATCCTGAGCCAGTTCCTGGTGGTCACACCAAACTTTCAGTTAACTTGGATTGAGAAGCAAGTTCAACTAATTCTCGTCAGAGAAGCCCCCTATCCTGGTGTACCCCAAAACCCAGAGATAGTCCTCGCCATTAAGGAATACCCCGAAGTGAACTCCCTCAAGCACTCTCCTTCGTCAAAGAATTCACTCTTTGGCTCATCGCTCGTCAGTGCGAATTATTCCCAGATTAACCCAAAGAGTAGAAGAAGCATACTATCCCCGTCCCGTTGGTGAAATCATCTCACCAGGAATACGTGCTGAACTCCAGCCGCCACACGCGCCAAATTCCTCTGCGGCTTTAAATCTATCCCCCTTCAGACAACATCTGGAAAGGCAGTCCACGTGCCCACCCGAAAACAACATTCTTGAGGCGACATCAAAATTGAGGCCAAGGTCACTCTCAAACCCGATTCTTGTGTGAATCTTTAAAGGTAATTAAATCCCATTATCCGTTTCTTTTAAGGTCCATTTGCGTTAAATATTAAAGTGAGCTTTGGGTCAACCATTACTCTGTATATTCAATTGTGCAATTTAGTAAGCTTCACTTAAATTTGTTTAATTCAGTACTGTGTAGTTTGTTTGTTAGATTTCAATTTTTGTTCATGTTTTTAATTAAAGGTATAGTTTTCTTAGAACCATTTAATTCAATCCTCAAAACGCTGAGCATGGCACTAAAACCCTGAAAGATTAATAATAATTATTATAATCAAATATAGCACTCGTTAGAGAAAACTTAATCAAGGAGTTTTGGAGTACGTAACCAACCTATACGCACGAACACTATCACTCGGTTCTTGCTATTCCACGACATATATATATATATATATATATATATATATATATATATATATATATATATATATATATAGTACAAGAGAAAGAAGAATTGGATGCGAATGAGCAAATGAGACAAGAAACAGGAGTTTTTTAAAGGCAAGAGAGAGGGACACTAGAAGAAACCAGAATCAAAGGGAGCAGAGGGCGGCACAGTGAAGGCGATCCTTTACCAAGAAGACAGAAATATATATATATATATATATATATATATATATATATATATATATATATAATGACAAAACGAACTTAAAAACAACACGTACTATGTAATTCTCATTTGCGCATCACAAGCCAACTCAGTTAATTAATACTAGGGTATTATTACAACCATGCGGTGGTGCAGTTTCTGAAACAAACAGTACAAGCTTTGAACATGAACGATACATGTTTGAAACAGCTCGTTATATTTTATTATTCGTCTAATGTAACAGTTATTGGTATTTAAATTAACTTCCCATGAAAACATATCAATGCCACATGAACTCATTGGACACATTATAATTGTTATTATGAAGATAACTAATGATGATACCATATGGAATCATTGGGAGCGAAAGGGTTAATAAGAAATCTCCCCATCAGCCCTCTTCGGAGTCTAGCGTTAAATTCTCGGATCTCAAAAGAGATTTGGGGCAACTTGGGCAAACCCGTAATAAAGAGAACTTCCCGGCCTGTATTGACGTGCATCGCTTTTTACGGTCGATATACGAGTATAAACTTAATTATGACTCCTTTATATCATAATTTAAAAACTTTGTGGGTTGGAGGAGTAACCTTACTTTTGGCACCAAACTTGCGTATTTAAAGGGGCATCTTAAAGATTATGCGTACCGCCGGAAATATTATGATATATCACGTAATTTATAGTAAATTACCCTCAAACTTTAAAAGGAGCTAAGGTTGACTATCAAGAGTGACTATCCTTCCCTGACACAAATCTTAGACCTACCAGTATAATCAGAGCCTTCGAAAAATTGAGGTGCTTTTCAGGGCCCGGCAAGAAGAGAACTCTGCCTCCTGCTTTCAAAACTATTTATAACTCTCAGTACCCCTTCTCTAAGCCTCCACTCTCTGTCCAAAACGTTCAAAAGTAACATTTCGACCCCTCTCGGCGGAGAAGCGTCACTTTCAAAGAGCAAGTCTAAACCTAGAAATAATTTCAAAACTCAAACTTCGAACTCACACCTCCCTTCAAACCTAAACTCAAATTCTCTCTTTTGTAAGTGCAAGTTGTGCACCGGAACTCACAACATCGTGAACTGTAACGTATATAGAAACCCCGGATAGTAGGATTCAACGTTGCTTAGAACTAAGACTGTGCTCCCGTTGTTCTTTCACGCGACATTTCCCAGAATCGTGCCCCTTGTCCTACACGTGTAAGTTCTGCCTGGAGAAAACGCACATATCTGCTCTTTGTCCTATTTCTGTCAAACGCGATGTAAATTTGTGACTAAACCTGGGGCAGATTATGACTCTAGATTCAGATGTGGAAGTAGCCAAAGGTTCCCTCAATTCAAAACTCTATTCAGATTTCCTACTTCCGACTCTGACCGGGTATCTTGGATTGGGGAGTAGATTCTTGCCTGTGCGTTGCCTACTCGATCTAGCGAGCCAAAGGTCGTACATCTCCGAATCCGTCGGTTCCCAAATGGGTGCCACTCTGGAGGAATAACCCTCGTATTCTTGTACGATCAAAACATTCATCGGGTCAAAAATCACACAAATAGGGGAATTGGAGGCGGTCTTTGGCTTCGGATCTCTCCAAATGTCGATCAAATTCTTGGTCGATTCCAATTTAAACTTGGATTTTACGGTAAAAGAAGTCGAAGGTGCAATTCTGGTTCTGAGGGAGGACATCCCACTGGCAGGCGAGGCCTTTTCCCAACCCTTTGTTCAAAGGGATAGAATAACGGGAATAGGGTGTCTGCTGGGGGTTGACGTCATACAAAATCTGAAGTTCTCAAATAAGGATTGCAGGGGGGGGGGATCCTCTCTGGAGACGGACAAGGGCTTAACACCTTGAGGAAGTATCAACCGAATAAGCGATACCTCAGTACTTACTAGAGGGTCACTCGTGGTACCCCGTGCCCCAGGCCGCCACGTTTAAGAAAAGAGCCATTGATCCGCCGTCGGTTGCAATTACCGATTCACGGGTGGCCTTGGCCCTTTGGGGAGCACTTCAAAATTGCCTTGGCAACAGTGAAGTGTGTTAAAGAGATTAAGAGAAACAGGGACTAGATTAAACCCAATTAGAGGCTGAAATTTTAGAAGAAATCGTGGTTGAACCCAAAGACTATTCCCCTATATAATTGTTTGTTTTCTTTATTGTGGTAGCGCATTTGGAAACTGCCTACTTGGGCATAAGTCGCCGTACAAAACAGCCTACTATTAGGCTATATAAAAAAACAACAAATAATATATAAATAACACACAACGATAAAAAAGGCAGAGGCTTAATAAAATAACCGAGAAAAAGCAAGAAGAAAGCGTGCTCCGGGTTCGGGGGTAGGCCCGCGACCCCCCGGCGCAAGAACATGCGACCTACAAAAAAGAAACACAAAAAAGTTAAAATAAAGTGGGAGGGGGCCAGCCTGCTCCAAAAACTCCACAAGGAATGGGGAACCGGACCAATGTCTCGCGCTCTCCATTCGGAATACATAGCTGGAATTGGGTCAGCCCCATTAAACATCCATATCCCCTAGAGCTCTCCATACCCCACTCTGGCTTTAAAGGTTCGACCCCTGGTCTTCTGGATTATGGCGGCCATCAGGATCCACAACCGTCAAATGAGAGACCAATCTCTTAGGGACTACCAGCCCCCTTGCTCTACTCGGCCTAAAGAGTCTCCACTCTGCTGGCATAGTAAAGGCAACGGAATCTTGTCAATTAGGATAGGTGGTGGTTGTGGGAGGTCGATTGCTGCGGGTTTTCTGAATGCGCTGTGCATTACACTGCCAAGTTCGACTCGCTACGAGTGAGTGGTGCGTATGTGAGTAGTCTGAGTAGTGTTTTATATAAGTGTAGATGTAGTTTTCGGCTGGCAGGATAAAACCTGGGAAGATTCTTTGTTTTGGGCTCTTATTTGTACGTTTTGATGAGAGTGGAATTATATGAGCTTGTCAAGTGTTGCCGCTCGTGTGTGTAACAACAAGGAAAGAAGGTACCCTAGGAGACCTTACGGTCCATTCAAAGAGGGTACCTTTGGACTAGCAATCGAGCGGGCACATGGCTGCTCAATGCTCAATTGTTTTGCGTCCCTAAACGGCCACTTTTCAAGACTTTGTCTCGTCTTGACTTGAACTGGTCAACAGATTCACTGATGACAACTTCCACTGGAAGTGCGTTCCACTTACCGCAGATACTGTAGGTGAAAAAATTTCCACACATATTGCGGTTGTAACGCTTCAGTTCAAGTTTGAAGCCGTGATTGCGCGTTCTGTTCTCACTCAGTGTGAAAATATCCCGGTAGTCAACATTGTCGAACCCTCGAAGTATTTTGAAAACTTCGATGAGCTGACCACGCAGTCTACGGGTTTCCAGCGAGAACAGATTTAATTGCCTTAGTCTATCCTCATAACTTCTATGTCGGATAGAGGGAATCAGTTTGGTTGCCCTAGCTTGTACGCGTTCCAACCTTGCGATGTCCTTTCGCAATGAAGGACTCCAAAATTGTACGGCATACTCCAGGTGCGGTCGGACAAGTGAGTTGTACAAGCACAGTACAATCTCCTGGTTCCGATAACCAAACTGGCGCTTAATATAGCCTAGCATCCTTTGGGCCTTTTTCTCCGCCTCAATGCACTGTTTCGAGAACTTGAGGTCACTAGTGATTGTTGAACCCAAGTCCTTCTCAGTGTCGGTGGATTCAATAGCAGTGCCCTTAAAGATATACTTAGATTGGGGGTTTCAGTGGCCGATATGCATCACTTTGCATTTCCCCACGTTAAAAGGCATTTGCCACGTGTCCGACCACTCCCCAACCTTGAGGAACCCCGCTAGTAACGGGCACCCACTCAGAAGACTGTCCATTTACCACCACCCGTTGCCGTCTGCCACTTAGCCAGTTCTCGATCCAGCCGGCTACCTTTCCGTCTATGCCAAGCGCTCGCACTTTCCGGAAAGGTGGCGGTGTGGTACCCTATCAAAGGCTTTCTGAAAGTCTAGGTAGACCACATCCACCGCCTTGTCCCGATTGTGTTCACTGAAAACGAAGTGGAAGAATTCCACAAGGTTCGTCAGGCATGACCGTTGCCTTCGGAAGCCGTGCTGGGAACTCCTCAGTAGCAGGTTTGACTCTAAATACGACGTCACTTTGTCCACCATGATGCTTTCCATGAGTTTACCGACTATCGAAGTCAGACTGATAGGTCGGTAGTTCGACGGTTGGTTACGGTCTCCTTTCTTGAAGATAGGAGTCATCTCCGCCTCACCCCAGTCTCTAGGAACGCATTCGGTCCGGATTGACATGTTGAAGATTGCGCTCAGGTGTCGTGACACTTGATCGCGCACTTCTTTCAACACTTTAGGTAGAAACCCATCCGGGCCAGGTGACTTATTCGTCATTAGGTCAGTGATCTTTTTGATTTCAACTTCGGTGAAGTCCATATCCTCCAGCTTTTCCCCCGAGTAGGAATCCGTCGGCTGCGGGATGGGACCACATTCTTCAGTAAACACTGAAGAGAAGTAGTCGTTGAGGAGGTTAGCATTTTCTGCATCTGAATGCTTTAATGTCCCCTCCTCATTCCTCAAAGGGCTAATCGTTCGACGGATTGGTTTACGGCTGTTTACATATCCAAAGAACTCCTTGGGATTCTCTTTACAGAGTCTCGCCACTCGGAGTTCCTCAGACCGCTTAACCGCCCTTATGCTGGACTTCACTGTCCTGGCTAGCTTCCGGTATTCGTCAAAGTCACCCGAGATCTTCGATTGCCGGTACACAGTTCTCTTCTCCCTAAGCAGTTGGCCGATTTCTCGATTAAACCACTTTAGTTGAACAGAAGACCGACGGGAGCATTTCAGAGGAATAAAACGCGATTGAAGACTCATGAATGTGGTTTTGAAACTATTCCACGAGTCTTCAACAGCATCGCACACTTCTAGTCTCACGTCAGTCAGTCCAGCACGAAGGCTTGCAAAGTCTGCTCTTCTCAAGTCAAGCTTCCTTGATTGACTGGCAACAGACCTTACCTTCGGGATCTTGACGCTAAATCTAACTAGCTGATGATCACTGCCACCGAGCTCTTCGCCTACAGAGAGATCCTCAACGATATCATCCTCAGAGGTGAAGACCAAGTCGAGGATATTGTCTCCTCTCGTCGGTTCTCTGACCCATTGAGTGAGGAACTCGTTGTTGGCGAACTCCAAGAGTAGCGCGCTCTCGCCACAGGCTGCTCTGGTTTCCCAGTCAGCTTGGCTGTTGAAATCGCCCATAACGATGCACACTCTGCCTTGAACCAGCTCTCCCAGCAGCTGGTACAGTTCCCTGTCCTCAACGGGTTGGGAAGGGGGTCTGTAAAGCACCAGGGGCCTGTATCTGACAGGACCGATTTCTAGGTCAACGCCAAGGAGCTCAGGAAACTTGTTCCTGATTGACCTCGCATTGAACAGAACTTTCAGGGAGTCCCCTAATGTAGGACCCCCTATACTCTTCCGTTTCCCGGCTTCTTGTTTGTCGCGGTAGCACCATTTTTGACAACCTCCGAGAAGGTTGTTTGGGGAGTGACTCGGGCGTACGTCCGCCTTCCCAATGGGCCGGACACTCCTTTGGGTGCGCTCCACGACATCCTGGATGAGGTTAGCTAGGAACCCCTTGCCCTTAAAGGAGAGGTGCACCCCATCCCTTTGGTAGAGGTCTTTTCTACCATAGAATACGGCGTAGGGGTCGACAAAAGACACCCTCCGCCGTACAGAGGTCTGTAAGGCACCGGTTTAGCGACATGTTCCTCACGTGGGCAGTCCGGCTTGGACCCCACCTCGGGAGCATCCCCACCACGACGCGTCTGCGGGTTTTCAATCCACAGTCGCGACAGCGCCCATAACTGCCCTCATAATCTCGCCTGTAGGGCCTACCCTACCTCCTCTGAGGTAGAGGTCGTTGCCACTTACCATAAGGGCAACGACTGAAGTCTCTGAAATCTGAGACTTCTCGGCCTCAGCTCTTACATGCTTATTCCCACAGCCTGGGAGGCAGCTCACCTTAACGCTTGTGCGAAGGCGGGCCGTTAGTAGGGGCTTCAGACCCCGTGCTTGAGAATCACCAATAAGGGTGACTCTTGCACATTTGTCTGCAGACGACTTAGTCTTTCCTTTCGGAGGCGACTTGCTGCTTTCCTCTTGTATCTCTAAATTTTTCTTCTTCTTCTTCTTGTCTTCCTTTGTTATCTCTTCTTTTGTTTCCCGTTTCTCTTCTTCTGCTTCTACTTTCTCGTCCTTTGTTTCCACTTTCTTCTCTTCTCTTTCTACTTTCTCTTCTTCTCTTTATATTTTCTCTTCTTCTCTTTATATTTTCTCTGATTAAAGATTCCCAACATGGGTTTAGGCGGGCGAGATCGTGCTTGACAAATTTGCTCGAATTCTTCCATAAAATGATTTGCGTTTACGACGAAAGCAAAGCTGTAGATGTAATCTATCTAGACTTTAAAAAGGCGTTTGACACCGTTCCGCACGAGAGATTATTAATGAAAGTTAAAGCAGTCGGTGTGAAGGGTAAGATATTAAATTGGATTAGAAATTGGCTGAAGGATCGTTCGCAGCGAGTAGTTATAAATGGTGAATGTTCAGATTGGGTCAACGTCAGTAGTGGAGTGCCACAAGGCTCCGTTCTTGGCCCATTATTGTTTCTAATATATATAAACGATTTGGATAATGGCGTATTTAGTACGATTTCTAAATTTGCTGACGACACGAAGCTGGGCAACCGTGCCTATGTAAGATCGGATGTAGAAAAATTACAAAAGGACCTAAACTTGATTGTCAGATGGGCGGATAAGTGGCAAATGCAGTTTAATTTAAGTAAATGTAAGGTGATGCATTTGGGTTGCCATAATTTGAGGGTAGAGTATACCATGAAAGGCCAGGTCCTCGACGTAGTTAAATTGGAAAAAGACCTGGGAGTTTTAGTCTCGGATGACTTCAAAGTCACGAAACAATGCGCGGATGCATGTAAAAAAGCAAATCGTGTGCTGGGTTATATCGCGCGTAATTTCACGTTCAAATCCAAAGAGATAATTTTACCATTGTATAAATCACTTGTGCGTCCACTGCTCGAATATGCGGTTCAATTTTGGGCTCCATACTTAAACAAAGATATCGCGCAATTAGAAAGAGTGCAGCGTAGGGCTACAAAATTAATTCCCGAGCTGAGAAACAGGCCCTATGAGGAAAGACTCAGGGCATTAGATTTGCCATCTCTCGAAGGCAGAAGATTACGTGGCCAGCTAATTGAAGTATTTAAAATATTGAAAGGATTTTCAAACGTTGATTATAGGAATTTGTTCGAATTGGATCATAGGGGAAATACTCGGCAACACGGATTAAAATTAGTGAACAAGCGATTTAACACTAGTATAGCCCAAAACTATTTTACGTTTAAAATTACTCAAATTTGGAATAGGCTACCCACCCACGTAGTGGATAGTAGGTCGGTAAATATGTTTAAAAACCGTCTCGACGCGCACTTAAATAGTATAAATATAACGTAGTCTGAGCACAGTAAATAATAACGTCTTTGCAAAAGGAGTTTGGAGCGGAGGAACAACGAGAGTAAAAATGATGACTAAAAATGATGCCAGCGATTTCTCTTGCATGTGTAGTTTAGATATCCATTTTCTTTTCCGCCTATCCTATAACTAGATTTTCACCACTAGCAGTCGAGGGCTGCGGAAGTTGAGAAGAAAAACTTTCTATCACCCCCCCTTAGGTTGAAGTAGTTAATATGCCTGACATTGTACACATGTAGATAAGTGTGTACAGTAGATTATATATTAAAAAAAAAAAAATAAAAAAAAAAAATATAGCATGTTAGAGATACACTCGTAGATAAGTGTGTATCGTAGTTTCGGATGTAGTGTAGCGGACTAGCCTCGAGCGGACCTTAGGGTCTTTGTTGGTCCTAGATTCTGTAGTTCTGTAGTTCTGTAGTTCTATTTCTACTTTCTCTTCTTTCTTTTCTTCTTTTTGGCTCGTTGAGGAAGCCCTTCAGCAGAAGAAATCGGCTGTTGGACGTCGGGAGCCTTCTCGCCTGAGCATCTGCAACTCTCTGTTTTTAAGAGTTGAAATTCCCTTTTAAGGAGGGAGTTCTCCTCTCTCAATTGAGCGATGCTCTCGCCCAGGCGCTTCTCGAGTTCGCATAAGTCACAGACACTGACGGCATCTGTGAGCTCCTTGCAACTCCTGCCCCCGAAGTCTTCACTCCATCTGTAGACTTTGCATATTTTGCAGGTTAGCTTTCGAAACGGAGGACCATTCTTTTTCGCCATCTTACAAAAATCTCGGACCATACGCATTGAAAAAGGGTTTTTTAGTTGTGATTTTCTCTCGCACTAATCACATCCGCCTATTTCCAGGAGGTTTTCGGTCGTTCGGCGAACAGAAACCCTTTGACCAAGCACACCAACCCTAAGGTCTCCCCTGGGCCGGACGTCCCCAATCGTGCCGCAGCTCCCAACTGAGCAACACAAGAGCCCCAGTGAACTGGTTCTCTGATTTTTCGACAGGGGTGCTTGAGGTGCAACTGTCTTCCTACTAAGCCCTACTAATCAACTAAAAACGGCCAGACTTGAGGCAAATAGTAAAGCTAAGTGCCCACGACTTCATCCGAGATCTTTAGCTGATCTGGCAACCAGCAAGGCACAAAAGCTCTCTCACCAAAGATCAGTTGAGCCTTTATTCACCAAGTAGCGGTCACAGGGAGCTGGTCAGGCAATTACACGTTAGGAGAAAGCTTCTAAGGGGTACCTAGCATTTCTCCATTAATCGTACCCCAAACGCCTGAGATCCCTTCAATCTCAGTCTCTTGTGTGTATGTGTGTGTGTGTATACTTGTATATTGTGCATGTAGTGATCGCGTGAGCCCTAGAGTGCCACTTGTGTCTTCTGGGGATTCGTAGCTATTAGCCACTTATCCTCAATCTGTCTTATCATCTATAATAATTTGTGCCTGGCGTGAGATTCTGTTTGGGACTTGGCCCAGACAAGAATGGTCTCGTGGTCGGTGTAAGAAAGTGTATACATATGCCTGCAGTTTTCGGGTGGGCGTGGTGTGTCGTTAGTGTACATTATGTAATGTGTGGGTGCCAGTACGCTACCCTGAGGTACGGCTGCGCGTGGTATGAATTGGTGTGATGTGTTATTACATTTTATGTGACACCTCCGGTCGGTAAGGTAATGAGAGAGAAGACCTCTTTTGGATAGTTTCCAACAGAGTCCCTCATTACACACGTTATCTCTGGCAAAAGTGTTTTGGAGGGTGCAATGCAATAGCACAGGGGGTGGGGGGGGGCTCCATTTTATCAGTAAAGCTGCCCGAAGGCGGCTCCGTTGGCGGTGTAGGGCATGTGGACCCTATTCGTTATACGGGAAGAAAACGCCAATCACCACCCGCAGTAGTCCGCTCTGCGAGGGGTGAGCACGGAGCCGGCAAAACCATCTGCCGCCATTTAGGACCACACCTTTCCGATCAGTGGCCAGGCAGACCTTCGTCATGGCGGCTCCACATTGGGCTGGACGTAAAATAGAGAGATTGAGAGGAGAGAGAAAGGGGTATGTGAGGAAGGTGTGGGTGGGGATGAAGCAGGTTGTTAAAAGCCCACCACCCCAAACCAGAGCTCAGGGGTGAGGGGTCATTGCCGCCCCCCCAGCCCCGATCCGGGATAGATGGGTGAGAGGAAGCTGGTCGGCGTCTAACCTGTGAAATCATAGGCCGACCAGAGAGAGTTGTGGGAGGTTGTAGGGAATGTGAGGAAGTAGGGTAGAAGTGCAAGCTGTCTGAGAGGCTAAGCTGGGGCTGGGCGGGGCGCTGAGTCTCGTCAGCACGGCGGCCAGGAAGGCAAATCGCCGCGACCCTTACGGGGGGCCAGGCCGATGTGATCGCCGGGGTGGGGTAGGGGAACCCTAAAGTGGTTGAGCCAGTGCTAAATCCAAATGCATTTGTGGGAGTTAGGGAGGGGGAATCTGAAGGGTTTTGCTGTGAGCCTAAGGTCCTAGCGTTGGAGCAAGGTATTTTCCCAGCTCGAACCAAGTCAACCCATGATGATATTTAATCTAGACCAAACTTCAAATCGTTCAATCGCGAAATACTTTATTCAAATATCAAATATTTAAAATGAAATACAGGTTTACCTAATCTTACAGGAGTAAAATATGAGAACTTGCAGAAACGGTAACCTAACACCTTTTAGTCTCCCCATGCAGGTTATTGAGGTGAGACCCACACCTTTTCAAGTGGCTTCCGAACCACTTCGTTCTGAGAGGGGAACATCAAAGTTCAGAGACGCTTTCAGTGGGCCAATACCACCCATTCAGAAGACAAACATTTATCTACAACCCCAACCTAACAGATCAATTTCCAGAAAACATAAAATATTGGCAATCGGAATCAAGAATCGTAACAAATTCTAGTTTTAAGTGGAAATCAAAATCTTTATCAATTAAAGCACTTTCAACTAAAGAGGAAATCCAGAAACTAAACCGGTTTTGCCTCCCCCCCGGGAAAAAGAAACCAACTTTATCAAAAATAAATTCGGTTATTTCAGATTGTTTCATCCTTTCTCACCTTTAACACCAAACTAGTAACGTTGGTTACGGCTGCTGAAACCGACCTACAAGACGCCTCTGCAAAATACGTAGATGAATAGTGAAATTTCAAGTTCTCTCTTATTCTTTCTATACATATGGACTGATGATATATATTTTTCTTGGGGGTTAAAGAAAGAAAACTTTTAATATAAAATAAACAACCTTTTCGAGAATAGGGGGTAGAGGCCAGTAGAGGAGGGGGGGGGAGGAGGAGGATGAACAAAATAAACGAATATAGGAGCACCTAAAGCCCCCAACCGCTTCCCGGGTAAGATCTTACAGAGCAACACAAACAAGATGAAACATACCAACTTAAACGCCTAGGGAGGAGAAGCGTCGAATTCAATGGAAACTCATAAATCGGTGGCCTTTTCAGCGGGTCGAATTGCGACGCTCACTTCCAATAGATGCATTGTCTCGCGACGGCGCCTCTTTACACATCTTGGGTACAGCTGCCATATCACCATCCCCTTGCGGGGTCGCTACAAGGGGATGGTAGATGGTGTAGCAGAGGCAATACACCCCTCTCCTACAATTCAAACCTGGACGAGCGGCACGCAATCCCGACCCCAGTGCCCCAAGAGAGAGAGAGAGAGAGAGATGCTCTCTCTCTCTTTGCTCATCACTTGAATCTCTCTTAAATACCTCACTATTTTTGCCGCGCCTGTATAGACCCAGCAGAGTGAAAGAGGGCGTTAAACGTATTTTTTTTTTTTTTTAAATCAGACCCAACCTCGAAGGAGAATTTTACCTATCGTCCCCCACCTTGTTGGATAACAAGTCTTCAGGAACGAGCAGGTTGAGGAAAGTTGCTCCCCTTCCCGGGATAAAGGAAACGCGTTGGTTTTCGCCTTTGAATAAATTATAATCGAAGGGGCGATGGGCAGTGCAAATTGTAGAACCTAATACGAAAATTTTCGAAAAGGGGCGGGGGATAAACTCGAAAAGTTAACGATGACACTTAAAAATGAACGAATTGTAAGACACAACTTAAAGTTTGCTAAGATCAGGAAGCGCCTGTCCGAGGTCAATTTGGTTATGATTGTGAATGGGAAATTGTCGCGCTTGTTCCAGAGAGAGCAATGGAGGCATATCTAGGCCGACAAGGGCACATGTATGGAAGGTATACAAACTGAATCCACTGAGAGCTAGCAATTCTCCGTCGGGAGAAATATCCTTTTAAGAAGTGAAAGGCGAAGGGAGGGGAGTGTTTTTTTTTGTTTTAGGTCTGCTCAGACGTCGAAGGATGGCCGCTCACTCAAGGGCCTGAGCGGGCACCAGACACCCAACTACTAAATAATATTATAGAGGAGGTACGCCTCCTCCAGCAGCTCAATTATCCCAGTGTCCCGAATACAAGGGACAAACGGTGGTGACCACGTGAGCGAAGATCCCCCAGACTGGAACATTCGACAAGAATCTGGTGACAGTATAGAGGACAAAGCAGTCGTCCCAGTAAGGTGAAGGGGAACGCACAGTCAGATGGCGATATATCGCGCGAGTGTGGCCCACTCGAAGGCGAAAGAAAACTAACTGAAGTCGTCGAGGCATGGGGAAAAGTGCCACGGCGTGATGGCAGGCGCCTTTAGTTATTATCGGCCGCATCCCATCTCTTTATGGCAGGCACCCCGAAAGGCGAACCTGAATACTACTATGGAGAAAGGTAGAGAGCGAAACACTGATCCGATCGCCCAGTTCTTGCACTGTTGGACGCGCTCATTTCCTGGAGAGTTTACATATCTAGGAGCCCGGCAGCAGTGGCGTGCGGTGACTTTTGGAGATGAGGAAGCAATTCAAGTTTTAAAAAATATGTTAATTGAAGTAAATATGTAGTTCATTAAAAATAACTGTGAAATTGCAAGCTACTCACTTTATTTAAATGTTATTTTTTTTAACTTTATTTAAATTTAAAAATAGATTATGTAAGTATGCACAACCAACTAGCCAAGATGTTATATCCTATTGGCCTACATTGTATTTGCGAGTGCAACACTGTTTTGGATGACAGATCTAGTGTTGACGTAGGCCTACTTGTTTTGATAGTAGTTTCTCTTTCATTATAAGTCATCGCACTGAACTTCATTTATAATTATTTTTCAATAATGCAATCGCGTTTTCTCCCAACTTCATTTGCATCCATTTTGCTTAAAAGGACCACGCTAAGCAGTGCATCAAGGCTAGTGATCTCAGAGATACGAAGGGTGACTGACGACTATGGTAGTAGGCCTGCCAGAATCCCGGAGATATTACAAAAATACTTAAGATATAAGAGCTTGACCATACTAGAGTTTTTGCTATTTAGATGCTTTCTTTATCAGAACAAGTATTTAAATATAACCTAAATTTTTTTTTAAGGTTCAGAGAAAAATAATAGTTACGTCAATGTGTTCCTAGATTCTGGAAACCCGGTAGGGTTGCCAGATGCAAGCTGATGGCTGCAAAGCTAAATTTGCTTCCTTTTCCGTATACAAATATGTTATTTTTTATTAGATCTAACACGGTGTTGAAATAACTAGATAAAAATCATAAAACTCTGACTGTATACCTCCTATCCAGATGCAGCTGCACAGCTACTGCCCGAAAGGAGGTATCTAAAGCGAAGAAAGAACAGACATCATGCCGGATGTAAATCAAACATCCTCCATCCCGGGGTGTTGGGGTCGCAAAACCCTTAATACTCCGGCAGGGTGGGCATGGGGCACGCGCCCAGCATGGACTCCTGCAAAAAAGATAGCTAACGGAGAAGGGGACGAGCATCCGCAACTCCCCTCACTTTTCCATAATACGAAACGAGGTTCTCAAATAAAGTGCTCACAAAAAAAAATTCCAAAGTATTTCTTAACAGTTTAAGAACTTTGGTATCATTTCAACCATACCCAAGGGACTTTCTCTTATACTCCCAACGCAATTTTGAGGCCCCGATCTTTATCGAATTCTTTACAAGCCCCACAAACGTTTTGGCGGATATGCCATCATTGGTTTTTGCTTCGTAGTTTTAAGTGAATAACAACTGGAAGAAAGTAAAGATGTGTGGAAAATTCATGGCTCGAATAGTCTTAAGGAAACTACTTGAGGTGCTAGGAAATCGAGGAAATAGGGGCGGGGGTGGGGGGGGGCCAAAAACGCTTGCCATCTGCGACTTTATTTTCCTATTCAACCACTAACTGGCAACATCTTTGAGTCGAGAAAGTATGCATGTGCGTATGCGGAAGGGGCATTAAGGAATCCCCCCCCCCTCCTCGAAAGAATCATATAACCCCCATTCTCCACACCTCATTTTTAATACCCCTCAACATATCTCAGCCTTCTTTTTTAACCTAACAAAGAAATCCACAACCCCAAAAGCCGTAATTACAGCGATTTTCAGGCTTAAAAGGCAAATTTACGAGACTGACGAGGGGCGTTCGAGTGACCTCAACGCGAGCCGAGCACGTCCTGAACGTATCAAAAACAAGTTGGGAGTGAGTTTCCGACGTCTCCCCCCCCCTCTCGAATTCTGCTTTGGGACAACGTAGGGAAGGGGGGACCAGAACGGTGAACACACATATATAATCGGCTATCAGAGAAGGGCGTAGCAAGCCATCGAACCGGTGGCCCAAAACGACCCCATTAAAGGACTAAAAGGACCTGTGCGCGGGAATGGGGGGGTGAATGAGAAGGGCATAATCAGCATCGGTCCATCAGGGCAAATGGTGCGCACGTCGCCGGGATCTGACACCCGAGATCCCGCTATCCTACCAATGGAGGCGGGGTGTGGATAAGGGGGTCCGAACGAGGTGGAGTGCGGATAAGGGGGTCAGAGCGAGGCGGAGTGCGGATAAGGGGGCCCGAGCGAGGCGGAGTGCGGATAAGGGGGCCCGAGCAAGGCGGACAGCGTATAAAGGGGGCCGAGCGAAACATACGAATTCCAATTGCCATTTATCCACATCAGCCCGTTGTTCTATTTCCCCCCCCCAAAAAAAAAATCATTCGTTCATAAAAAAATCCATACTAAATAATTTTACTGCTATTTTGACTTCAAAAATGCGTCACCATTTATAAAAAAAAACGAGCGTTAATGGGTTCAAATAATAATAATAATAATATTAGTAGTAGCAAATTACCTATTATATTGAATTTAATGCATTCACAAATATAGGTAGTTTAGTTTAATGCAATTAATTGACTAAGCACAGTGCGTATCTTGGCCAGAACGTAGATTAAAACTTCTCGATTAAAATGTTGCAGTTAGTGGAAGTGGAGATACGAATGAAGCCGCGTGTAGAAGTATTTTCAGGGATTGACCAATGTAAGCGGCTTACAGCAACTCTCAAAAAATTAGTACCGGGGAGCCGAGACCTAACAAAGAGAAGGGGTGCCCAACGGGCAGCTAGTTTAACAACTGCTATCAGGGAGCACCAAATCAAACCAGCGCCCTTGATCCAAGACTGAGTAGCAAAAAAATCCAACGAGGGCATGGCATCTTGGAGGGGTTTGGGAAAAGAAGTTCAATGTAAACATGTGGGCAATCAATGGGGGAGGGGTCAGACACGAAGAAACAATCTCGATGGAGCACAAACACCACCAATTTATGATGGGTCCGGTAACAATTTCGCGCCAGCAACCAAAACAACGAACTTTAACCCCACCCCAAGTGGGGATAATATATCAAAAATTAAACCCCCTTCAATGGACACAACAGTGAAGGCGGAAACGGGGGAGGTGGTGCGATTAGATAGCCCCCCCCCTCCTCTCTCGCCACAAAGAATGCAGTGTCACAAAATAAAAGATAACGGTGTGGGTCTTTAAACAAAATATTAAAATCGAAAACCAACGAAGGCATCTCACAAAGAAACTTTTTAAGGTCTGTAAATAAGTGATGAGTTCTAAGAAAATGTGCGAAAATCCCCACCAGGCATTGGGGCAGGGAGAAAGAGTAATTCTCCAGAGGGAGGGGGTGTGAGCTACTTCTCAGGCAAGAAGGCTAAACCCCGAGGACCCCCCCCCCCTCCACCATACAGAAACCCGAGGGGGTGAGGGGGTTGATATCTACCATGTTGGTAGTGCCTCGTAATCAAAACCAGGTATTTTTTTTTATTTACACGAATCAAGCGGTGTCGAAATAGTGACCTGGAAGAGAGGAAAGGCTCTTCGAAGTGGTGAGTACTGGGGGGAAAGGGACAAATAACCGAACCTTGTGTTACGGGGATTGTGGACAGGACCAAGTGCGCACTTACTTAGTCATGCGCTCTTTCTTTCTCCCGGGGGTGGAGGCAATGTGCAGAGTCGTGACATTACTGGTGGCAACTACAGAGAATTTTGTAAATCAAAAGAGAAAAGAAAACCAACAAGCGAATCTGGGTGGGAAAATAAATGGATGAAATAGACAAAAGCCCAAGTAGCCAGAAGTGGATGCTGGTCGAGGTGGGACACGAGGGACCGGGGGAGCGCCCTAGTCTCTCGAACCCGTCCTCTGAATAGAAGGAAGCGTCTCGGGCGAGGTGACCACGAAGCAGCGACATTGCTATTTGCACACCGCCGCTGTCACCAGAGGGACGACATCTGTTGATCTAACGAAAAAAAAATAAGAGGCTCTCTCTTATCAGAGAAGGTGACTCTCGGGCGATTAGTGAGCGAAGAATGAAGGAGAGAAGTTGGAGAACGAAAATAAACAATAACTAATGCCTGATAAAGGAAGATATTATTACTGAAGTACCTTAGTATCCTCAGGAGCAAATGATTCAAGGACTATTTTCAATTCCCAGGATACACCGGTAGTTTCCATCAGGAATGAACAGAACGGGAAAGGGGTAGGCCCAGGCCTGAAACCCAAACAACACCATCCGCTCGTAAATAGGCCTAGGGCATTGAACAAAGCGCAATCCACCAGGAGCAAATACACATAAGCTGGAGTGGATTTGTTTTTTCAACACCCTAATATAAAATTTCAGCCTAGTGCTAGCTAGGTTAGTTTAAAATTACCAAAACCAAACAAAACCTAGAGAGAAAAAAGAGAAAGCAGCACGCCCCGGGTTCGGGGTACGCCCGCCTCCCTTCGTCGCAGTAACATGCGACCTACAACAAAGATATTCAAATAAAATGGAAGCCGGCTTCCTCAAAAAAGTCACACTCGACAAGTATATGTACACCAACACGTCCCGAGTACAGGGGACACTCGGTAGCGACCCCGCTCGTCCCGGTAGGTAACGAGCGCGGAGATCACCCAGACTGGGACATTCAACAAGAATGTGTCGAACATTCTGGGGGACAACGCAGTCGTCGTAATAAAGTGCAGGCGAGCGCCCATCAAATGGCGGTGCGTCCCGCGAGTGTGTCCAATTCAGAGACGACAGAAAGAAACCTGAAGCCGTCGCGGCATTAGGGGGTAGGTCCATAGGAACAGTCGCGGCGCAATGTCACGCCGCCCGTATTCCTGCCATGCAATGGGTGTGAGGAAGAGCGAAACGCTCGTCTGGTCGCCCAGTCCTCGCGGGGCAGTCGGACTGACGACCAGCATTATGTCAGACAAGACTGGTCGTCCAGACAAGGATCAGAACGCGGTTCACACAACGTTCCGTCCTACTCTCTGGTTGAACCGAGCAAGATATTGTTTCCACCCCCTGCACATCAAACTCAGTTTGATGAAGAACTTTGCCAAGGCAATGAACAGGGAAGGTAGAGGATTTGCTTTCCTCCATCAGAAGTTTCCAAGAGTCAGTATGGAAAAACTCAAGGGAGGTTTATTTGATGGTCCTCAAATAAAGGAGCTCGTCAAGGACACCAGTTTTGATGAAGCACTGAATCATGTTGAACTCTGCTTGGTTGTCCCTTAAGTCACTCATTGCAAACTTCGTTGGCAACCACAGAAGTTTTCAGTATGAGAAGGCGGTTGATGTGTCAATGGAGAATTTCCGCAAACTTGGTGCATGCATGTCAGTGAAAATGCACTTCCTTCGGTCCCACCTGAACTATTTTCCCGAGAATTGTGAACAATTCAGTGAAGAAGAGGGCAAGAGTTTTCACCAAGATATACGTGTGATGGAGGAACACTACCAAGGGGGATGGTATGTCAACTTTCTGGCTGACTACTGCTAGTGCCTGAAAAAGGGATTTGGTGTCTGCTAGGCACAATCGGGAGTCCCTGAAGAAACCATTCATCCATGAGTAGCTTTTTTTGTATGTTGTACTCTTCTCGGTATCAATTAAAAACTTTCTGTGTATAAATCAATTCAGAATTTACTATTGTGTGTACATTCGCCTACAAATAGATCAGAATAGGGGCATTCTACGTGAAGTGTACACACCCTCCTTACACCTTATCACAAAATCGCATGAAATTTACATAATTTTTTGGTCATGATGAATAAAGTTCACATGCTAAGTATGAGACCTATCTGGTCATTGTGGTCATATTTATGGCCAGATCAATTTTTGGTCAACCCGATTGACCCAAAACCTTTGAGAGGTCATAACTTTGGCCAGAATTAACCAATCTGAACAAAAATGTTCAAGAGAAAGATCTTTCAAATGAATGGAAGAACAATGTTTCTATGACAATTTTTGACATGATGACCTTTTTGTGAACTCTTTGACCTTTGACCCCGGCCAAAGTGCCACTCAGATCATCCCAATTTTTTTTCTAAAGTTACCTCTTTCTATCCTCCATAGCTCCATAAAAAATAAAAATGGGATCTCCATGAGTTTAGAATCTATGGGCAATTATGTGACACTGGGTATACCTACTAAAAGTATTATTGACCCAGAAATTATGGTGATATCACATACCTACAAAGTCCTAACCATGGCATGGCCTATATACCTCTTATATAATCTTTTTGAATCAATAAATAATACATCATTGCCTTATATACCTAGGTACCTACCTACCTTATATAGGTAATCTTGCCAAATTAATGTAACATGAAAAGCAGTCTTTAACTGCCTTTCATTAATCCTTAATTAATTATGCATGTTTTTCAGATACCAATGTCATTTATGTCTTCAATATATAAATTAAAATAATTTCAAGATATCTTCTAAACTACCTACTTAATTTTTAATTGTGAGATTATCTGCAGATCCTAAAATAATTTACAGGTGTAATTTTGTTATTTATTTTTGATAATTTTGAAATACCTAATGATTTTTATACAGCTACCTACCTACCAAATTATTATATTATGAAAATGAGGAGAATGATTTATTACTAAAATGAACACCCATTGATTAATAATGACTTTTGATTGATCACATATTTTTATTATGCCAAGCTATTTCAAATTAACAGGAGCTGCCAAGTGTAGGCCATGAATGGTCTTTTGCAGTCTCCTTCTTTTCTTCTTATGTTCTTAAATGAGAGAAGGCAATTTTCACCAAATCCTTTAATTTGATCAAAACTGAATGTACCTACAGAATATAGGTAGCTATACCTTCCAAAAATAGGTATGGAAGAAAGATTAAACTAAGAGTGTAATAAACCTATTCTCAGCAATGCATTATATGATGTAGCCATTAGCTAACTTAATAGCTATTAGGGTTGAAATGCTGGACTGAGAAAACATGAAAATAATTAAAAATAATATTGATCATTGAATAGGTGACTACTCTTTTCTTATGTTTTGTCCACTTCTCTACGAATTTATGAAGAATCAAAAATTAAAAAGCGCTAATGGAAATGTTTGTTAGTTATAAACCAGTCTAACAACCTACAGCCCCTTGCACCTAGACTTTGACCTATTTCTACTAAGATATAATACTTGACAATTATTATGAACTTCTTTCTTGGCTAACCAATTTTCAAGAACAATTCAATGATTGAAGCAGCTATATTGATATTGTATATTGGTAATTTTAAATATAATTGCTTCAATCATTTATATAGGTGTTTATTTTATTTTAATTAATTTATTGTATAGTTTATAAACAGTAATTTACTATTTGGATCTTTTTCAGGCTTTGTTTCATTAAGATGGCGAATCAAAAGTACTGCAGCGATCCGCTGAAGATCCATAAATCCCTGCAAAAGAAAGACCTAAGAAATGTTTCTGCTCAGCTTTTGCAGAAGTTCTCATCTCTTCTTAGCAAAGATGATAAGCTTTGTTCTGTTTGTAGGAAGAAGATTTCAGTTACCAATGGAACAAAATACTCCAGAGGAGTCCGAAACTTCAGCATCTGAACAGGAGGTCAATGAGATGCCTAGCCAAAAAGAGGATTCAGAGGTTGTGAAAGTTGAGTTACTGAACCAATCATTGTCTTTCATCGGTGAGAGCCCCTTTAATAAAAGGAAAGCCGAAAGGCATCCGACTTATGTACCTGAGAAAAGGTTAAAAGTTGAAGAATCTATTAGGAGAAAGTTGGATTTGGTCGTGGGTAGTAGTTCAGGAAAACAAGGAGATGTAATGTGAACTGTATGCCAGAAGTCATCCAGTTTCTAAAGGAAAAATATCGGAGAACAAGCCATACGGATCAAATCAGAATTCTAAACATATTTGCAACCAGTATGAGCGTTAGAAAACTCATGAACGAGTTTGATTGCTCTCAGATAATGGCTGTACAAGCTCATCATATACTATAGGAGAAAGGAATGTTAGCTTCACCTAACCTTAAGCTCGGCAGAGTGCTTCCTGAGGAACTAAAATCTTTAGTCCTTGAATATTATCGTAGTGATGACATGATCGGGTTTTACCAGGAAAGGATTGTCTAGTGGTGCGAATTGAAGGGAAAAAGCAGATGTTACAGAAACGACTCTCTCTCAACAATTTGAAGGAACTTCATAGCAGTTTCAAAGTGAAGTACCCTGAGGTAAAAGTATCATCCTCAAAGTTTGCTATGCTACAGCCACGTGAGTGTATTCTTACGGGAGGCAGTGGAACTCACTCAGTATGTGTATGTACAATACATCAAAATGTAAAACTGATGATGGTTGGATCCAAGATGTCTGATATCACTGATCTACCCTCTTATCATCACCTAAATGCCTTTGTCGTACGAAATCCAGCTCGTCCAGCATGCTACATGAGATCGTGTGAGTACTGTTCACCTGTGGATCAACTAAAAGCAAAATTATTTTGATTTTATGAACCGGAGAATGTGGATAATATTGAATTCAAACAGTGGACATCAACTGATAGATCTGAGCTGGTAACCATGGTATTATCGCTTGATGATTTCATGGATAGATTTTGTGATTGTGCCAAAACTTTGGTGTGACATGATTTTGTTGCAAAAAAACAAGCACGGTACTTGGAAACTGAAAAACAATATTGCAGATGGCGAATTTATAGTAATTGGTGATTTTTCAGAAAACTATTCATTTGTAATACAAGATGCAGCCCAAAGATATCATTGGAATTGCACACAGGTGACAATACATCCTCAGGTGTTTTATTACATTAAAGATAGAAAACTCTGTCATGACTCATACACCATAATTTCAGAGTGTAACATCCATGATAATGTGTTAGCGCATCTATTTCAGCGAATGTTGATAGAGTATCTGAAATCAGTATTGAAAACTGTAAAGAAAATTTACTACTTTTCGGACAGATCTGCAGCACAGTATAAAAACTATAAATCTGTCCAGAATCTTTGCTGGCATAAAGAGGAATATGGTATAGAAGCAGTGGCATTTTTTTGCCACTAGCCATGGGAAGGGCCCATCAGACGGAGTAGGTGGTACCATCAAAAGGGAGGCTACTAAAGAGAGGTTGAGAAGACCCTATGACAAACAGATTATATCATCAAGAGATTTGTTTGTATTCAATGAAACTCTTTAGAATATGAAGTTTGGATATGGAACTCAAAAGGAATATGAACAGAAAAAAAGAACTATTGAAAACCAGAACTGCGACCAAAACTATTCCAGGCACACAAAAACTTCATTCATTCATTCCAATATCAAAGAAGGCTCTCCAAGTTCGCCCATTTAGTCTCTGTGAGACTTTTAGATCAGAATCAGTCACAAAAAATATTTCATATCCAGTGTTCAATGGAAAACTTGCAGGCTATGTCACTGTGATTTATGATGGACAGTGGTGACTTGCTTGCATAACTGAAGCTTTTCCAGAGTAATGAGAAGTGACTGTCAAATTTCTTCACCCGCATGGACCCTCTCACAGTTTTTGATTGCTTGAAATTGAAGATTCTTGTACTATGGACATCTCTGACATTTTGGTGTCAGTAGAACCAAAAACTGCAACAGGAAGAAGCTACACGATTAGCAAGGAGGAGTCTCATGCTCAAATGAGTACCTAGGTATTTATTAAATAATGTTTGTATTAAATAAAATTTGGTATAGGTAATAAAAATTGTAAATTTGTAATATTTGAAAGGTATTATGTTGTTTGTCTCGCATTTCTGAAAGGATAAAAAATAATCTCTTGTTTTATTGAATCTAAGACTGAAAAAAGGCAGGTCAGCCTAGGAAGGGAAAGAGGTTGTGTTTGGAAAGACTCAAATATGATGACCATGTCAAGATACATCAAACTTTCTCAAAATCACTATTTACTAACACTGTCTGATGTCATAAACAGCCCCAGTAGAGGACATGACTGAAAATACCACCTACCTTATGGTATATAAATGCCCATGGAGATCCCATTTTTATTTTTCCTGGAGCTATGGAGGATCATCAATAGAGCTAACTATAGAAAATTTGGGGGAAGGATCAAATTTGCACTTTGGCCAGGGTCAAAGAGTTCAAAAGAGGGTCATCGTGGCAAAGATTGTCCCAGGAATGTCATTCTTCCACTCATTTGAAAGATCTCTTTTTCCTGAGCATTTTGGTACCAAAATCGTTCTGATTGGTTGACTCTAGCCAAAGTTATGACCTCTCAAAGTTTTTTGGTCAACCAGTTTGACCAAAAATTGACCTGGCCATAAAAATGGCCATGGGCGACCCAGAGCCATAAAAATTGGTATGTGATGTTATCTCACCAGACCCAACTTGCATGCAAAAAATCATCAAAATCCATGACCTAGTGTTGAGATCTTGCCAAAAAGTGTGTACACTTCACGGAGAATGCCCCAAAATAGGAATTTCTGGCATGTGCTTATTTATCTCTGATGAGATAAAATGAGCGTGATTTTCGGAGTCAGCGCCTAGTCAACTAAGGCACTATGGCTACAGGACCGAACTACAGATGGAAATCCTCCTCCTGGTGCAAAGTGCTGGGCAAAAATGTGGAGTAGAGAGTCTTAATGATAATAATGTAAAATAATACTAAATAATATCAATAATTTACGCTAATAATCATCATCATCACTAACTCTATAATTTAAGAAGGGGATTTTTCGAGTATTCAAATAATAATCTCATCTTAGTTTGGTTATGACTTATGTTTTTTTTATCAAATAATTCTTTTATAGTATCAAAAAACAAAATGGTGAAGTTCAGAAATAAATAAGTATCAAAATTTTGTGAATTTATTAAAACCCAAAGAAATACAAATGGTGAAGTTCAGAAAAAAAATTATATACCTTCTTTTATAACTATATTTTAGCAACGTGATATTTTTAAAGGAGGGATTTTTAGTTTAGTACCTTTTTAAAATTATTATAATTGGCGAAGTTCAGAAAATTGATAAAAATTTAACCATGGCTGATTTTTTAAAAATTTTAATCTTATAAGCGAAGCGCGAGATCTACGGGGGAAGTGGCGAAGCCATTGCCTGGTACTTAATACTAATCATAATACATAAATAATCATAGTACATAAAAAATACCATAGCTAGGCCCGACTTTATTTTTTTCAGGTGCAACTTTGACTTTGCGACTTTAGCGCCGAATCTGGGGCAACTGCGACTTTGCGACTCTATCCCCCTCCCCTCAAGTGCGACTTTCTTCCCCAGTGCGACTCCGCTAAATTACAAAGTAAACTTTAATGCGATAACAGAAACATGCGCTTATAAGGAAGACCAGGCAATGGCTTCGCCACTCCCCCCACTTCATAATTCACTCCAGTACGTTAGTTCTAATCCTTACATCTGCGCCGATCGAACTAACATCTTTCATTGCACCTTTTCTGTTTACCAAAGTTGATCCACTCTCGAAGAATGCTTCGTTTACAAGATCAAGTTAGTAGCAATAAACATATGCATTAATGCCGTGCACAGGTAAACATGAAACGTTTTTTTAAACCAAATCTCTGGCGTTTTGACGAGGATCTAATTGAAGTTTCTTACAAAACGAGGCCCTACCGGAGAAGTTACAACCTCTGTTTTGTTTTGATTTAGAACACTAAGTGGCATTGACGAGACTTAATTACGTGAAGATACACACAACAAATCCTTTTCATTGCCTGTGTAGTAGTACTAATCATAGAAACACTATAAGCAATGACGAATATGTTGATTTTAAAGCCTTTATATTTCATGCGCTCCACTACGTTAGTTCTGATCCTTACTTATGCGCCGATCGAACTAACATCTTTCATTGCACGTAAACGTCCTGTCCTCTCTGCATTCCATCTTAGCTTACACTGCTCAGAACCAAGAAATACTTGTTGGAAACGACACACTGCCGGTTGAATGATATAAACTAGATTTATTAGACAGCTTTCTACCATTTAAGCATGGCCATTCTCTAGTTGGTTGTCTTATAATCAATACCGATTAAACACGTACTTCCTGAACACCTTATTAACAAAGCTTGGCTTTATCACTAATCTGTACACATTTTAAGCTTCTTTCTTAATGGGGCCCTACAGTTCAAGGAGGGGTACGCATGACTTTGGTTTAATTTGTGTGGTGTGTTCTTTGAATTGTCAGTGATTAAAAAAGGTTAATACATTTATTTTTTTTGTCAAAATAGTTTCTTTTCCGTTTTCAAGCTCTATCGCCAAACGTCTTTCTATTTTCTAACCCCATTACGCCGATCTCAACGATGGCTATGCCGCCGAGAGATCCAACATGAGCCTTTTGGATTTGGGGCAAGGAAGTCGAGCCGAATTGGAAATCCCGCCCCGCCATCCGGCGACAAACCACATTCAAATTGGCTTAATTACTTTGACCAAATCCTAAGTTGATTTTCTACACTCAGCTTAGTCATAGCCCACTCTACGAAATAACCGACCGTTATTCTGCAGTCTAAAGTAACTTAATAATGCAGGCTAGGACTTCGCCATTCCTTAACATCGTAGCAATATTAAAACACAAACGTGAGATGCTTTGTGTGAAATTAACCAATACACGGTCGGGGTAATCAAAACGAGGATAAGGGGCGTACGTGCAACGCTTAGAGAGGGAGGAGGAGTCCGTAAAATCAAACTCGAACCAGATCTATTATTATTGTCTAGTTGACGATGAGTGGCTCAATGCTGTTTCTGGTCAACGAAGAAATATCGAGGGATGTCCATATCGAAACTCAGACTCGAACCCCGGTGGCTATGGAAAAGTTGTCCGTAGGTTTGCTGGCTTATATGAATGCGCGTCTTGATCGGCGCCGCCCGCGCTAGTGGGCAAGGCGGGAATGAGAAAACTATGCATTTCCTCATTCTCTGTGCCACCTTTGGAAACTCGCATTACTTTGGTCGTTCCACACGAGTGCTCTGAATCTCCTTCGTTTGCAAGGGCCGCAAATTCATTCAGTTCGCCACGATTCGACCAACACAACGGCATCGCCGGGACGCACTATTTACTTTAAAAGGAAAGAACCAATGGGGGAATCTGATTTTTTAAGTGATTCGTGGTCAAGTTAGTCAAATAAAGTGTGAAAGGCGCAGTCAAATTAAAAACGAAAATACTTAAAACGATATGGACCAGGGGAGGAGGGGGAACTCCCCTACCCCCCTCCCCCTCAGTCATTTCCAAAGAAATGGGGGCAAGAACAAGTATACTTAGGACTCTTGTTACCTTCTCAACTGTTCTAAAGCAATGAGACCGCTTTGCTTGAGCCATCGCCAGAAATTTCTTCAACTATTCAATTCAGCAATTATACAAGTTCTTAACAGTTTGTTTATGCCCTAATGCCACCGACCCTCGCCTCTATCAACCCTCATCCTCCCCGTTCCTTACATATTCTTATGCAAGTACCCTAATAACAATGTAGTATTTAGCTGGCATCTTCTTATATCCCATTCAACATTACTCCTGCATTCGGCACTTCATCTTTCAGACAATAAAATGCCACCACCACTACTTACCCCCCTCCCGATTTTCGTACAGCTTGCTGGTTGATATCTAAACAACATCACATACTCTACCCTGCACGAGCTTCACTCTCGATCCAAGAATATCACTCCACTAGTGGTCTGTTCCACACCCTCATTCAACAGGTTTTCTTAGTAACCTTTCCACCGATTCCTCGAAGGCTGCTCAGCCGTCGACAACTCCACTACTCCATTCACTCACATCTCACTTGATTTGAACGAGCGGGATTTTTTCGAATGATGAACGAACCTGCGTAAACAGATTGCACATTCTAAACAGAAACAACCTAAAGGCAAATAAATAAGAGATAAAATAAAGTAAAGACAACGAACGAATAGATAAGGTAAATACATAGATCTAAGAGATAAGGTAGAGACAAAGAACTAAGAGAATGTAAAAAAAAAGAAGAAATAAGAAGGTAAATACAGAGCTCTAAGAGAGGTATATACAGGGGTCTAAGAGAGAGGGTAAAGACAAAGAACTAAGAGAGAAGGAAGAGAGAGAGAGAGAGATCCATGGTTAATGACATATCGCAACGAGGGTTACGACTCTCCTAATGCTACTCGCCTTAAAATAAAAACTGAAACAAACACCAGACAAATGTGGAGATGTGGCTTAAAATGGTAAAGTGAAGGTGGGAAAAATGGAAAAGTCTGGAGGCCACCTGGTTCGCAGGGGATTTTTTGTTTTTTTTAGAAGCCCATCTGGCGACTGCCTACTTGGGCATAAGTCGCCGTACTCACTACGACAGCCTAGTACTAGCCTACTTTAGAATAACAACAAAAAAAACAATAAAAAAGGCAATGAGCACGAATCAGGCTCGAGCGTCGGGGGGGGGGGGATAGAGGTCAGCCAGGCAAGACGTTCAACTCTCCCTAATCTTAGGCGTTGAAGGTCGGTCCCAATGGAGGGTTAGGGGGGTCAAAATGTGAGCAGATGCCAAACCAACAAAACTGTACAGTTCCACCATCGCTGTGTCAAAATCACATTACAACCCACCCTCTGCCCCCAAGAGGACTGTCCCCTGGTGCAATCCGGCTCACCATTGATTGCCAGTCTGTGCATTTCATTATCCGGTCGGTAGGTCTAGTGTCCACAATGCGAGGAAAAGAATGGCCCTCCCTACCTGCCATCAAATCCGTAGAGGCCCAGAGGCGAGAATTTCGACGAGCGAGCACAAAACGAAGCCAAGGGCTTAAAAAACAACACGCTTTAAAATATAGCGCTCTATAAGTCTCAAAGGGGTTTTAAGAACCCCAATTACGCGATACGAAAAGAGTGAGCTTTAATAAAAGGGATGGGGGGGTAATAAATTTGGAAATGAAAAAGGCGACAGTTCCTATGACAACCCATAAAAAAATGACGTGCGGGAAGAGGGACGTTTCTTTCGTGAACCTCACCTCCGCTAGTACGCGAAAAGAGGCAGTGTGACCAAAATGCATCGATTACCATTACGACATAAATTACTTAGCGGATGAGGGAGGGGGGGGGGAGGGGCAGAGGAAGTTTTCTAAGAGATTGGGGAAAAAGAACGCCTCAGTACAGCCAAAAAGAGGGAGTGGGGGAACTTGGGTCAGTAAGGAATGGGAGATGTGCAAACCGCGAGACCCTTCCCATCTTGGACAACGCTGTCTCCTAGATGGGGAAATGGGTGGACAACAAAGAGATTCAAATAAAAGTAAAATAGTACGCAGCTGTGTGTGTGCACGAACGTGCCGAGCACAAAGGAAAAGAGGTAGGGGCCCCTTCTGTCACGGTACCGGGAGAGGTAACGTGCGCGAAAATCACACGGACTGGGACATTCAACAAGAATATGAGTCTGGAGGACAACGCAGACGTCGCAATAAGGTGAAGGAGAGCGCTCCATCAAATGGCGGTGCGTCCCGCGAGTTTTCAGGACACCCGCAGAAGATAATCTCGACATCCATCAGGCTGGTAGCAACTGTGAAATCAAAGATATCGCGAAACAATGGGGCTGGAGATTCCAATGTCTCGATAGCAATTGAGGCGCTTTATGAGTCGCTATAGATCACAATCCGATCTACGAACCGGGCACGACCGTGTATTGCAACCAGCTAGGCCGTGAAGACGATGGAGCGCCAAATAGAGCCCAGCTGACTTCAAACAGAAGGATACGGCGTTGGAAACGACCCCCTACTGGTGTACTACAAAAAGGACGAGCGCAATACTCCCGGCGGTGTAGAAGCTTTAGAGCAGAGGCGTAGCGACAAAAAAGTCAAAGGTGGTACCCTCCAGGGTGGCGCCCTAGACAGAACCAGAGGCGCCACCGGCCCGAGAGCTATACCAAGCTCTTGAAGGAGTTGCTTAGCCCTAAACCCAAAGGGCTTAGAATATAACTGGAGTCTCTCGGCGGCATAGGCACCGTCGAGGTCAGCTGCGGATGCAGTGAGAGGTGTTGGCGACTGGGGGAGGCGCCGAGCTCGGGTGTACAGGCGAATAATGCACTGTGCACGGCGCAGGGACAGTGGAGCTCCCCAGCATCGACAAGTAGGCACTAAATGGGGGAACTGCGGAAGGCACCGGTCGCCAGGCGAAGGCCGGTGTGGTGGATCGAGACCACCTTCCGCATCCGTAGACGAGGTTAAAACGAGAGATCTCTTCCCTGTTTAGGAAAAGCGAGCACAGTAGCGTTTCGACACGAGTCTGGGAAGATACTAAACATCCAGAACTTGTTGAACAAATCTAACAGAAAGGTAATGCCTCGTTTACCCAGGTGTCGAAGCATGGCGTACGGGACATCGTCCGGACGGGGGGCGTTGTCCGCGCACGAAGCAAGAGCGGAACTTGTCGTTGAAAGGTTCTCCACATCTAGAAGTAAAGTTCACGACGAGCATTGAATGCTGACGGAGCAGCATCCCATCTAGAGAGAGAATGCGGAGAAAGCGGTGGCGAAGAATTCCGCCACGGACGAGGGGTCCAAGATTGCGGTCCCATTCTCCTGGAGAATTGGAGGGGGTCCTGTGAGAACTTGAACCGAATCCTTTGACTCTCTTCCACACCTCTGCTAGAGGGTTCTTTCAGTTAAGTGAAGACACGTATGCCCGCCAAGAAGAGCGGAGGGCGTGCTTAGAAATATACCTAGCACTAGCCCGACGAAATTCATCGACAGTGAAATCGTTCGGGCAGCGCTTATAGCGCATGCAGGCATAACGCCACGGGAGTGGTCGGTGTGCGAAACGGCCAGACGTTCTAGGAATAGTAATTAGGCCCACGTCAATGAGGTTGCTGGAGAAGAACACAACGGCCTCATCAACCGACCTAAACTCCTTGACTGAGATAGAAAAATGAGTCATTTCCTGAAATGCGGACAACCGCGTCTGTGCCAACCAATGGCCCAGAAAATGTTATTTGAATAGTAAAGTAATCACTACCATGGAGGTCATCGACTACCCTGTATCCGGAGAGCACAAAAATAGATTATGAGAGGAAAATGAAGCGGTTCTCGTGGTGATTTTTAAACTCATCCATATTTAGGACACCTATCTCCAGCTTGGCAAGGACATGACCCCTGGGATTAATTGAATAGTCTCCCCAGAGCACAGTGGGTCAGAATGGGACAAAAGTGAAGAAATCAAGTTTATAAAATAGCCTTTTTAGAAGTTTTGATTTCTTTCCTAATGTTTAACAATATTCTTTCCCATGAATAAACTTGTCTGAGTTCAATCTGTTGACAAACAGAGTCAAACTTGATGATACATGATTAGTCCTGATTTACTGAAGCAAGTTGCAGAGTCGTGAGACATGTTGCTTCTTTCATTCTTACTTTAGTATCAGAAGTAGGCACAACATATGGTAGGATATCATTTAATAACACTTAAAATTTTATATTGCAATAGTTAATTCACATTTGTAATGATATTTAATACAAGTAATGCTGCTAATAAAAATGCATAGTTTTTGAACAATATCTACCATTTGAATTTTTAAATAAATAGCTGGCAAAATTTTGCTATGGAAAGCTGTAAACCTGACATGCATTTTTTATTTCATTTACATGTTAGGAACCTGTTATAAGTAAAATAAATTGCTACTAACTGCTAGCAGGGAGAATGTTAACATTAATCTATCCATTTCCAGACTTGCAAGATTTATAATTAGCAGAATGAGTGTGACAAATCAAGATCTTTTTAATGAGTTGACGGAAGCTATGGTTGGGAAACATTTGTGCGGCTTCTCAGACACTAAATGTAAGTCCTATTTACTTAATTATTTGACTGCAAAGCAATTAAATTCCAGTCTTGAACAATTAGAATCTGCAGTCGTGAATTTTTTAAAGAATCTTCGCCAGAAGTGGCAATCAGTAAAATGGAATAGAACACTGTTCCTTCAAAAAAAAATCAAGAATGGCTCTCAAATGAAATAATTTCACCCCCTATTTCTTGAAAGCTGGTCACCATTATATTGAATTTCAAGAGGCTTCAGTCAAAACAAAAATGAGAAAGACTGCAGAGTTAAGAGTTGTTACACCAGAGAGGCTAAGATTTGCGGCATTAAAAGCTCTATTGACAAGTCATTAAAGGCAGGAGCAGGGTAGCATGTCAAAAAAGAATTTATATTCTGCTAATGATGCCTTAGTATTAATAATTGATTGCTCCCTATCAGCGCTTGAGAAATAGAACCAAAAGTAAAGGTGTTGACATTGTCAGAGATGCTAAGAAAGCCTGTTATCCCTCTCAAGTCACAGAGTGGCTACTCACTGAATCCTCAGTCAAAATTAGCCTTCAATCTTTATTAGATCACACTGCAAAGCGCATTATAGAAGCCAACTCATTTGACATTGGACAACTCAAGAATCTAACTTTGCATGGAAAAATTGGTTTTGATGGATCAACAGGACAGTCACTTTACAAGCAAAAATTTGAATTGGAAAGTGAAAGAGTTCTTGCAAATGAGAATTCTATATTTATGACCTGTTATGTACCAATCAAGATTACAGCAACAGAACCTACATAATGAAGAGATCATTTTGTGGAAAAATTCGAAAGCATCCTCTACCTTATAATGCCGGCCTCTGAGATTCTCCTTTCAGAAGGAAACATGTGACCTCCTTAAAAAAGAAGAGGATAATCTGCAAAAATCATCCAATTACATCACCCAACAACTATTTTGGATCTATGTCAAGTCAAACATTCACTTAACATTACAATGATCGATGGAAAAGTTGCAACTTCTCTATCAACAATACATCTTCATTTCAATGTTGCAGCATTTGTGGATGTACCCCAAAACAAATGAACTTGCTAGATGAGGCTTTTCGACGCCCAATGTCTTCGAGTCACCTAGCCAAGCACTCGGTGTGGGTGTAGGAGCCAAAGCTCTTTTAGTGCTGCCCTCCATTTGGGGTGCAGCTTTAGGAACCCTAGAAGATTGCCTCACAACCAACTTCAGGGGTGTTGTCTCCTGTGAGTCTAGGGACGCGGTGGAGGAGTGCGGCCGTTTTGCCTTAGGGGAAATGGTCACACTGGGGAAAAGGGGGGAGCCCTAGTTTTAGCCTGGCTGTGTGTGAATCCTTGGTGCCGCTAGCTGTAGCAGGGAAGCACCCAGTGTGGGTCGAGCCAGCAGGTTTCTGAATGGGCATGGAATCGATCGTACTCGTAGGCCTGGAAGGGCCACAAACAAAGGGAGTCTTTTTTTTTAACATTGCGGCATTAGACGTCGCAGGAAGCACCGGGCGCGCCAGGACAGTCTTTAGCCTCGCGAAATGAGACACAATCCTGGACCTGAAGCCATAATTTCCTTCTCAAGGAGATATGCACCACATTGCTTCAAAAAGCAGGGTGCAGCTCTCCGCAAGTGACACACTTGACCACACATGATTTGGACTTAGGGTGTGTGGCCTAGGGACAACTTAAAAATCTCTGTACATCTACAGGAGCGATTTGTAAGGCTGAAGCGGTGGCAGTAGTAGCACCTCTGCAGGACTGGCACAAATGTCTTCACATGGTAGTGATACCAATGGAAGGGCACTAATCAGTCGCCTCAAAAGGATTTGACGCATTAGCCAGAAGGCTCCTGCCCAAGAAACTTGTCACCCTCGGCTCTCTACTAATCACGCTAGATAGTGCAGTACTTTGATGGATCATGTTGCCCTTGGCTAATATGCTCAGATCAGTGGATCAAATAACCAGAAATCGTTTGAAGTCAGTGGGCTTAAAAACGCCAGGCAATCTCTGAAAGAGGGGCCTCAATGTAATCAAGGCTCTGCTCTGCGCACTTGCACTTTTGGTCTTTGTCAGGGACTCCACACCCAGGGGAGTAATGGAGCCGGACATGCCGATCTTGGCTTGGTCGCTAACTGAGACTGACCCGTCTGTTTCGGTGGCTCCCGCGGAGGGTGATGTGCTTTGCACTGAGCCCAAGTTCGACTCCATGGAAGATCACTACCCCCTTGGGCTGAGTCACCTCAGGCTCCATGTGCCCCCACCCCAAGAAACACGGATCCCATTCCAGGTTCATTTTTTATTGTCTAATGACAGCAAACCAGCATCTATCAGATGGGCAGTGCTATCACTTGCCCTTCTAAGAGGGTTGGCCCTATCGAGCCACTCTCACTGGGAGCAGTCAATATTGGGAGGCCTGTGTGCTTTCTTGGCAGTCCCCTGTGAAAGCAAAGGAGTGAGGGGTGAGTCCCCTGCACCAGTAGCTCTAGGAGAGGAGTAAGCCTCCCCTCAGGTAAAAAAGTTTGGAGCCCTTGAGAAAGCACAGGGAGGAGGACCACCATTTTTTCTGCTGAGATTCCTGAAGGCAGCTCCGACAATGGTAAATGGGGGAGTTGATGGGAGTTTAAATAACTTCATTGGTGAGCATGGTGACCCTGTTATTTCACAAGACCCACTGCTAATCACCCCATACAGTAGCCCACTCTGCAAGGGGTGATTACTTTGCCAGCTGTCACTATTTGAGGCCGCTCTTCCCACCAAGTTGCCAGGCAGCCCATTAGTGTGGCAGCTCCACTTTAGGCTTGGTGTAAATTAATAGTCCATGAAAAAAAAGAAAGGGTATGTGAGGAAGCTGCGGGGAGGTGTGAGGTAGGTTGTTAAAAACCCACCACCCAAACCAGAGCTCAGGGTTCATTGTCCTCTCACCCCCTCCAGCCCTGATCTGGGATAGTTGGGTGAGAGGAAGCTGGCCAGTGTCTACCCTGGGAAATTAGAGACCAAGAAGAGAAAGTTGTGGGAGAGGTTGTAGGGAAAGTGAGGAAGCAGGGTAAGAAGACGGGGTGTCAGAAAGAAGAAGAGGCTAAGCTTGGGCCGGATGTGGTGTTGCGTCCCATCAGTACGTCGGACAGGAAAGCAAATCGCCATGCCCCTTAAGGGTCACATTTAGGAACAACTCTGTGGCAGGATAGAGCCATGGATGGTGGCAGAAGTGCACCACCTTAGTCTTGGCTAAAGACAACTGAAACCTCTGAAACCTGTGCACTTTGGTATAGCGAAAGAGGCCCTTCAATATCTAATGGAGTAGACTGTCCAGAGTTGGAATCTGGGCCATGCAAAAAGAGATCAAAAGGTCATCCATGTAGAGTGTACCGGGAACAACTTCTGGCAGCATCGAGGTGATAGCGTTGATGCTCGGGGCAAAGAGTATGACACTGACGACACATCTTTGCAACATCCTATTCCTGCTCAATTGGTCCAGAGAGGGCTCCTCCCAACCAAACGACGAATTAGCGATCTCCCTGTTCTGCAAAAATTGAACACAGTAGCCATTCAACAGGAGTCTGGGAAGATACCCTCTGTCCAGATCTTGTTGAGCAAATCTAATAGAAAGACTATGCCCCGCTCACCTAAGTCTCAAAGCATTGCATACGGGACATCGTTCGTACCAAGGGAGGTGTCCGCACACGAAGTGAGAGTGGAATGCAAATCACTCAATGTGAACATATCATTGAAGGGTTTCTGCATCTTGAGGTAAAGTGCAGTAGGTGGCCTACAGCGAATTACATGCATTGAATGCTGGTGTAGCAACAGCCCAGCTAGAGAATGCAGTCATGAAAGACTTCACTACAGACAAGGGGGCCAAGATCGCGGTCCCATTCTCCTGGAGAATGCGTAGGGTCCTGCAAAAACTTGCCCCTAATCCTTGACTTGCAGCCACAGTTCTGATAGAGGGGTCTTATTGTTAAGTGAAGACACAGATGCCGCAGGGAAGAGCGGCTACTGTGCTTCAAAACATACCTGAACAAAGCCCTAGCTCAATGAACTTCACAAAGTGAAATCATTTGGGCACTTCTGTTTGAGGGCTGTTTCACAAATCGCTGACCCCACAGAAGCAGTCGGCATGCAAAATGGCGAGACATTCTAGGAATAGTAGCTAGGACTACGGCAATGAGGTTACCGGAGAACTCAACACCCTCATCCAACGACCTAAACTCCTTGACTAGGATGGTGAAATCTGTCATTTCTTGAAATGCGGACCACCGCACTTGCACTAAGAACCATCAGGGTGGTCTTTCAGGAGGCAGGGGTCTAGAAAATGATATTTGAATGGGAGAGTGATCCCTGTGTCTCCGGGGAGCCCAGGGAAAGATCTAGAGAGGAAAATGAAGCGATTCTCAGGCATTGTACGTAAACTCATCTACATTTAGGACACATATCTCTAGCTTGTGATTAGCTGAACAAGGACCTAATACCTATGATTGATCAGTAGTCTGCGCAGAGAGGGTGTATACCGTTAAGATCCCCAAGCAGTAGAAAGGGTCTCAGAAGCCATGACACAATGAAGCGCAAGTCCCCAATGTCAAAGTCAGATGATGATGAAATATACGGAGAAATAAAAGTATACCTCATATACAGGTGCAGCTGCACTGGTACTGCCTGAATCAGGTATTTAAAGCGAAGAGAAGAAAAGGACATCATGCCAGGTGCAAGTGGCGTATAGTCTTCCCCATCCCGTGGTGGTGGGGTTGCAAAACACTTAAACCACAGGAGGGTGGGCAGGGAGCATGCACTTGGCCTGGTATCCTGCAAAAAGATACCCAACATGCAAGAGCATGTTTAGAGGTGTTGCCTCCTATGAGTATAACAACTCTGTGGAGATGTACTGATATTTTGCCTAATGGGAAACGGTCACGCTGGAATAGGGAGGGGCTTTGGGGGGGGGGGGTCAAAGAGCCCATCTGGTGGAGGAGGAAGGGATCCCTAGTTTTAACTGAGGCTAAGTAGAACTACAGAAGGGTTCCAAATAGGCATGGAAGCCTGGAGGGGCCAGGAACAGAGGGTGCCTTTTTAAAAATTGACCCATAAGACATCCTAGGCAGAGCGCTGGGTTGCGCCAGTACCAAGTCCTCAACCTTGCGAAATGAGAGAATTGGCAGCATGAATGGCCACAATTTCATTATCCAGGAGACACACACCACATTGCTTTGAAGAAGCAGGGCGAGGCCCTACACGATAGGGACTTTTCATGTACAGCCTAGGAGGAACTTGCACAGACTTCAGGTAACCCCGACTTTGCCTGTCTACAGGAGTGATTTGTTTGGCTAAATCAGTGGCAGTATTAGCACCTCCATGGAAGAGGCACAAATTCCTTCATGTGATACCAATACCAACCAGCACGCATTGACTCAGGGAGCCTGTCACAGTTAAACTTGATAAAGAGCGTAGGGGTGGTTCTTGATACCCCTCCCTGTGTTCTCTTCACACATTCGATCTTGACCATTCAATGGTCGGGCAGCTCTTATGAGATGTCACCAAGTTTATTGTAGTGTGTGGCATCACACTCACCAGCAAGCCAGTAAGGGTCCAAAAAGCATTAATTATGGCTGCCTGAGGGATCAATCGCATTCACCAGAAGGTTCCCATTCGAGAAACGGGCCACCTTCAGCTCTCTACCAATCAAGCCAGCTAGTGAGTGCTCTGTTGAGCAGATAATCAGAAAGCATTTGAAATAAACAGGCTAGAAAATGGCAGGTACTCTCTCAATGAGGAGCCCCAACATAATCAAGGCTCCATTCAACACACTTGCGGCTTTCATCTTTGCCCCCCCCCCCCAAGGGGCCTCAGGACTAGACTTACTAATCTTGGTCTGATGGCCTGCCGAAACTGAGATGGACCCATCTATTCCCTGGAGCCCTTGTGGGGTGGAGGGGGAGGAACTGTTAGACTGCTTTCAATTTTCTTCCTGTTGATTTTCTTTTTTGGAGAGTGGGGACAAAACCCGCTTCTCATCACCCCCAGATGAAGCTCCTGGGCTAAGTAGCCCAGCCTCAGCAAGATCCTTTTGTGAAATAGACATCCTAACTATGAAAGGGGCACCACCTGGTGGTATGAAGCCCCCCTCATCTCCTTGTAATTCCTGAGGGACCCAAGCCACGTGAAGAGAAGCTTGCACAAGGGGGGATTCAGGTTCAGTGTTTGGAAGTGAACCCAGGATCGGCAACATGGAAGATCCTAGCATCTGTGGCTGGGTCACTTCTGCAATCATGTCCAGCTCAAGGGTGGCTATACCCCCCCCCCCAAGACATCATAGATGCCAATTGAGAAGTCTGCCTTGTCCTGTTTTGTTTTCCCTGCAAAATTGTTACACCAAGCCCCCTTATGGAAGGTGGCCTTATTGAGCCACTCCGAAATGAGAGTGGTCGATTCTGGGCAGCCTGCCTGCTCTCTTGGCAGTGCCCTGTAAAAGAAAAGGGGCAACTGCTGCTGGTGGAGAGATGGAGTCAGCTGAGGGTACCTCCAAATATCCAAATAAATGGGTGAGGGGAAAGCCCCTGAAGATTTGGGTGAGAGGAGTAAATCGGATCTTGGGTGGAAGGTTGAAGGGGCCCCTAATAAAGCATGTGGCAGGGGGACACATCCTTTACAGAGGTGGAGCTGCCCGAGAATAGCAAAGGGGAAGCCATATGGAAAATGTTAAAAGGGGAGCCCCTCCAAGGGTCAAATACGCTTTGTGTTACCGTATCCTCCCCGACCTATAGGGAGGCTGAGGCTGCGCTTGGAGATAGATCTCCATAATTATGCCTCCAGTCACCCATTATACCTCTCTACTATAGCCATCTTAAGTGAAAAAGAGAAAAAATGCATAGATAGTAGATATTATGACCTCCCAATGCCTTTGGACTTTAAGAGAAAGTCTCCATAGGATCAGAAAATTCCAGAATGTGATCAGTGACACAGTCGATGGGTCGAGCTAACAAGGGCTTTGACAAACTGGCCCACCATTAAAATGAAATTGTCCTGGTCACCTCAAGTGTGACCTGAAAGAAATTTTGAGTCAATAAGGAAACACACACCCTACCAGTCACTGGACTTTCAGCCCTTGCAGTGGGAAGGGACCTCATGATATCACATGCCACTTGACTCGGTGCAGGTATAAGCCTGGATTTTTTTATTTTTTTTTTTATTTAAGGGGCTATCTGGCGACTGCCGACTTAGGCATAAGTCGCCGTAAACAAACAGCCTAGTTCTAGGCTACTTCAAAAAATGGAACAGGGAACAACAAAAAAGAAATAACAATAACAAAACAATAACAAAAACAACAACAACAACAACAAAAACAACAACAACAAAAATTAAGCCTGGTTAAAAAAAAGGGAGAAGGCCGGCCTCCCCCAAAAAGTTAGCAAGTCCACCAGTCAAAGTGCACGCACTCGTCCCGAGTACAAGGGACAGGCGGTAGCGACCCCGCCCATCCCGGTACCGGGACAGGTGTCGTACGCGAAGATCACCCAGACTGGGACATTCGACAAGAATGTGCCGAACAGTCTGGGGGACGACGCAGTCGTTGCAATAGGGCGCAGGCGAGCGCTCCAACAGATAGCGATGCGTCACACGAGTGTGTCCGATTCGGAGACGACAGAAAGCAACCTGAAGCCGCCGCGGCATTGGGGGATAGGTCCATGGGAACAGTCGCGGCGCAATGGCACGCAACTTTAAGTTCCCTTCGACCGTCTCCCATCTTCTTTGCCAAGCAGTCCGAAGAGCTGCCCGTATTCCTGCCATGTAGTCGGTGTGAGGAAGAGCGAAACGCTGGTCCGGTCGCAGAGTCCTCGCGGACTCTTTGGCGCCCTCATCGGCGCGCTCATTCCCCGAAATTCCCGCATGTCCAGGAACCCAGCAGAAGATAATCTCGACATCTGCCCGGCTCGCCAAAACCGTGGCGTCACGGATATCGCGAACCAGGGGATGCGGAGATTCCAATGCCCCGAGAGCACTCAGGGCGCTTTGTGAGTCGCTATAGATCACAATCCGGTCTCCGAACCGGGCACGTCGCGTAATCTCCCGTACCGAGTGGTGTATTGCCACCAGCTCGGCCGTGAAGACAGACGCAGCGCCTGGTAGAGCCCCGCTGACTTCAAACAGAGGGGATACGGCGTGGAAGCCGACCCCCTCTTGGGACTTGGAGCCATCCGTATACACTGGCACGGTTCCAGCGTGACACGATGTGTGCTCCAAAAAGGTCGAACGCAATACTCCCGGCGCAGTACAAGCTTTGGGAGCAGAGGCGTGGCGACAAATAGCCAAATGTGGTACCCTCCAGGGTGGCGTCCTGGGCAGAACCAGGGGCGCCACCGGCCCGAGAGCTATATCTACCTCTCGAAGGAGTTTCCTGGCCCTAAACCCAAAGGGCTTAGGGTATGACTGGCGTCTCTCGGCGGCATAGGCACCATCGAGATCAGCTGCGGATGCAGTGAGAGCTGTTGGCGACTGAGGGAGGCGCCGAGCTCGCGCGTACAGGCGAGTGATGCACTGCACGCGGCGCAGAGCGAGTGGCATCTCCCCAGCATCGACCAACAGGCTCTCAATGGGGGAAGTGCGGAAGGCACCGGTCGCAAGGCGAAGGCCGGTGTGGTGGATCGAATCCACCTTCCGCAATAAACGCTCGGCTGCGGATGCATAAAACTCGCATCCGTAGTCGAGCTTCGAGCGAACAAAGGATCGATAAAAAAGTAAGGCGGTAGCCCTATCAGCGCCCCAAGCGCTGAACGTCACGGAACGGAGAATGTCCATGGCGCGGGTACAAGAGACCCTAAGGCTGCGAATATGAGCCTCCCAGGTGAGGCGTCGGTCGAATACAAGACCAAGGAAACGGTGCGACTCAACCACATCCAGGCGCACCCCATTAAGAAACAAATCTGGGTCGGGGTGAAGCCGTGGATGGCGGCAGAAGTGCACCACCTTAGTCTTGGACAAAGAAAACCGAAACCTGTGCGCTTCGGCATAGCGAGAGACGCGGTTCAATGCCTGTTGGAGTCGACGCTCCAGAGTTGGCATCTGGGCCGCGCCAAAAGAGATCGAAAGGTCGTCCACGTAGAGCGTAGCGAGAACATCTTCCGGCAGCACCGAGGTGATGCCGTTGATGCTCAGGGCAAAGAGTGTGACACTGAGGACACTTCCCTGCGGGACACCCTCTTCCTGCTCCTTTGGGCCGGAGAGAGCTCCCCCCACCACCCGTACGCGGAATCGACGATCTCGCAAAAATTCAGATATGAACATTGGGAGGCGTCCCCTTGCCCCCATCTTGTGGAGAGTCTCCGTGATACCGTATCGCCATGCGGTATCATAGGCCTTCTCCAGATCGAAAAACACCGTGGCGTAGTGCTGTCTACGAAGGAAAGCCTCGCAGACGGCATTTTCCAGTCGGAGCAGAGCATCCGACGTGGAGTGGAACTTGCGGAAGCCGCACTGTGCGGAAGACAGATGGCCTCCGCTGTCCAGGAAAAAAGCTAATCTAACGTTTACCAATTTTTCCATCAACTTGCACACGCAAGAGGTTAGAGAGATTGGGCGGAAACCGGTCGGAGTAGAGTGATCTCTCCCCGGCTTGCGAAAGGCGAGCACAGTAGCGATTCGCCAGGAGTCTGGGAGAAGACCTTCCACCCAGATCCTGTTGAACAGATCTAACAGAAAGGCCATGCCTCGCTCACCCAGGTGTCGAAGCATGGCGTACGGGACATCGTCCGGACCATGGGCGGTGTCCGCGCACGAAGCGAGAGCGGAACGCAACTCACTCACAGTAAACTTGTCGTTGAAGGGTTCTCCGCCACTGGAGGTAAAGTCAGCCGGCGGCCTTCGGCGACATCACGACGTGCATTGAATGCTGGCGGAGCAGCATCACGGCTAGAGAATGCGGAAAAAGCGGTCGCTAAGGATTCCGCCACGGACGCGGGGTCCGAGATTGCGGTCCCATTCTCCTGGAGAACGGGAGGGGGGGTCCTGCGAGAACTTGCCCCGAATCCTTTTGACTCGCTTCCACACCTCAGCTAAAGGGGTCTTCCCGTTAAGTGAAGACACGTATGCCCGCCAAGAAGAGCGGCGGGCGTGCTTCGAAATATACCGGAACCTAGCCCTGGCCCGACGAAATTCAGCGACAGTGAAATCGTTCGGACGGCGCTTATAGCGCATGTAGGCATAACGCTTCTGTTTGAGGGCCGTCTCACACTCGGCCGACCACCATGGGAGTGGTCGGCGTGCAAAACGGCCAGACGTCCTAGGAATAGTAGTCAGGCCCACGGCGATGAGGTTGCCGGAGAAGAACTCAACGGCCTCATCTACCGACCTAAACTCCTCGACTGAGATAGAGAATTCAGTCATTTCTTGAAATGCAGGCCACCGCGCCCGCGCCAAGCACCACCGAGGTGGTCTCTCAGGCGGCAGTTGCCCTGAAAATGATATTTGAATGGGAAAGTGATCACTACCATGGAGGTCATCGACCACCCCCCAATCAAAATCAGGCTGTGCATCCGAAGAGCACAAAGATAGGTCAAGGCAAGAAAATGAAGCGGTTCTCGGACAGTGATGCGTAAACTCATCCACGTTTAGGACACCCATCTCAAGCTCTTCGATCAGATCGGCAAGGACTTGTCCCCTGGGATTTATGGAGTAATCTCCCCAGAGAGGATGCCTGCCGTTCAGATCTCCAAGCAAGAGATAGGGCCTCGGCAACCGTGCAACGACGCGGCGGAAGACCCCGCGTCGAAGTCAGCTGACGGTGGAATGTACGCAGAAATGATAGTATACCTCCTATCCAGGTGCAGCTGCACAGCCACTGCCTGAAAGGAGGTATCTAAAGAGAAAGGAAGAACGGAGACATCATGCCGGGTGTAAACTGCGCATCCCCCAGCCCGGCCATCCCGCGGTGGTGGGGTCGCAAGACCCTTATACCCCGGGAGGGCAGGAAGGGGGCACGCACCTAGCATGGTCTCCTGCAAAAAAATAGCTAACGGGGAACGGGAAGAGACGAGCCTCCGCAGCTCCTCCCAGTTGGCCCGGAGTCCACGGCAATTCCATTGAAGGAATATGCCCTCCAGGCCTAGCTCGGAGGAGACGCGGGGGCCCTCCTCGAATTGAAGACCCTCACGGGAATGGCCGTACGCTTCCCGGGGGCAGAACCCCGGGCGCTGTTGGCCGGACAAAGCGCTGTCGCCTTCGAAGACTTATTGGGGGAGGTTGGGCTCGCCATGCGAGTCTTTTCCTCCCTCCGCCTCGAAACCTTAGGCGGGCGTTGCGGCTTCGGAGGCGGGGGGCCCTCTTTTCGAGGAACCACCGTCTCCGAGCCACTCGCTCCACCTCGGGGCGTGGGCGAAGGAGCCGAAGCTCCTTTCGGGGGGCAGCTTTAGGAACCCCGGAAGATAGCCTAGCGACCATCTTCAGGGGTGTTGCCTCCTGTGAGTCTAACGACTCGGTGGAGGCGCGTGGCCGTTTCGCTTTACGGGAAACGGTCACGCTGGGGGAAGAGGGGGGAGCCCTGGTTTTAGCCGGGGCAGGGTATGAGCCAGGGGAGCGCCCGGGTTGGGTAGAGCCCGCAGAAGGGCTCCGAATGGGGGCGGAAACAACCGTGCTCGTTGGCCTGGATGGGCCGGGAGCAGAGGGTGCCTTCCTAACTATTGAGGCATATGACGTCCCAGGTAGAGCCGGGCGCGCCAGGACCAAGTCCTTTGCCTCGCGGAATGAGAGTCGATCCTGGGCCTGAACGGCCAGGATTTCTTTCTCAAGGAGATATGCACCACATTGCTTCGAAGAAGAAGGGTGCGGCTCTCCGCAATTGACACACTTGGCCACACACGATTTGGACTTATCGTGTGCGACCTTGGAGCAATTTACACAGACTTCGGGTGACCCCGACTTTGCACGTCTACATGAGCGATTCGTATGGCCGAAGCGGTGACAGTAATAGCACCGCCGCGGAAGTGGCACGAATGCCTTCACGCGGTAGCGGTACCAACCGGCACGCACCGACTCAGGGAGCTTGTCACAGTCGAACGTGACGAAGAGTGTAGGGGTGGGTCTCGAGGCCCCTCCCTGTTTTCTCATCACACGTTCGACCTTGACCGCCCCATGGTCGGCCAGCTCTAAGGTGATGTCCTCAATGGAGTAGTCAACGAGTTCCCTCGCATAAACTACTCCTTTCACAAAGTTCATGGTAGAGTGCGGCGTCACACTCACCGGGGTGCCATGAAGTGTCCGAAGAGCACTAATCTTAGCCGCCTCGGCGGGATTCGCCGCATTCGCCAGAAGGCTCCCGTCCGAGAAACGGGTTACCTTCGGCTCTCTACCAATTGCACTAGCTAATCCTCTCCTCTGATGGATCATGTTGCCCTTGGACAACATGGTGCCATCAGTGGAGCGAATAACGAGGAAGCGTTTGAAGCCAGCGGGCTCGAAAACGCCAGGTAACCTCTGAATCAGGGGCCCCGATGTCATCGAGGCTCCGCCCTGTGCACTCTTGGTATTAGTCTTCTTTGTCAGGGGCTCCGCAACCGGGGGGGCAGAAGGGGCGGATGTGCCGATCTTGGCTTGGTCGCTTGCCAGAGTGGCAGCAGACCCATCCGTCCCCGCAGCCCCCGCGGATGGAGAGTCGCCCCGAGTCTTTTTTGTCTTTTTCTTTTTCTTTTTCGGAGAGGAGGGCGGGGAATGAACTCGCTTTTCACCTCCGCCGGAAGAAGCCCCCAGGCCAGATGGACCAGCCTCAGCCAGGTTCCTCTCCGAAATGGAGAAGGTCCTGGTTGTCGTAGGGGCACCTGTCGGAGGAGATCCCTCCCCTCCTTCTACTGCCTCGGAGCCCTCAGCCATTTGAGGAGGACCTTGCATAGGGGCGGATTCGGGTTCGGTGCTTGGCGCCGAGCCCGAATTCCCCCCCATGGAAGGCCCTACCGTCTGGGGCTGGGTCTCCTCAAGGACCATGTCTATCACAGGAGGGGCCTCCAGTTGGCCATCCCCTCCCAGGACATCGCAGGTCCCCTTGGCAGTGTCGCCAGTCTTGTATGGGGAGGCACAGGCCTTGACCCCGGCAAGGTTTAATATTCTTGCCAGCAGGTCTTTTGAGGGAAGCGACCGAAGGGGCCTGGCTTCCCTCTCCCCCCTAAGGGGGTTTGCCCTACCGAGCCGCTTTGATGGGGAGCGGCTGGCTAAGGGCTGCCTGCTGGCTTTCTTGGCAGTCCCCTTGAAAAGAAAAGATGGGACTGCCGCTGGGAAAAGGGAGGTGCCCGAAAGCACCTCCAGAGAAGGGGGTGAGGGGGAGTCCCCTGCACCCGTAGGCGAAGGAGAGGAGTAAGCCTCCTCTCTGGTTAGAGAAATATAGAGGGTCCCCTGTGCAAGCACAGGGGGGGGACCTCCATTTTTTCGGTGGAGCTGCCCAAGGGCGGCTCCGTCGATGAGCAAGGGGGAGTTAAAGGGGTTTGGGTTTTTTGGGGTTGTTCATCTATGGGCATGGTGACCCTATTTTTGCCACGGGACGCAATAGCTCATCACCCCTTGCAGTAGCCCGCACTGCGAGAGGTGCTTACAAGCCCAGCAGAGCCAGGAGCCGCCATTCGGGACCACCCCTCCCGCCTGGTGGCCTGGCAGTCCATCGGCATGGCGGCTCCACCTTGGACACGGCGTAAAAAAGATAGATTTTGAAGAGGAGAGGAAAAGGGATGTGAGGAAGGTATGGGTGGGGATGAAGCAGGTTGTTAAAAAAAAACACATCCCGAACCGGAGCTCAGGAGTTAGGGAACAATGTCCCCTCCCCCCCCAGCCCCGATCCGGGGTGGTTGGCTTGAGAAGAAGGTCAGCATCTACCCTGTGAAATTAGAGGCTGACCAGAGAAAGTTGTGGGAGAGGTTGTATGAAAAGCGACGAGGTAGGGAAGAAATCGGGCTATCTGAAGGAAGGAAGAGAGGCTAAGCTGGGGCCGGACGGAGCGCTGGATCCCGTCAGCACGGCGGCCAGGATGGCAAATCGCCGCGCCACTTACGGGGTTATAAGCCTGGAAATGCACCTGGCAATCAGAACCTCTCTAAATGGAAAGAGAAGGTCTGAAGTGTAGAGTGGGGTAGGTAACAAGGAAGAATAGGAAAAGGTGGGTCCCTTGAGAAGCGGGATGGGTACCACTCCAGGTGGGAGGGGTAACAGTCCACATAGGGTATGCCCCTGCAGGGTTGTATAAAAGTAGGGGGAAAAGATTAATGCAAGAACTACAGGGGAATAAGTCTGTTGGGTATTGGAAGTAAACATGTGTGTACAATGGATGACTTTAATGACGGTATAAAAATAGCGAAAAGGTCTCATAAGTGACCAGGAGGAGGCTGAGGAATTTTTGAGTATGATGTAAGATAATTTTCTTACGTTATAAACTAACCCACTAGGTCGGGGTGATAATATATTAGATTTAGTTCTAACAAATAGGGAAGGCATTAGAGTTGGGGGAAATAGCCAGACTTGAAAAATTAAATTTAAGTTAAAATAGAAAGAGGTTATCAATATGATAAGGTTAAAATTTCAGACTTTAGAAAAGCAGATTATACTGGACTGAAAAGGGATTTGGAGACAGTTGTTTGGGAATTAGCAAGTGAGGTCGGGACAGGAAATGCTACATCAATGAAAGCAGCTGAGGGAGAAAATAACCGCAGGTAGAGGAGAGGAATGATTTGATTAGGAATATGAGAGAATGATTAAACAGTTAATTGCTGGACAGAATATGAACATTCCATATAGGGAGATAAGAGCCATGGCTGTCAGATAAAAGTAAGAATTATATTGGCATTAAAAGGGACATTTATAGGAAAATAAAAAAAAAATAGTAGGGTCAAGTAAGGCAGAGATATAATGAGCTAACTCTGGACCTTAAAATGTTAATTAGGGTCACAAAGCAAAATTATGAAATTAAAGTGGCAAAGTGCAAAGAAAGATTCCAAAGGGTTTTTTTTTTCAATTATACACAACTAAGACAAAAGATAAAAAAGACCCCTTTAAATTTTAAAGTACAGATGGAGGTTAGAGAATGATAGTGATGCAAAGGTTAGGATTTTTGATAAGTATTTTCCTTCAGTATTTACACTCAAGTATACTCTAATTGTTCCTGAGGTGACTTTAAGATTTAGAGAGAATGAAAAGATATTAGGATATTTTAATTACAAAGAAGATACCTACTATAAAAAAGAAATAGAATCAAACTTAGTAAAGCACTGGGATCTGATGGTTTTTCTTAAAATTTTGAAGAAATGTAGAGATGGGTTAAGTGAGCTCCTAGAATACCCATTTAGAAAATTGTTAGAGACTACTATTGTACCAACAGCATGGAAGAAAGCTAATGTGATAACTATATTTAAGAAGGGGGCTAAAACAATTAACATTAGCAACCAGAGAGTTTGACATGAGTTGTAGGGGGAAAATGATGGAATCTATTATATGGATGAGGTTGCTAGGTTGGATCGCAATTGGGTGATGGGAACGGGACTTGCCTCATATAAGCTATTAATTAGTTTTTTGAAGACTTCTTTTCTTATGTTCCTAAGTATCACATGGTCCTTTGAAATGGTTTCCTTTGGTATCTGCCGTCATGCTTCATCAAAATATTTCCCTTTATTCCTCCGAGTGACCCTTTGTAGGATAACAAGCTTGGATGTGCAAGGAATAATTACTTGATAGCTTACTCGTCTACAAAAGGATATAAGGTGCAGGAAAATGGCAATACAGAAGCTTATGTGGACTCTGCCTTAATTGCAAATGATGGGCAGGTTCCAGAGAGGTAATGACCTCTCAGTCACAAGTGCACCAAGTACTGCCCCCTCTTAAGACTGAGTGAGGGACCTTATACACATTTACACCTTTTTTTTTAATGAACTTTTACTCACAGATATTCTGACAGAGACACCCTCATTGGTTTTCACTTAGTTTTGTAAAGTAACTATTCATTGACTATTCAATAACAATCCTATATTCAATAAAAATATAGGATAAAAAACATATAAAAGGAAAATTGTTCCTGGGCCCAGAATATATCACCATAGCATCATCCCACAAGTCCAAGTAATAAAACTTTATTCATCCAAGCAACAGATTGAGAATAACATTCATTAACCCTTTGATGCTAGCTGGCTAAGGACTGAAAATGAGGTCAAATAAGTTGAGCAACTTCTCAGAAAAGAATGAAGTCTAATTTAAAATTAAGCCATCATATGGCCAGTTAAACAAATCAGAAAATTATTAGGTTATCTTCACGAAGTCAGTTAAACAAATCAGAAAATTAGTGAGTTACCTTACCAAACATAAGCGCTAGAACAAATTAGTTGAATGCCAAAATATTCATAAGCTGCAATAAATAGAAAACAGGGTACATATAATTTAAAAAATTTGAGATATAAAAAAATAATTGTGCTTACCTTTCAATTATCCTTTGCATAAACAAGTCACAAGGTGCATATGAGAATATGAGGGAAAATCGTTCTTCAGAGTAGTATAGCAGCTATGAGGCCAGAGCATCATTTCATTTTCACTCTATTGCGCTTAGAATTAAGGCATTGTCGCAAAACTAAATGCAACATTAGAAACATGTGAATAAACTATTTTAAAGATCACAGAAAAATCACTGCAACACTTCACAAGTTGATTTTAAAAACACACAAGCTGATTAATTTTCAAATTAAATTACTCTAGTGGTATGAGGTTAATAAAACCAATCCATATACTTGTAGCATAACAAACACTATTAGAGGAATTAAAATCTGAAAAGGAAAAAGGTTGAGCAAGTCTAAGTCATTAATATATTCAGACCAGTGTAAGAAGTTATGAAAATGAAGAAGAATTGCTTCTTATAAGATTGCCTCAAAAGAACGTCTAAACACAAATTTACAGGGCTTAGTGTGACCCTGGGCATGGGACTAATATTTCAGAACACAAAAATGAACACACTTCCAAGCATTACATGCAGCTAATTTGCATAATCTGAAGAATTTTAATCAGCAAAATAATATTTAACAAAAACATATCAGCTTATTTATCATATACTTCTAAATTTAACTTTGATAACTCTTGAGGCTTCAAGAAAACTTGTTTTTATACTTTAATTTACTAATATTGCTTAGCTTTAGTCATGTACGATATAAGGAATGACACATTAGCCTTACACAACAAAAGGAACCAAGCCTTTAGTTTAGAATATTCTAGATGTTTGGGAACAAAATATGAGGATTAGTTTTTAACAAGACACTTGGCAGATGTAAGCGATTTATATGAATATTGTAAACTTTTGCATTGTCAAATTTCACTATTGTCCTTATAAAGTTTGTTCCCTTTACCATTGTGCTTTTCTGATTGCTATAGGTATTGTATTTATTATAAAAAGTTGAATGCGAGGTTACTAAAAATATGCAAATTTGTATTTCTAACAGTGTGCTAGAAACTTTTGCACCCAATTTATATATATATGCATATATCTCTCATGAGGGTGAGAGAATGATTAAATAAATCCAACTTCACCGCAGGAAAGAGAAAACGGAATAATTTTTCTTCAGAAATAGTTATTTCTTACTTCAAAAAAATCCAAGTTGGGGTGGGATTCGAACCGTGCACATTAAGGCAGCGAGCAACCGCTTTGATCTCAATTAAACCGCCCTTTAGACCACTCGGCTACGTGGAAAAAAAAATTATTCTGTTTTCTCTTTCCTGCAGTAAAGTTGGATATATTTATATGTACATGAATATACTTATACACATATACTGTATATACATGTAGTAATAAGTGTCACAATAAAGTGTTAGTAGGCATTAGTAAATAGAATATATACACTTAGGTCATTGTTTATCTTAATAGAGTAGATGATAGGCGTAGACTGGCTGGGTAATTCTACAAGACCTTGAAAAGCCGCCTACTATCAAAATACCAACAAGATTATAGTCAACTGCAACACGAACAAATCATTACATCCCTCTAGCTTAATTAGAACATATAACAAAATAGATTCATCCTATCTACAGATTTCTTCACCCTAGAAGCCCTGTGTACATTAGCTGAAGAACCAATAACCTACAGTGAGGACTCTACCATTGGAGGGACAGGAGTATGAGGTAAAACACGATAAACTGGAGAAGTAAAAGAAACAGGTTGTAGCACAAGAACTTCTAAACAGGAGCCCTTGTACATTTCTCCATCAATAACTAATATAAACAATTACCCAACCTGGTGCATGAAGTTAAGTTTAGTCTTGATGTTCATTTGAGATTGAATCAATAAACCCTATTTAAGGACTATTTTCATAGGTACAAAAAAAATTGGCCAGTATTGTAGTCAATGTAAAGCCGAGAAGGAATTGATAAATCAGCTGGAATTTGGTGGACAGTATATTCCGTTGACTGTGATGTTTTGAATGCTTTGGCAGTCACTAACCTATTGGAAATAATTTTATGGAATCTTTGTGTACCTGTTAAGGTTTGAGTAGTCTCAAATCTTGATCACAATTGCTCTTCAATTGTTGACATGTCTTCAGATGGAATGTAAAAGAAGTGATTCAGTAAAATAATTTACAGAAAATTTGAAAAAATCTGTGTTATAATTGGTGATTTATCGACCGTCTAAAGATTATCCTTAGTTGAAGCCCTTTTAATCGTGGCTCCAATGACATCACAGGCACTTTTTGCCAGGACTGGTACCAAAAAAATTCCACTCACAATTCATTCTGATCTAAAAAATGATAGCACAGATTTATGAAGCTGCACATTAGACCTGTTCAAAATGTCACATGTTGCAAACACCTTTGGGCCAAATGTTGTTTTTGTTCCACGGAAAAAGTAAAAGATTTGTGCCAAATTTTATTGTAATCGGACATTGCTTAGGGCTTCCTCACAAAGCAACAATTTTAAAAAAAAGAAGTTCTAATATATTTCCTTTTGCATGCAAAGAAGTAAAAATAGAATGACATCACTGAGAACTGAAACAAACAAAACAGTTCTGAAAGGACCTCCTTGCTTTATTCCGAGTCTGATCACTTGGAGGTCTTGTCCTTGGCCACCACATTGAGAAGGAACTGATTCTGAGCTTCTTCTCGGGTGATGGCTGCGTTGAAGGTGGTCATCATGGTCACTCCCCATTTAGCAACGTCATTGACCACCTTCACCTGGCCAATCACCCTCTTCATCTTGAAGAAGAGAGGATCCTACTCCCAACTGGCCAGGCTCTTATCCCAGAGTGTGGCCAGTTCCTCTCCTTGACCTGGGAGCAGGAGATCCCACACCTTTCTCGATTGGGAACTGAAGAAACCTGAAATAGGCTTGTTGTGATTGAAGGCCTTTCCATCCAGACGTTTGTCCCTTCCCCTCCCTCATGTTCTGGACCATGGAGGTGTTCTCTTCCCTTGTAACACTTTCATCGAAGATAGAGAGAGAGAGAGAGAGAGAGAGGCACCAAGTCTTCTGACACGTACCAGAGATGGCACTTGAATGCCTTTAGGACCGCTTCAGCCACGCACTTATTGGGGATTGCTCTGCAAAGTTGCCTCATGAAGAGGAGACTGTTGTAGGGAGCATGGGAAGGAACCATGGCCTCATTCCACAGAATGGCATAAATGAGGGTGGCGAAGAGAAACACCTGTTCCATGGCTCAAGGTTTGTGAGAGGTCAGAAACAGACCTGAAGAGGAAAATCTTGAGAGTGTAGATTCCCTTCATCATCCGTCTCGCTTGATGAAACACTCCTGGTGCCCTCATCTTGAAAGTTGCCCAAATATCACCTCCCAGGAAGATGTAGGAGAGAACCAAGAGCTCCTTGTAGTCATCTCTTGGATGGCTTTCTTGATCGATGGCACTCTTGAGCTAGCTCAAAGGAAAGGAAGGAGGCTTTCTTCATCCATGGAGGATGTCCAGGATTTCTGGTCAAAGAAGTCGCACTGGTCCTAGAACCGGATGAAGAGAGGGAGGTTAGGTCTGCAAGATGGTCCATAACATTGTTTGAAAATGTCTCCAAGGATCACTTCCAGGATGTGGTGCCTGCACGCAAACCAGAGGAGATTCCTTCCCAGACCCTCTTGAATCTTGATGCAGGTTCCTTCATTAAACCTGTGTTCGAGGCAGTAGTGTCAAACACAATCCTTGAATGCACACCTCTAGTCCAGTGTCGGATACTGCCTTGAGGACAGCCTCCGCCATGTGATGCCCAGTGCCTTGGGGGATCTTGGCTGCTTCCAAGAGATACTCCTTGTCCCAACTTGTGACAGGAATGGTGAGCCTCTCAACGCATTCACATCCCCCAGCGATGTCAGGAAGCTGCTTGGCACCCCAGTGAAGTAGCACAAGGCATGTCCCTGGGAGTTCAATATTCTCTGCAATGGCCACTTCCTTTCGGTTCTTTCTCCTATGGTGGTGGATGGAGCTCGTATAGGGTGTGATGTTGTCGATGTTCTAACCGATTGCCTTGGCCATGGCTCCTACTACCTCCATTGCAGCCGGATCTGAGACCTTGAAGCAGTAGTTTGGTGGTCACTTCTTTTGACAGGATCATGGCAGACTTCTTTCCAGCTCTTCTCCTAGGAGGACTTAGGCACTTGAACTTGGCATCAGTTCCATCCATTTCCCCATGAGAGGATGAAGACAATGAGGCCACCTGGCTTGAAGGTACAACACTTTTTCTCCATCTCCGCAGCCTGTTTCCACTTCACATCAGCTTCCGCTTTTTCTCTTGAAGCCTCACTGACAGTGTCCAGAGGAAATTGATCAATCATCTCTTTGGCTGATGAGTAAGGCCCTGTCCTGCTCGTTTATGGTCTTCTCTCAAGGGCATCTCTGTGCGCTATATCAAACAAGTCATCAAGGTCCCCTTGAAACATCTCATTTATCCTTGCTATTTCCAAAGCTCTTTTCGTGTTTCTGAAGACCCTCATAGGCCTCCACTAACTTGAGCAGCTTCGCCTTGCTGTAATGCAGTGTGGAGATAGGGAGACCTGCCTTCTCCCAAGTCCCCAGGACTCCTTCCACCTTTGTTTTCTTTTCCAGATGCTGGTGGAAGTAGAATTTTCAGAGCACTTGCCCCTTTGAGGGGGATGGCGCCCAGTGATGTTCTCCTCCAGGTGACCAATCAAACACAACTGTTTGCAAATAGAAACCATCACACCTGTGAAAGGAAAAATAGGAATATTGAAATTCTCTGTTCCGTTAGTGATTGCAACTGAAAATGATAACTTTCAGTTCCCCAAACAACCAGTAATGTTCGTACCAATTTATCACCAAAAGAATGAAGAAGTTGGTGACCTCTAGACACCAAACAAACACTTCCAAAGGCCAATTGACTTGACTGACTGCCAAAGTCACCTTAATAATGGACCAGGTGGCGGCCGCATGGAGGAAGAGGAGAATGTGTCGCTCTGGGGGACTTTTATATGTTATCTGATTGAGCTCAAATTTTATGTGCACCTATACAACCCCAAGTGGAACAAGAACATGTGGCCTGAAGTCTCCCACAACTTTTATATTTTCACAATATGAACTTGAACAGCCCTACTGTACATACTTATTTTTGTCCTGAGTAGCACAAACATCTGAGAAATAGTGAATGTTGGTACATTTTGCAAGAATATCATTTATGGCAGGCAAAAGTTTTTTTAAAAATGCATGAGCTGTAGCTACTGAATTGGTCAATAAGTCCCTGATAAAGCGAAAACTATTATGGTTAAGACAATTTCTGTTCACATTTGTATATTAAACTACAAAATGGTGTAGAGTAACTAGTGTTTACCAGTGAAATCTTTGGCTTATCTTGTACAACAAAGGAGTCATTTTCAGAAAAGATCAGGAATAATGACTTGTTTGTTGTTAAAGTTTTCTTTAAGATATTACAAAAATGCTGATTGTGACTTGAAAATATAATGGTGGCATGTTAGGGAAAGAATTTTGTATGATGAGGGTGAAATTTCAAAATGAAATGATATTAATGCGGAACTCTGTATTCTTTTGTTTTTACAACAGAAACAAAATGAGAGAAATTTCTTTTTGATTGGATGATATCTTCATGTCGTGCAGTTACTCTACTTTTCTTCATGGATGGGAGAAATTGAGTCATAGTACACAAATCAGTGCTTCGACTTAGTCAGGCTTCATTTCTTGGCCATCAGATACATTTTCCGGTGCTCTTCAACAACATGCAGGAGGCATTGCAGCTGGTCCGACTCATGAGGGTTCTTAAGTTAAATCCTGCACCAGGGCACCCCATCATTGATGAGAAGGCCACCTACTCACCTTGCCCCAGCCTGGTATATGGGGTTTGTCCCAAACCGGGCAGGATTGACATCGAGGAACTCTTTTTTTATTTCCAGCAGATCCAAGAATTTCTCAGTGTTTTTGTGACAAGGAGGCAACGGTCTTGTTTTCTACAGCCTCCTCAACGCGAACCTTGGGTAGAGGTTCCTCTGATGCCTCCACACTTCAGAGGTTGGCAACAATATTCCGCTTGTCCTCCAAGGACAGCTCATTATCAAAATGCCCAGACCAACTGCCACTTCTGACAGGTACAACATATGACGTCCAAACGCTTTCAGCCCGACTCTCTGATCACCTTGTTTGTCTGTTTCGCAATGGCTTTGTAAAGATCAAGGCAATTTCTTGGGGCTTTTGCTGAACAGGCACGAATGTAGTAGAGTACGATGATGATGTAAAACTCACCCAGCTTTGGAGGAACTGCGTCCTTGACTGCGTGTGAAGTGGACAGCCACTGTTTGTTGTATTCTGCGAACTGAGGCGCAAAGATCCACATTTTCAGAGCGTAAACTGCTCTTGCCATCCATCCAGCCCGATGGACTGCTCCCAGCTTGTGATAAGAGATCTTCTTGTGTCTATGAGGGATTCCACCAAGGAAAACAATGGCTAGTTCTAGCAGTTCCCAGTAATCGCCATGTGGGTGGTACTATAGGAGGTAACCTTGGCAGAGTTTGAGGACATCGTCCACCCAGTCCTCCTTGAGGTCTTCATTTGCTATCCTGTACTGGTTAGATGATTATATGGGGAGAGAGGGAGGGTTAACTGGGGGGTGGGGTATTCTGGACTCATTCCTGTGGATGCAGTTTTTTATTATTGTGTATTATAGGTGATTTTGATGAGCCTTGAAGGTAATGCCTCTTGTTTTTGATACATTCCTCTGGATGGTTTAAATTGTATATTATAGATGCATGATTTGACACAATCCTATGGATGCAGTTTGTGGGAAGGATTTGATGGATGCAGATCATCTTTGATAGGCCCTTGTAGGTTTTGTTATCCATAAAATTATGTTATGTTAAAGTAGACAACAAAAATCACTAAAGAAATGGTCCAACACTAATGATGCTAATTACCAAAAGAACTTTTTTTAGAATTTGGCCAAGAAAAAAGTCTAAATTAAAAAATAATCGTTTTTTAAAACAAGGTTAAATTTTAGAAAATGCCAGCCATCAATTTTGGGGGATAACCTAGAAACTTTTTTTCTTGGGCAAATTCCAAAAATTGAGGTTTTGTGGAGTTTCTGTCAGGTTATTGCAATCGCATCATATTGTAATTCTTAAGGTAATCTTGAACTTAAAAAGACCTAACTTACCTAACCATTAAAAAGGTTGCTTTCAGTGGTTCAAAACAATGAAGTAAGTGGGGCAAAAAAGTAGCTAGAAAAATAGCCAAAAAATCACAAGCAAAATCGTGTGCCACTAAAGTAAACAATTACCTCCAAAACTAACAAAAGATACTTTTTATCATATATATTTTTTGTAATGGCAAGTTTAGATGTAACTATAATTATATTTTCCCCAATAATACAAAGGATAGCAGTTTTTTTTATTAGATGACTGGCAAGTGCCAAGGGGTCAGTCAGGTAAGGCTACGCCTGGCCAAAGTGGTATGGGAGGGAATCATACAAACTTAGATATCACTGCATCAGGTTAAAGCACCCAGCCCAAATACCCCTGTGGTACATGCAACAACAATATTGGGGAGGATTCACTTGAATGTGATAGGTGCCATGTTTGAACACATGGCAAAACCATGTGCTGTTGCCTTCAAAACAATTGTAGAATTCACTGATGCGGACATAACCTACATTTGCATGGCATGTAGACTCAGTGATAATCCCAGACAATACCCCAACACTTGAACAAAAGGTTGGTCAGTCCCAGCTCTTTGAAACTGTAAAAGCATTGCGCCAAACGGTTACCAAACTAGCCACTAAGGTTGATTCAATCCTAAACAACCAACAAATCCCCCACCACTTAACACACTCGACCTCAGTCCCACAGAGATCAAACAGTATATTTATGAAGGCATAGAAATAAGGGAGAGGGAAAAATGAGACATGTCAGTGGTTGTTAGTGGGCTAGGAAAAAGCCTCAAACAGTCAAAATGAAGCTTAAAGATCAACATTGTCCCAATTAATGATAATCTAGTATGGGAGGACATCACTAATGACTGGACAAGAAGGGAATTATTAAATACTGCTAAGACCCTGAGGGAATCAACTTCTTTCAACACTGTATACATTAAAAAAGACCTTACCTATAAACAGAGACAAGCCATTAAGCAAAGAATGGGACTTAGGCAGTCCCAACAGGCAACCAAACCCCCAACTACCATAACTACCGTCCCACCAAGTACACCAGAATATGGTGCTGTTGTAGGCCTACCTCCAGAAAGGGATGCCCAACAGCCTCCAAAAAACTAAAAAGCTCTACTTCCTCCCTCAAGGCAACATCACTAGACACTCCCATATTTCAGAATATACTAGCCCTATACTTCACAAGTACAACTTCCATATACTTCTAGTCTACCACCCCCATTACATACCCCAATTGAAAATCACGAACTACAAAACTTTTTAGGAGACTTCAGGCCAGATAAAGAACTGCTATTACTACTGATAGGCCTTACACAATGGGTCCACGAACCCACCAACATTTGATCAGACAATATTCTTAACTTAGTTCCCACAACCAAAAATGATGGAATATTATAATATGTACACCCCCCTTCCCTAACATTGTGATAATATTTAACTATCTATACCAAGACTGGAACCCAGCAGCTGCACGGATCAACAACATTCCCAGCAAAGACTGGGCAGGAGGTATCTATGCAGCCATACGTACACACCTGCAAGATATTGACTGAGATAGTGAACTCCTTGGGTGCAACACCAACAACTTCTGTTCATTCATCTATACAATACTTTTAAACCTTGTAGCTCACTTCATTTCGGACAAAAGAAAGTGACCTGCGGGAGGCCCCATGGTTGAAGAAAATTCCCAAACACCTCACCAAACTAAGATCCATTCTCTGGGTGAGACAAGGATAAGAGGAGACTTGGGTGAAGCTCACCACAAGTCCAGGAATCATTATTCAACTTTGTAAGCATCAACAAGCAACTAAAGGCAGCAACTTTATCAACACAGTCCAACTATGAAAACAATAATTAAAAACAGATGAAATAAGCCCAAGCTACTATTCAACTATATACGAAGCAAAAAGCAAAAAAAGTATGGCAGACCAGAGTAGGCCCACTTCAGATAGACGGCAGCTTTACAGATGACCACAAAGATATGGCTGAGGCCTTTATAGAGGCCTTCTCCCAAGTATTCAAATCAGGAGACCCCACAAACCCATCCCACACCAGACAGGATTCAATGTCATCAAGTCTCTCCATTACAATAACAGAAGTGATCAAACTTCTCAGTTCCTTGAAGTTGGACAGCACCATGGGTCCTGATTGCCTTCACCCACAACTACTAAAGGAATGTGCCACAGAACTTGCTTTACCTATAACCATGCTCTTCTAGATGGCCCTTGCCACCGGTTCTTCTCAACAAACCAGTCAACTGGTATTGCAGGAAACCTATACAGATGGATTGAAAGCTTCCTTTGTGGCCAAACAATGAGGATTTGCATCAGCGGAGTAGTGAGCATGGAACGGTAGGTCCTGACTGGTGTACCCCAGGGGGCAGTCTTGAGACCACTATTGTTCCTCATATTTATCAACAGCATTGGCTCACAATTGACCTGCAAGTTATTCTTCAGTCTCCCTTTCTCCTCATTCAGTGCAACCAAAGGCATCGATACCTTGCAATGTGACATCACTACACTGTACGGCACTGCCTCGTTGTGGTGCTTGAAGTTTGTGGCCTTTTTTTTTCATTGTGAGCCCATCTGGTGACTGCCTACTTGGGCATAAGTTGCTGTACACCACATGGCCTACTGCTAGGCTATATTAGAAAACAAATAATATGTAACTAACTATAAAAAATAATGAGAAAAAGCCAGAGGATAAAAAGGAAGCATGGTCTAGCATTGGGGTAAGCCTACCTCCCCTCGGTGCAGGAACATGAGACCTACAAAAAGCAAAAAAAAAGGTAAAATAAAGGAGAGAAGGTCGGCCTCCTCCAAAAAGTCATAGAGTCCATAAGTCAATGTGCACAAAACCGTCCCAGATACAAGGGATAAGCAGTACAAGAGACCCTAAGGCTGCAAATATGAGCCTCCCAGATGAGGCGTCGGTCAAATACAAGACCAAGGAAATGGTGCGATTCAACCATATCCAGGCATACCCCATCCACAGCTCCACCCTGGGTCAGGGTGGAGCAGTGGATGGCGGCAGAAGTGCACCACATTAGTTTTGGCAAAGAAAAAGCAAAACCTGTGCGCTTTGGCATAGCGAGAGACGCAGTTCAATGCCTGTTGGAGGTGACACTCCAGAGTTGGCATCTGGGCACACCAAAGGAGATCAAAAGGTCATCCAAGTAGAGCGTACCGAGAACATCTTCCAGTAGCAGCGAGGTGATGCCGTTGATGCACAGGGCAAAGGGTGTGACACTGAGGACACCCTCTTCCTGCTCCATTGGGCTAGAGAGGGCTTCCTCCCCCCCCCATCATGTGGAGAGTCTCCATGATACCGTATCGCCATGTGGTATCATAGGCCTTCTCCAGATCGAAAAAGACTGTGGCATAGTACCACCAGCTCGGCCGTGAAGACAGACGCAGCGCATGGTAGAGCCCGGCTGACTTCAAACAGGGGGGATACGGCGTGGAAGCCAACCCCCTCTTGGGACTTGGAGCCATCCGTATACACTGGCACAGTACCAGCGTGACACAATATGTGCTCCAAAAAGGTCGAACGCAATACTCCTGGCGCAGTACAAGCTTTGGGAGCAGAGGCGTGGCAACAAATAGCCAAATGTGGTACCCTCCAGCGTGGCGTACTGGGCAGAACCAGGGGCGCCACCGGCCCGAGAGCTATATCTACATCTCGAAAGAGTTTCCTGGCGTCTCTCGGCGGCATAGGCACCATCGAGATCAGCTGCGGATGCAGTGAGAGCTGTTGGCGACTGAGGGAGGCGCCGGGCTCGCGCGTACAGGCGAGTGATGCACTGCACGCGGCGCAGAGCGAGTGGCATCTCCCCAGCATCGACCAACAGGCTCTCAATGGAGGAAGTGCGGAAGGCACCGGTCGCAAGGCGAAGGCCGGTGTGGTGGATCGAATCCACCTTCCGCAATAAACGCTCGGCTGCGGATGCATAAAACTCGCATCCGTAGTCGAGCTTCAAGCGAACAAAGGATCGATAAAAAAGTAAGGCAGTAGCCCTATCAGCGCTGAACGTCCCGGAACGGAGAATAGCCATGGCGCGGGTACAAGAGACCCTAAGGCTGCGAATATGAGCCTCCCAGGTGAGGCGTCGGTCGAATACAAGACCAAGGAAACGGTGCGACTCAACCACATCCAGGCGCACCCCATTAAGAAACAAATCTGGATCGGGGTGAAGCCATGAATGGCGGCAGAAGTGCACCACCTTAGTCTTGGACAAAGAAAACCGAAACCTGTGCGCTTCGGCATAGCGAGAGACGCGGTTCAATGCCTGTTGGAGTCGACGCTCCGAGTTGGCATCTGGCCCGCGCCAAAAGAGATCGAAAGGTCGTCCACGTAGAGCGTAGCGAGAACATCTTCCGGCAGCACCGAGGTGATGCCGTTGATGCTCAGGGCAAAGAGTGTGACACTGAGGACACTTCCCTGCGGAACACCCTCTTCCTGCTCCTTTGGGCCGGAGAGGGCTCCCCCCACCCGTACGCGGAATCGACGATCTCGCAAAAATTCAGATATAAACATTGGGAGGCGTACCCTCGCCCCCAACGTGTGGAGAGTCTCCATGATACCGTATCGCCATGCGGTATCATAGGCCTTCTCCAGATCAAAAAACACCGTGGCGTAGTGCTGTCTACGAAGGAAAGCCTCGCAGACGGCATTTTCCAGACGGAGCAGAGCATCCGACGTGGAGTGGAACTTATGGAAGCCGCATTGTGCAGAAGACAGATGGCCTCCGCTGTCCAGGAAATAGGCTAATCTAACATTTACCAATTTTTCCATCAACTTGCACACGCAAGAGGTTAGAGAGATTGGGCGGAAACCGGTCGGAGTAGAGTGATCTCTCCCCGGTTTGCGAAAGGCGAGCACAGTAGCGATTCGCCAGGACACTGGGAGAAGACCCTCCACCCAGATCCTGTTGAACAAATCTAACAGAAAGGCCATGCCTCGCTCACCCAGGTGTCGAAGCATGGCGTACGGGACATCGTCCGGACCATGGGCGGTGTCCGCGCACGAAGCGAGAGCGGAACGCAACTCACTCACAGTAAACTTGTCGTTGAAGGGTTCTCCGCCTCTGGAGGTAAAGTTTAGCTGGCGGCCTTCCGCGACATCACGACGTGCATTGAATGCTGGCGGAGCAGCACCACGGCTAGAGAATGTGGAAAAAGCGGTCGCTAAGGATTCCGCCACGGACGCGGGGTCCGAGATTGCGGTCCCATTCTCCTGGAGAACGGGAGGGGGGGTCCTGCGAGAACTTGCCCCGAATCCTTTTGACTCGCTTCCACACCTCAGCTAAAGGGGTCTTCCCGTTAAGTGAAGACACGTATGCCCGCCAAGAAGAGCGGCGGGCGTGCTTCGAAATATACCGGAACCTAGCCCTGGCCCGACGAAATTCAGCGAATGTGAAATCGTTCGGGCGGCGCTAAAAGCGCATGTAGGCATAACGCTTCTGTTTGAGGGCCGTCTCACACTCGGCCGACCACCATGGGAGTGGTCGGCGTGCAAAACGGCCAGACGTCCTAGGAATAGTAGTCAGGCCCACGGCGATGAGGTTGCCGGAGAAGAACTCAACGGCATCATCTACCGACCTAAACTCCTCGACTGAGATAGAGAATTCAGTCATTTCCTGAAATGCAGGCCACCGCACCCGCGCCAAGCACCACCGAGGTGGTCTCTCAGGCGGCAGTTGCCCTGAAAATGATATTTGAATGGGAAAGTGATCACTACCATGGAAGTCATCGACCACCTCCCAATCAAAATCAGGCTGTGCATCCAAAGAGAACAAAGATAGGTCGAGGCAAGAAAATGAAGCGGTTCTCGGACAATGATGCGTAAACTCGACCACGTTTAGGACTCCCATCTCAAGCTCTTCGATCAGATCGGCAAGGACTTTTCCCCTGGGATTTATGGAGTAATCTCCCCAGAGAGGATGGCTGCCGTTCAGATCTCCAATCAAGAGATAGGGCCTCGGCAACCGCGCCACGACGCGGCGGAATTTCCCCGCGTCGAAGTCAGCTGACGGTGGAATGTACTCAGAAATCAGAGTATACCTCCTATCCAGGTGCAGCTGCACAGCCACTGCAGGAAAGGAGGTATCTAAAGAGAAATGAAGAACGGAGACATCATGCCGGGTGTAAACCGCGCATCCCCCAGCCCGGCCATCCCGCGGTGGTGGGGTCGCAAGACCGTTATACCCCGGAAGGGCGGGCATGGGGCACGCGCCTAGCATGGTCTCCTGCAAAACGATAGCTAACGGGGAACGGGATGAGACGAGCCTCCGCAACTCCTCCCAGTTGGCCCGGAGTCCACAGCAATTCCATTGAAGGAATATGCCCTCCAGGCCTAGCTCGGAGGAGATGCGGGGGCCCTCCTCGAACTGAAGACCCTCACGGGAATGACCGTACGCTTCCCGGGGGCAGAACCCCGGACAAAGCGCTGTCGCCTTTGAGGACTTATTGGGGGGGGTGGACTCGCCATGCAAGTCTTTTCCTCCCTCCGCCTTGAAACCTTAGGCGGGCATTGCGGCTTCGGAGGCGGGGGGGACCTCTTTTCGAGGAAACACCATCTCCGAGCCACTCGCTCCACCTCTAGGCGTGAGCGAAGGAGCTGTCCTCCTTTTGAGGGACAGCTTTAGGCTGGGTTGCCTCAAGGACCATGTCTATCACACGAGGGGTCTCCAGTTGGCCGTCCCCTCCCAGGACATCGCAGGTCCCGTTGGCAGCGTCACCAGTCATGTGTGGGTAGGCACAGGCCTTAAACCCAGCAAGGTTGAGTATTCTTGCCAGCAGGTCTTTTGAGGGAAGCGACCGAAGGTGCCCGGCTTCCCTCTCCCTCCTAAGGGGGTTTAACCTACAGAGCCACTTCAATGATGGGCAGTCGGCAATGGGCTGCCTGCTGGCTTTCTTGGTGTCCCCTTAGAAAGAAACGGAGGGACTGCCGCTGGAAATAGGGTGCCCAAAAGTACCTCCAGAGAAGGGGGTGAGGGGGAGTCCCCAACACCCGTAATCGTAGGAGAGGAGAACGCCTCATCTCCAGTTAGAGAAATATGGAGGGTCCCCTGTGAAAGAACAGGGGAGGGGACCTCCATTTTTTCAGGGGAGCTGCCCGAGGGCAGGTCCGTCATTGTTACAGGGGGAATTAAGAGGAGATTTTTACTTTAATTTTCTACGGGACGCAATAGCTCATCACCCCTCACAGTAGCCTGCACTGCAAGGGGTGCAACAGGCCTGGCATAGCCAGGTGCCGCCATTTGGGACCAACCCTCTCACCTAGTGGCCTGACAGTCCATCAGCATGGCGGCTCCACCTTGAACACGGCAGAAAAATTGATAGAGTGTGAAGAGGAAAGGAAAAGGGATTGGAGGAAGGTATGGGTGAGGATGAAGCAGGTTGTTAAAAACCAACCACCCCAGACCGGAGCTCAGGGGTTAGGGAACATTGTCCCCTCCCCTCTCAGCCCCGATCTGCGACAGTTGACTGAGAAGAAGGTCAGCATCTACTCTGTGAAATTAGAGGCTGACCAGAGAAAGTTGTGGGAGAAGTTGTATGAAAAGCGATGAAGTAGGGGAGAAATACAGGCTGTCTGAAAGAAGAAGAGGCTAAGCTGGGGTCTGCCAGGGTGCTGAATCCCATCAGCACGGCAGCCAGGATGGCAAATCGCCACACCCCTTACGGGCTTGTCACAGTCGAAAGTGACAAAGAGTGTAGGGGTGGGTCTCGAGGCCCCTCCCTCTTTTCTCATCACACGTTGACCTTGACTGTCCCATGGTTGGCCAGCTCTAAGGTGAAGTTTCTCTATGGATTAGTCAAAGAGTTCCCTCAAATAAACTACTCCTTTCACAAAGTTCATGGTAGAGTGCGGCTTCACACTCACCGAGGTGCCATCAAGTGTCCGAACAGCAGTTATTTTGGCGGCCTCAGAGGGATCCGCCGCATTTGCCAGAAGGCTCCCATCCATAAACGGGTCACCTTCGGCTCTCTACCAATTACCCTAGCTAATGCTCTCCTCTGATGGATCATGTTGCCCTTGGCCAACATGGTGCCATCAATGGAGTGAATAATGAGGAAGCATTTAAAGCCAGCGGGCTCAAAAACGCCAGGTAGCCTCTGAATGAGGGGCCCCGATGTTATTGAGGCTCCGCCCTGCGCTCTTTTCGTCTTAGTCGGTTGCACCCAGGGGGGCAGAGGGGCCGGATGTGCCAATCTTGGCTTGGTCGCTTGTCAGAGTGGCAGCAGACCCATCCATCCCCGCAGCCCCAGTGGATGGAGAGGAGCCCCAAGTCTTTTTCTTTTTAGGAGAGGGTGGGGAATGAACCTGATTTTCTCCTCTGTCGGCAGGACTGGCCTCAGCCAGGTCCTTCTTCAAAATGGAGAAGGTCCTGGCAGTCATAGGGGTACTGGTCGGAGGAGATCCCTCCTCTCCTTGTACTGCCTCAGAAACCCTAGCCGTTTGAGGAGGACCTTGCATAGGGGTGGATTCGAGTTTGGTGCTTGGCGCCAATCCCAGATTCCCCCCCATGGAAGATCCTACCATGGTAGGCTGGGTTGCCTCAAGGACCATGTCTATCTCAGGGGAGGCCTCCAGTTGGCCATGCTCCCCACAACAGCGCAGGTCCCGTTGGCATCATTGTCAATTGTCAGGTGGTGTGGGGAGGCACAGGCCTTGACCCCGGCAAGGTTCAATATTCTTGCCAGCAGGTCTTTTGAGGTAAGCGACCGAAGGGGCCTGGCTTCCCTCTCCACCCTAAAGGGGTTTGCCCTATCGAGCCGCTTCCCTGATGAGCGGTCAGGGACTGCCGCTGGAAAAAGGGAGGTCCCCTACACCCATAGGTGAAGGAGAGGAGTAAGCTTCCTCTCCAGTTTAAGAAATATGGAGGGTCCCCTGCGCAAGCACAGGAGGGACCTCCATTTTTGCGGTGTAGCTGCCCCGAGAGCAGCTCCATCCATATACAAGGGAGAGATTTTGTATTTATTTTTTCATTCATGGGCATGGTGACCCTATTTGTTCCATGGAAGGCAATCTCTCATCACCCCTCACATTAGCCCACTCTGCAAGGGGTGCGTACAGGACCTGGCAGAGCCAGGTGCCGCCATTTATGACCACGCCTAGTGGCCTGGTAGACAGCATAAAAACAAAGATAGATGGTCAAGTGAGAAGAAAAGTGGATGTGAGGAAAGTATGGGTGAGGATAGGGCAGGTTGTTAAAAACCCACCATCCCAAACCGCTCAGGGGTTAGGAAACATTGTCCCCTCCCCCCTCAGCCCTGATCCTGGATAGTTGGCTGAGAAGAAGGTCAGCATCTACCCTGTGAAATTATAGGCTCACCAGAGAAAGTTGTATGAAAAGCGAGGAAACTGGGGGGAAAGACAAGTGTTTTGTAGGAAGTAGAAGAGGCTAAGCTGGGATCGGGTTTCCCAATATATTTCACCTGTGTCATTTTACTACTTCAGTTTTACCTAATTTTTTATTGGGTTTGGTTAGTGGAAGCCGATTTCAAGCCATACTATAGGGAGGTATACTGCCCAGTAAATATTTATATTAGCGGCTTGAACAATGGGATGTACTATTTCGTTTGTGTTCCCAAATGTTTCACATTTTTCGAGTACATTTAAGGGGACAGCTTGTGTGGAGGTAAACATAATGTGGGAATCACACTACGATGATCCTGAGTTTCAATAAATTGGTCAGGGGGCACAGCCCCCCAGTAACATAACAATTTCACGGATGACAAAAGCCACAAGGGCCTATCAAAGGTCATCCATATCCATCAAATCCCACCCACATAATGCATCCATAGGATTTTGTCAGAACAGGCATCTACAATATACAATTTAACAATCCATAGGATTATGTCCAACCATACATTTACAATATATAATTTAAAGCCTCCATAGGAGTCTGTCAAAAACAAAATCTAAGTCCCCTAAAATATACAATAAAAATAAACTGCATCCACAGGAATGAGTCAAGAAACATATCCCCATACCAAAAAGTAAGAAATTAACCCTCCATCCCCATATAATCATCCAATCTGCGCTTGAAAACATTCAAGTTTGGGCTGTCTACAGTCTCAACTGGCAAACTATTCCAATAATCCACCACTCTGTTAGTGAAAAAATATTTTCTAACATCCAGTCTGCACCTCTGTTTTTTAATCTTTAAGTGGTGGCCTCTAGTTCTATTACTACCTTCTAACTCAAATAACTTGCTGAAATCCAATTTATCCATCCCAGAAAAGATTTTAAAAAGCTCAATCATATCTCCCCTCACACACCTTCTTTCAAATGAAAACATATTTAATACCCTCAGTCTATCTTCATATTCAAGGTGCTTCAGGGATGGTATTATTTAACATAACAATTTCACGGATGAGAAAAGCCACAAGGGCCTATCAAAGGTCATCCGCATCCGTCAAAACCCACCCCCAAAAAAGCACCATCACCAGGAAAAGACAAAATCAAAGTCCGCCACAATATAATATAATAATAAGAACATAAGAACATAAGAAAAGAAGGAGACTGCAAAAGACCATTCATGGCCTACACTTGGCAGCTCCTGTTCCAGTCAACACACAAAAGATTTCTTACCAGAGAAAAGTCATCAACATTGTCACCCTTTACAGGAGTTCGTCAGATCTAATCTACAATATACATAAAATGCATCCAGAGGATTATGTCCATTCATGCAACCGCAAAATAATCTCCCCACTCCTTAGAAAAATATATACATATGTACATAAAAAAGTCAGTCCCATCTCGCAGCTTCATTCATATATTTATCTAATCTATTCTTAAAACTACCCAGAGAGGAGGCTTCTATCACATGTCTAGTGAGCCTATTCCATTCATCTACCACACGATTTGTAAACCAATTCCTCCCAATCTCCTTCCTAAACCTATACTTATCAAGCTTAAACCCATTGCTACGTGTCCTGTCATGTTCACTAAGTATAAGAACCTTACCCAGATCCCCTTTATTATATCCTTTTACCCATTTGAAGACTTCAATCAATTCCCCTCTGACTCTTCTCCTTTCCAATGTATGTAGATTTAGTTTTCTGAGCCTTTCACCATAAGGTAAGTTCCTTAGCCCACCAATCATCTTTGTCATCCTTCTCTGCACAGACTCAAGCAAATCAATATCCTTCCTATAATATGGTGACCAAAATTGTACTGCATAGTCTAGATGAGGCCTAACTAGCGCCAGATACAGTTTTAGAATGACTTCAGCACTCTTATTGCTTACACTCCTCCTAATGAATCCCAATATCCTATTAGCTTTATTCTTAGCATTTAGACATTGCTTTCTAGGACGAAGGTCTGAACTTACCAAAATACCCAAGTCCCTCTCACAATCGGTCCTCCCTAAATTTCTCCCATTTAATTTATAACTATTCAGTGGATTATTTCTACCTATACTAAGTACACTACATTTGTATATGTTCAACTTCATTTGCCATTTCTCAGCCCAATTGGACAGAATGGTCAATTCCTCCTGCATTACAACAGCATCAGAATCAGCCCTAATGGCCCTACCTAGCTTAGTATCATCAGCAAATTTACTCAGGTCACTACTTATACCTATGTCAAGATCATTAATATAAATTAAGAATAGCAAGGGACCGAAAACAGATCCTTGTGGAACTCCACTGCTAACACACCCCCACTCAGTCTTCGACTGACCTTCGAACAGGTAGCACATGTTTCGTAGAGCTCTCAGAATATTTTGATTATTTGATATACTTTGGTGTGTGACATAAATATTAAGTTATAAGATCATATATTTGGTTAATATAACAAAGTTAAATTGTGGTTATTTTGTATAAATTGTGGTTATTTTGTTTTGGTGAGAAAGTGACTTTTGTTTACTTCGGAGCCATCTTGATTAGCAGGTTTTAAACTTGCGCGCACAAATTGGGGTCAAATTCTTGTTGTTTGTAAGTTTTTGTTTCTATTATTGTTCTTGTTTAAGTATGGCTGACTGTTTGGATGTAGAGAGTATGCCTTTTGAAAGTAGTGTATATGTAGTGTGCGATGTCTGTGGTGTAGAGAGGAGAGTGAATGTGTCTGAGTGCCGTGTATGTGCTTTGACTGAGGAGGTGAGTCGATTACGTGCGGAATGCTTGAGACTGAATGATTTAGTGTCTGAAGTGAGAAGAGATGCAAGTGTACGTTTGAAGAGTCAGATTGGGACCAGGAGGGAGGAAGTTAGGCCTAGAACAGGGACTGGAGAGAAAGCAGTAAGTGAAGTAAGTGATGATGAGTGGTGGGTGAAAGTGAACAGAATAGATAAGTTAGGACAGGTTAGGTGTGTGAATGAGAGGGACATGAAACCTGTTAGGCTAACTAACAGATTTGATGCCCTGAGAGAGGAAGAATTTGAAAGAGATTTGTCTGGTGTGGCCGTGCCTGAAAGTAGAATAGGAGATCGAGTGAGTGAGAGCAGGAGGGAGGGTAATACTAGGCCTAGAGAGAATAGGAGAATGACTGAGGTGATTGTGATGGGTGACTCTCAGATTAGGTATTTAGATAGGAAGTTGAATGAAAGTAAATGGAAGGGAGTGAGAGTTTGTCTGCCGGGTGCTGGTGTAAATGATGTGTGTGAGAGGTATGATAGGTTGGTGTCTGGGTGTGAGAGGGAAGCAGTTGTGATTACACATGTCGGAGTAAACGATGTAAAGAAGGTGGGTACTTGTGAGTTACGACAGCGGTATAAAAGGCTGATTGAAAGGATGTGTGAAAGTAGAGTAAAAGGCGTTGTTTCAGGTGTGCTTCCCAGAATGGATGTGGGGATGGAATGGTTGTCTCGTGCAATGGGGTTGAATGAATATGTGAAAGGTTTGTGCGAGGAGTCAGGATTGGTATTTGTAGATGTTTGGAGTGGGTTTTATGGGAATAAGGGTTTGTATGCGATGGATGGACTCCATCTGAGCCAAGATGGGGTTGAGGTTTTGTGGCGGGAATTAGATAGTGTTATTAGGTCTTTAGAGGCGGGAAACTAGGTTTTGATAGTGGTCAGGGAAATTTAATGGCTCAAAGTGAGGCAGGGAAAGGAAGCAAACACAGATTTGTAGAAGGTAGGCAGGCTAATGGAAGTGCTTTAAGGGTTAAACTACTTGAGTAGTGATAGTGGTCAGGGAAATACAAGAGTACAGGGTCGGGGAAAGAGAGAAAGGAGATGCAGAGGAGATAGGCCCTCAGGTGCTTCAGGGATAGGTGGGCTGAGTTGTCTTTACACAAATGCTCGTAGTCTTAGAAATAAGAAGGATGAATTATTTAGTTATATCATTCATGAAGATATAGATATAATATGTATAGTTGAATCATGGGTTAATGAAAATATATTTAATGATAATGTCAGTGAATTTGAACTAGAGGGTTATACTATGTACATTAGTCAAAGGAGAGATAGGACTGGTGGTGGGTTGATTATTTATATCAGAAATAGCATTTCTTCAAATCTAAATAACTCTATAAAGCAAGGAGAAGGTGAATCATTATGGATAGATATTAAGGTTGGTAAAAATAGGAAAATACACTTGGGAGCTTTTTATAGACCACCAGGACAGACTGATTGTATCGATGAGTTAATGATTAGGGAAATAAGTAAAGGATGCAAAGAAGATACAGTTATTCTTGGTGACTTTAATTTAACTTCTGTAGACTGGGAAAATATGATAGGAAGAGATAGAGCAAGTTGTAAGTTTATGGAGTGTTTTGAGGATAACTTTTTGATCCAATTTGTTAATAAGCCAACAAGGGGTGCCAATATATTAGATCTAATTCTTTCAAATGATGATCACTTAGTTCAAGGATTGAGTGTAGGGGAATCATTGGGAAACAGTGATCATCAGATGGTTCGGTTTAATTTGCAAATAGTTAAGGGTAGAACAACGACAAACTCCACGAAAATTCCAAATTTTTATAGGGGAGATTACGATAAATTACGCAGCATGCTAAATCAGATTAGGTGGGATATAGAATTCCATGGAAAGAATACTTATGAGATGTGGGATATTTTTAAGACTATATTAAACATGGTTCAGGAACAGTGTATTCCGATGAAGTCTATTAGGAAGAAATGTAGGAAACCATTATGGTGGAACCAAGAAATAGCTAATAAAGTTTCAGAGAAAAAAAGGGCATACCAGAGATTACAAAGTGAGAGTAGTTTAGATAATTTAAACCATTATAGGTCAACCAGAAATGAACTAAATAAGATTATTAAGAAGACCAAAAGGACAGCAGAAATTAATTTAGCTAAAAATAATAATAAAGATCCTAGAAAATTCTTTAGCTATTATAGAATCAATAATCAATCTAACAGTGATAAAATAGGGCCTATTAAATATGAAGGGGTTTTGAAAGAATCTGATGAGGAAATAGTAGAGGTCCTTAATGATCATTTTGCTTCAGTATTCACAGAAGAGAAACCAGTTAGATTAATTGATGATAATTCTAGATCAAGGGAAGTAGTGTTAAATTCTATTAATATAGACAGAGAAGAAATTAAAGGGCTTATAATTCAGTTAAATACTAGTAAGGCATCTGGCCCTGACAACATTCATTCTAGGATACTCAAAGAAGGTGTAGAAAGTATTGCAGTAGCTCTCGAGAAGATATTTATTAGATCACTAGAGTCTGGAGAAATACCAAATGATTGGAAATTGGCAAATGTAGTGCCAATTTTTAAAAAGGGAAGCAAAGAGGACCCAAATAACTTTAGACCAGTAAGCTTAACTTCTATAGTCTGTAAAATTCTTGAGAAGATGGTTAAGAAGGGAATTTCTGATCATCTAGAGAGTAGCAGGTTAATTAATGATGCTCAGCATGGTTTTAGAAAAGATAGATCGTGTTTAACTAATTTACTGGATTTTATGGATTATGTAACTAAAGAATTAGATAGGGGTGAGAAAGTTGATGTGATCTACTTAGATTTCAGCAAAGCTTTTGATAAGGTTCCACATAGAAGACTAGTTCATAAATTAAAGCTGCATGGGATATGTGGGAACGTTTTAAATTGGATAACTGAATGGCTGAAAAATAGGAAACAGAGAGTTGTACTGAATGGAGTGAGGTCAGAGTGGAGGAATGTTATTAGTGGCGTACCTCAGGGATCAGTTTTAGGCCCTTTATTATTTATAATCTATGTAAATGATCTTGGGCAAGGTGTAAATAGCAAAGTGTCAATTTTTGCTGATGACACTAAATTGGCAGCTGTAGTCAAAGAGGTTGAGGGTAGCTTTAAAGTGCAGGGTGACTTAGATAAGCTGTTAGCTTGGGCTCAGAAGTGGCAGATGACTTTTAACCTTAATAAATGCAAAGTTATTAACATAGGGAGAGATAATAGGGAATTTAGCTATGAGATGGATGGATATTGGCTTAATTCAGTTGAAGATGAGAAAGACTTAGGAGTGGTAGTAGATAGGTCACTGAAATTTTCAAAGCAGTGTATTGAGGCAAAAAATAGAGCAAATAGGGTGCTAGGTTACATTAAAAGAAATGTTAGCTACAAGAGTAAGGAGGTCATCCTTAAACTATACAACTCTTATGTCAGGCCACATTTAGAGTACTGTATACAGGCATGGTCACCACATTTTAGACATGATATAAACTTATTAGAGTCAGTACAAAGGAGGGCAACAAAAATAATACCATCCCTGAAGCACCTTGAATATGAAGATAGACTGAGGGTATTAAATATGTTTTCATTTGAAAGAAGGTGTGTGAGGGGAGATATGATTGAGCTCTTTAAAATCTTTTCTGGGATGGATAAATTAGATTTCAGCAAGTTATTTGAGTTAGAAGGTAGTAATAGAACTAGAGGCCACCACTTAAAGATTAAAAAACAGAGGTGCAGACTGGATGTTAGAAAATATTTTTTCACTAACAGAGTGGTAGATTATTGGAATAGTTTGCCACCTGAGACTGTAGACAGCCCAAACTTGAATGTTTTCAAGCGCAGATTGGATGATTATATGGGGATGGAGGGTTAATTTCTTACTTTTTGGTATGTGGATATGTTTCTTGACTCATTCCTGTGGATGCAGTTTCTTTTTATTGTATATTTTGGGGGATTTTGATTTTGTTTTTGACAGACTCCTATGGAGGCTTTAAATTATATATTGTAGATGCATGGTTGGACATTCCTATGGATTGTTAAATTGTATATTGTAGCTGCATGATCTGACAAAATCCTATGGATGCATTATATGGGTGGGATTTGATGGATACGGATGACCTTTGATAGGCCCTTGTGGCTTTTGTCATCCGTTAAATTATGTTATGTTATGTTATGTTATTTAACTCCATCTATACTAACTCTTTGCTGTCTGTCACCAAGCCATGACTGAATCCACCTAAATATACTGCCATCGATCCTGTGTGCTTTAACTTTGCTCAGAAGCCGTAAGTGTGGCACTCGATCAAAAGCCTTACTAAAGTCCAAGTATAAAATATCATAGTTTTCATCATTATCTGCTGCTTCATACACCTTACTATGAAAAGACAGCAAATTAGTCAGGCAGGATTTACCCTTACTAAAGCCATGCTGTGATTCTTTTATCAACTTATGCTTATCCAAGTGATCTCTAATATTCCTTGCTATAATAGATTCCATCATTTTCCCTACCACTGATGTCAAACTTACTGGTCTGTAATTAGACATATTTGTTTTATCCCCTTTCTTAAATATAGGTATCACATTGGCTTTCTTCCATGCCACTGGCACAATGCCACTCTCCAATGATTTTCTAAAGATGCATGCTAGGGGCTCACTCAACACATCCTTACATTCTTTCAAAATTCTAGGAAAGACCTCATCAGGACCGGGTGCTTTACTACTTTTGATTTTATCAATTTCCTTTGTCACTATCTCCTTTGTGATCAAGATATCCTTTAATTTCTCTTCATCATTACCCCGAAAGATCATTGACACCTCGGGTATATTTAGAGTATCCTCCTGTGTAAATACTGAGAGAAAAAAGTCATTTAGCATTCCAGCCATTGAGTCCCTATCACTCACTAATTCTCCATTGGAATCTATAAGTGGGCCTATTTTATCTCTAACCTTAGTTTTGTATAATTGATAAAAACTTTTAGGATCTTCCTTTGCCCTATTTGCCACTTTAATTTCATAATTTCTCCTTGCTACTCTAACTAACTTTTTAACATCTCTTGCTAGTTCATTATATCTCTGCCTTAAGTGATCCTCTACATTTTTTATTTTCCTATAAATGCCCTTTTTAATGCCAATATAATGCTTAATTTTATCTGTCATCCATTTTGGGTCATTATTTTTAGTCCTAATCTCCTTATAAGGAATGTTAATCATCTGACCTGTAATTAATTGCTCAATTATTCTTTCATACTCCTCTTCAATTGTAATCTCTTCCTCCTGGTGATTATTGTCTCCACTAACTGATATCATTGAATCTATTCCTGAATTGATTTCATTGCCTGGTTTCTGTACAACTGCCTCCAGGTAAGTCCTTAGCCCATTATAATTTGCTCTTCTAAAGTCAGGAATTTTAACATTGTTCATGCTACTATCAATACCATTCCATTTCATCTTGAATCTAATTTCACAATGGTCACTATTACCCAAATTTCCTCCAATCTCAGTATCCTTAATAACTTCTTCCCTATTTGTCAGAACTAAATCCAGTATATTATTACCTCTAGTGGGTTTGTTAATAATCTGCCTCAGAAAATTATCTTGGACAACATTCAAAAATTCCTCAGCCTCCTGATCACCCACAAGAGCTTCCCAGTCTATATTTCTGTAATTAAAATCGCCCATTATACACACATGCTTACTTCTACATGCCCATTCAATCTCCTGCCACAGAAGATTTGAAGCTTCCTTACTAAGATTTGGTGGTCTGTATAATAATCCTATGACAAGCTTGTTTTTACCTTCCTTTACATTTAGCCATAATGACTGTGTTATCATCTAATTTAATTGTACTGTTTACACAACACTGGAGATTATCTTTAATATAAATAATAACCCCTCCTCCTCTCTTCCTATTCCTATCTGTATGGAACATGTTAAAGCCCTCAATCTCAACCTCAGGTTTAAAGTGATTTCCTGCCAAATCAAGCCATGACTCTGTTATTGCAATTATATCAAAATTCTCTTCACTCGCTAACGCTCTTAAGAGATCTATCTTATTCCTGATGATAATGTTGATGACTTTTCTCTGGTAAGAAATCTTTTGTGTGTTGACTGGAACAGGAGCTGCCAAGTGTAGGCCATGAATGGTCTTTTGCAGTCTCCTTTTCTTATGTTCTTATGACAAAAGCCACAAGGGCTCATCATAGGTCATCCGAGTCAAACGACCTCTTTTTTAAGGCACCCAAACTCCCAGGAAAACTACATCCAGATGATTGAGTCCAGAAACAAGGGTATCACCAATCAAGGCTTGTCAAGAACTAAATCATGCAGCTATAGATATATACCAACAATATTAATATATACAAAACTTAGGAACTTCACAACCTTCCCTCCCCATAAACTCATCCAACCTACTCTTAAATACATTTAAATTTGGACTACCTCTACCCTCCGCGGCAATTTGTTCCAGAAGTCTACCACTCTATTGGTGAAAAAATATTTTCTTAAATCCAACCTACACCCTTGCTTTTTAATTTTCAAGTGGTGACCTCTAGTCCAATTTCCATCATCTAACTCAAAAAATTTGCTAACATCCAATTTATCTATCCCAGAAAAAAATTTAAAAAGCTCAATCATATCCCCTCTCACACACCTCCTTTCGAACGAGAACATATTTAATACCCTCAGTCTATCTATATATTCAAGGTGCCTCAGGGAAGGAATAATCTTTGTTGCCCTCCATTGCACTGACTCGAGAAGGTTAATATCGTGTCTAAAATGTGGGGACCATGCCTGTATACAGTACTCTAGATGTGGCCTAACATAAGTTATAGAGTTTAAGAATAACCTCCTTACTTTTGTAACTGACATTTCTCTTAATTAAACCCAGCACTCTATTTGCCCTATTTCTTGCTTCAATACACTGCTTAGAAAACCTTAATGACTTATCTATTACTACTCCTAGATCTTTCTCATCCTCTACTGAGCTCAGCCAATGCCCATCCATTTCATAGTTAAATTCTCTATTATCTTTTCCCATGTTAATAACTTTGCACTTATCATTTTAGTGACCTGAGTAAATTTGCTGATGATACTAAGCTAGGTAGGGCCATTAGGGCTGATTCTGATGCTGTTGTAATGCAGGAGGAATTGACCATTCTGTCCAATTGGGCCGAGAAATGGCAAATGAAGTTTAACATAGACAAATGTAGTGTACTTAGTATAGGTAGAAATAATCCATTGAATAGTTATAAATTAAATGGCAGAATTTTAGGGAGGACTGATTGTGAGAGAGACTTGGGTATTTTGGTAAGTTCAGACCTTCGTCCTAGAAAGCAATGTCTAAATGCTAAGAATAAAGCTAATAGGATATTGGGATTCATTAGGAGGAGTGTAAGCAATAAGAGTGCTGAAGTCATTCTAAAACTGTATCTGGCGCTAGTTAGGCCTCATCTAGACTATGCAGTACAATTTTGGTCACCATATTATAGGAAGGATATTGATTTGCTTGAGTCTGTGCAGAGAAGGATGACAAAGATGATTGGTGGGCTAAGGAACTTACCCTATGGTGAAAGGCTCAGAAAACTAAATCTACATACATTGGAAAGGAGAAGAGTCAGAGGGGAATTGATTGAAGTCTTCAAATGGGTAAAAGGATATAATAAAGGGGATCTGGGTAAGGTTCTTATACTTAGTGAACATGACAGGACACGTAGCAATGGGTTTAAGCTTGATAAGTATAGGTTTAGGAAGGAGATTGGGAGGAATTCGTTTACAAATCGTGTGGTAGATGAATGGAATAGGCTCACTAGGCATGTGATAGAAGCCTCCTCTCTGGGTAGTTTTAAGAATAGATTAGATAAATATATGGATGAAGCTGCTAGATGGGACTGACTTTTTTTTATGTACATATGTATATATTTTTCTAAGGAGTGGGAAGATTATATTTTGCGGTTGCATGAATGGACATAATCCTCTGGATGCATTTTATGTATATTGTAGATTAGATCTGACGAACTCCTGTTAAGGGTGACAATGTTGATGACTTTTCTCTGGTAAGAAATCTTTTGTGTGTTGAATGGAACAGGAGCTGCCAAGTGTAGGCCATGAATGGTCTTTTGCAGTCTCCTTCTTTTATTATGTTCTTATGTTCTTAAGGTTGAAAGTCATTTGCCACTTATGTGCCCAGGATAACAATTTATTTAAATCCCCCTGCACTTTAAAATTATCATCAATATCTTTAACTACAGCTGCTAATTTGGTATCATCCGCAAAAATTGACACTTTATTATTAACTGCCTCCCCAAGATCGTTTATATAGATGACAAATAATAATGGACCGAGAACTGATCCCTGAGGAACCCCACTGATAACATCCCTCCACTCTGACTTTACACCATTTAGCACTACCCTTTGCTTCCTGTCTTTCAGCCACTCAGCTATCCAATTTGAAACACCCCCACATATCCCAATCATTTTTAATTTATGAACTAGTCTCCTATGTGGTACCTTATCAAATGCTTTACTAAAATCTAAGTAAATTATATCTACATTCTCTCCTTTATCTACTTGATCTGTTACAAACTCCAGAAAGTCTAGTAAATTAGTCAAACATAATCTACCTGATCTAAACCCATACTGACTCTAATAAGTTTATATCATGTCTAAAATGTGGTGACCATGCCTGTATACTCTATATATTTTTTTTTTTTTTATAATTAAGGGGCTATCTGGCGACTGCCGACTAAGGCATAAGTTGCCGTAAACAAACAGCCTAATTTAGGCTACTTTAAAAAATTAAACAGAAAACAATAAAAAGGAATAACAATAACAATAACAATAACAAAGCAATAACAAAACAATTACAAAAACAACAACAACAATTAAATCGAGTTAAATAAAAGGGAGAAGGCCGGCCTCCCCCAAAAAGTCAATAAGTCCACCAGTCAAAGTACACGCACTCATCCCGAGAACAAGGGACAGGCGGTAGCGACCCCGCCCATCCCGGTACCGGGACAGGTGTCGTGCGCGAAGATCACCCAGACTGGGACATTCGACAAGAATGTGCCGAACAGTCTGGGGGACAACGCAGTCGTTGCAATAGGGCGCAGGCGAGCGCTCCATCAGATAGCGATGCGTCACACGAGTGTGTCCGATTCGGAGACGACAGAAAGCAACCTGAAGCCGCCGCGGCATTGGGGGATAGGTCCATGGGAACAGTCGCGGCGCAATGGCACGCAACTTTAAGTTCCCTTCGACCGTCTCCCATCTTCTTTGCCAAGCAGTCCGAAGAGCTGCCCGTATTCCTGCCATGTAGTCGGTGTGAGGAAGAGCGAAACGCTGGTCCGGTCGCAGAGTCCTCGCGGACTCTTTGGCGCCCTCATCGGCGCGCTCATTCCCCGCAATTCCTACATGTCCAGGAACCCAGCAGAAGATAATCTCGACATCTGCCCGGCTCGCCAAAACCGTGGCGTCACGGATATCGCGAACCAGGGGATGCGGAGATTCCAATGCCCCGAGAGCACTCAGGGCGCTTTGTGAGTCGCTATAGATCACAATCCGGTCTCCGAACCGGGCACGTCGCGTAATCTCCCGTACCGAGTGGTGTATTGCCACCAGCTCGGCCGTGAAGACAGACGCAGCGCCTGGTAGAGCCCCGCTGACTTCAAACAGAGGGGATACGGCGTGGAAGCCGACCCCCTCTTGGGACTTGGAGCCATCCGTATACACTGGCACGGTACCAGCGTGACACGATGTGTGCTCCAAAAAGGTCGAACGCAATACTCCCGGCGCAGTACAAGCTTTGGGAGCAGAGGCGTGGCGACAAATAGCCAAATGTGGTACCCTCCAGGGTGGCGTCCTGGGCAGAACCAGGGGCGCCACCGGCCCGAGAGCTATATCTACCTCTCGAAGGAGTTTCCTGGCCCTAAACCCAAAGGGCTTAGGGTATGACTGGCGTCTCTCGGCGGCATAGGCACCATCGAGATCAGCTGCGGATGCAGTGAGAGCTGTTGGCGACTGAGGGAGGCGCCGGGCTCGCGCGTACAGGCGAGTGATGCACTGCACGCGGCGCAGAGCGAGTGGCATCTCCCCAGCATCGACCAACAGGCTCTCAATGGGGGAAGTGCGGAAGGCACCGGTCGCAAGGCGAAGGCCGGTGTGGTGGATCGAATCCACCTTGCGCAATAAACGCTCGGCTGCGGATGCATAAAACTCGCAACCGTAGTCGAGCTTCGAGCGAACAAAGGATCGATAAAAAAGTAAGGCGGTAGCCCTATCAGCGCCCCAAGCGCTGAACGTCACGGAACGGAGAATGTCCATGGCGCGGGTACAAGAGACCCTAAGGCTGCGAATATGAGCCTCCCAGGTGAGGCGTCGGTCGAATACAAGACCAAGGAAACGGTGCGACTCAACCACATCCAGGCGCACCCCATTAAGAAACAAATCTGGGTCGGGGTGAAGCCGTGGATGGCGGCAGAAGTGCACCACCTTAGTCTTGGCCAAACAAAACCGAAACCTGTGCGCTTCGGCATAGTGAGAGACGCGGTTCAATGCCTGTTGGAGTCGACGCTCCAGAGTTGGCATCTGGGCCGCGCCAAAAGAGATCGAAAGGTCGTCCACGTAGAGCGTAGCGAGAACATCTTCCGGCAGCACCGAGGTGATGCCGTTGATGCTCAGGGCAAAGAGTGTGACACTGAGGACACTTCCCTGCGGGACACCCTCTTCCTGCTCCTTTGGGCCGGAGAGAGCTCCCCCCACCCGTACGCGGAATCGACGATCTCGCAAAAATTCAGATATAAACATTGGGAGGCGTCCCCTCGCCCCCATCGTGTGGAGAGTCTCCATGATACCGTATCGCCATGCGGTATCATAGGCCTTCTCCAGATCAAAAAACACCGTGGCGTAGTGCTGTCTACGAAGGAAAGCCTCGCAGACGGCACTTTCCAGTCGGAGCAGAGCATCCGACGTGGAGTGGAACTTACGGAAGCCGCACTGTGCAGAAGACAGATGGCCTCCGCTGTCCAGGAAATAGGCTAATCTAACATTTACCAATTTCTCCATCAACTTGCACACGCAAGAGGTTAGAGAGATTGGGCGGAAACCGGTCGGAGTAGAGTGATCTCTCCCCGGCTTGCGAAAGGCGAGCACAGTAGCGATTCGCCAGGAGTCTGGGAGAAGACCTTCCACCCAGATCCTGTTGAACAAATCTAACAGAAAGGCCATGCCTCGCTCACCCAGGTGTCGAAGCATGGCGTACGGGACATCGTCCGGACCATGGGCGGTGTCCGCGCACGAAGCGAGAGCGGAACGCAACTCACTCACAGTAAACTTGTCGTTGAAGGGTTCTCCGCCTCTGGAGGTAAAGTCCAGCCGGCGGCCTTCCGCGACATCACGACGTGCATTGAATGCTGGCGGAGCAGCATCACGGCTAGAGAATGCGGAAAAAGCGGTCGCTAAGGATTCCGCCACGGACGCGGGGTCCGAGATTGCGGTCCCATTCTCCTGGAGAACGGGAGGGGGGTCCTGCGAGAACTTGCCCCGAATCCTTTTGACTCGCTTCCACACCTCAGCTAAAGGGGTCTTCCCGTTAAGTGAAGACACGTATGCCCGCCAAGAAGAGCGGCGGGCGTGCTTCGAAATATACCGGAACCTAGCCCTAGCCCGACGAAATTCAGCGACAGTGAAATCGTTCGGGCGGCGCTTATAGCGCATGTAGGCATAACGCTTCTGTTTGAGGGCCGTCTCACACTCGGCCGACCACCATGGGAGTGGTCGGCGTGCAAAACGGCCAGACGTCCTAGGAATAGTAGTCAGGCCTACGGCGATGAGGTTGCCGGAGAAGAACTCAACGGCCTCATCTACCGACCTAAACTCCTCGACTGAGATAGAGAATTCAGTCATTTCCTGAAATGCAGGCCACCGCGCCCGCGCCAAGCACCACCGAGGTGGTCTCTCAGGCGGCAGTTGCCCTGAAAATGATATTTGAATGGGAAAGTGATCACTACCATGGAGGTCATCGACCACCCCCCAATCAAAATCAGGCTGTGCATCTGAAGAGCACAAAGATAGGTCAAGGCAAGAAAATGAAGCGGTTCTCGGACAGTGATGCGTAAACTCATCCACGTTTAGGACACCCATCTCAAGCTCTTCGATCAGATCGGCAAGGACTTGTCCCCTGGGATTTATGGAGTAATCTCCCCAGAGAGGATGCCTGCCATTCAGATCTCCAAGCAAGAGATAGGGCCTCGGCAACCGTGCCACGACGCGGCGAAAGTCCCCCGCGTCGAAGTCAGCTGACGGTGGAATGTACGCAGAAATGATAGTATACCTCCTATCCAGGTGCAGCTGCACAGCCACTGCCTGAAAGGAGGTATCTAAAGAGAAAGGAAGAACGGAGACATCATGCCGGGTGTAAACCGCGCATCCCCCAGCCCGGCCATCCCGCGGTGGTGGGGTCGCAAGACCCTTATACCCCGGGAGGGCAGGCAGCGGGCACGCGCCTAGCATGGTCTCCTGCAAAAAAATAGCTAACGGGGAACGGGACGAGACGAGCCTCCGCAGCTCCTCCCAGTTGGCCCGGAGTCCACGGCAATTCCATTGAAGGAATATGCCCTCCAGGCCTAGCTCGGAGGAGACGCGGGGGCCCTCCTCGAATTGAAGACCCTCACGGGAATGGCCGTACGCTTCCCGGGGGCAGAACCCCGGGCGCTGTTGGCCGGACAAAGCGCTGTCGCCTTCGAGGACTTATTGGGGGAGGTTGGGCTCGCCATGCGAGTCCTTTCCTCCCTCCGCCTCGAAACCTTAGGCGGGCGTTGCGGCTTGGGAGGCGGGGGGCCCTCTTTTCGAGGAACCACCGTCTCCGAGCCACTCGCTCCACCTCGGGGCGTGGGCGAAGTGGCTGAAGCTCCTTTGTTGCTGTCCTCCTTTCGGGGAACAGCTTTAGGAACCCCGGAAGATGGCCTAGCGACCATCTTCAGGGGTGTTGCCTCCTGTGAGTCTAACGACTCTGTGGAGGCGCGTGGCCGTTTCGCCTTACGGGAAACGGTCACGCTGGGGGAAGAGGGGGGAGCCCTGGTATTAGCCGGGGCTGGGTGTGAACCCTTTTTGCCGCCAGCTCTACCAGGGGAGCGCCCGGGTGTAGTAGAGCCCGCAGAAGGGCTCCGAATGGGCGCGGAAACAACCGTGCTCGTTGGCCTGGATGGGCCGGGAGCAGAGGGTGCTTTTCTAACTATTGAGGCATATGACGTCCCAGGCAGAGCCGGGCGCGCCAGGACCAAGTCCTTAGCCTCGCGGAATGAGAGTCGATCCTGGGCCTGAATGGCCAGGATTTCTTTCTCAAGGAGATATGCACCACATTGCTTTGAAGAAGCAGGGTGCGGCTCTCCGCAATTGACACACTTGGCCACACACGATTTGGACTTATCGTGTGCGACCTTGGAGCAATTTACACAGACTTCGGGTGACCCCGATTTTGCACGTCTACATGATCGATTCGTGTGGCCGAAACGGTGACAGTAATAGCACCGCCGCGGCAGTGGCACGAATGCCTTTACGCGGTAGCGGTACCAACCGGCACGCACCGACTCAGGGAGCTTGTCACAGTCGAACGTGACGAAGAGTGTAGGGGTGGGTCTCGAGGCCCCTCCCTGTTTTCTCATCACACGTTCGACCTTGACCGCCCCATGGTCGGCCAGCTCTAGGGTGATGTCTTCTATGGAGTAGTCAACGAGTTCCCTCGCATAAACTACTCCTTTTACAAAGTTCATGGTAGAGTGCGGCGTCACACTCACCGGGGTGCCATGAAGTGTCCGAAGAGCACTTATCTTGGCCGCCTCGGCGGGATTCGCCGCATTCGCCAGAAGGCTCCCGTCCGAGAAACGGGTTACCTTCGGCTCTCTACCAATTGCACTAGCTAATCCTCTCCTCTGATGGATCATGTTGCCCTTGGACAACATGGTGCCATCAGTGGAGCGAATAACGAGGAAGCGTTTGAAGCCAGCAGGCTCGAAAACGCCAGGTAACCTCTGAATGAGGGGCCCCGATGTCATCGAGGCTCCGCCCTGTGCACTCTTGGTCTTAGTCAGGGGCTCCGCACACGAGGGGGTAGAGGGGCCGGATGTGCCGATCTTGGCTTGGTCGCCTACCAAAGTGGCAGCAGACCCATCCGTCCCCGCAGCCCCCGCGGATGGAGAGGAGCCCCGAGTCTTTTTCGTCTTTCTTGTCTTTTTCTTCTTTTTAGGAGAGGAGGGCGGGGAATGAACCCGCTTTTCACCCCCGCCGGTAGAAGCCCCCAGGCCAGATGGACCGGCCTCAGCCAGGTCCTTCTCTGAAATGGAGAAGGTCCCGGTGGGCGCAGGGGATTCATCCGGAGGAGATCCCTCCCCTCCTTGTCCTGCCTGAGAATCCACAGCCGTTTGATGAGGACCTTGCATAGGGGCGGATTCGGGTTCGGTGCTTGGCGCCAAGCCCGGATTCCCCCCCATGGAAGGCCCTACCTTCTGAGGCTGGTTTTCCTCAAGGACCATGTCTATCACAGGAGGGGCCTCCAGTTGGCCATCCCCTCCCAGGACATCGCAGGTCCCCTTGGCAGCGTCATAAGTCTTTAGTGGGGAGGCACAGGCCTTGACCCCGGCAAGGTTTAATATTTTTGCCAGCAGGTCTTTTGAGGGAAGCGACCGAAGGGGCCTGGCTTCCCTCTCCCCCCTAAGGGGGTTTGCCCTACCGAGCCGCTTGTACGAGGGGCGGTCGGCAATGGGCTGCCTGCTGGCTTTCTTGGCAGTCCCCTTAGAAAGCATAGGAGGGACTGCCGCTGGAGATAGGGAGGTGCCCGAAAGCACCTCCAGAGAAGGGGGTGAGGGGGAGTCCCCTACACCCGTAGGCGTAGGAGAGGAGTAAGCCTCCTCTCCGGTTAAAGAGGTATGGAGGGTCCCCTGCGCAAGCACAGGGGGGGGGACCTCCATCTTTTCTGTGGAGCTGCACGAGGGCGGCTCCGTTGTTGTTATAGGGGGAATTAAGGGGAGATGTTTTTTTTTTTCATCATTGGGCATGGTGACCCTCTTTGTTTTACGGGACGCAATCGCTCACCACCTCTTGCAGTAGCCCGCACTGCAAGAGGTGCTTACAGGCCCGGCAGAGCCAGGCGCCGCCATTTGGGACCACCCCTCCCGCCTGGTGGCCTGGCAGTCCTTCGGCATGGCGGCTCCACCTTGAACACGGCGTAAAACGGATAGATTTTGAAGACGAGAGGAAAAGGGATGTGAGGAAGGTATGGGTGGGGATGAAGCAGGTTGTTAAAAGCCAACCACCCCAGACCGGAGCTCAGGGGTTAGGGGACATTGTCCCTTCCCCCCTCAGCCCCGATCCGGGACGATTGGCTGAGAAGAAGGTCAGCTTCTACCCTGTGAAATTAGAGGCTGACCAGAGAAAGTTGTGGGAGAGGTTGTATGAAAAGCGACGAGGTAGGATAGGAATACAGGCTATCTGAAGGAAGGAAGAGAGGCTAAGCTGGGGCCGGACGGGGCGCTGGATCCCATCAGCACGGCGGCCAGGATGGCAAATCGCCGCGCCCCTTACGGGGCTATACTCTATATAATCCTAATTGTTTATAGAATAATGTCCTAATGTTTACAGAGGTGAATGATTTAACCAAATCATGTCAGTGCCTTTAATCATTTTGGAATTATAATGGGGGGTGGGGGTGGGGTCTGATGTCAGAAATGACTGATTTGAATTTTTATTTTGTTTTTCACTTAATATCTTTTTATTATCCTCATTTGGAGTCATTTTTATTTGTCAATATATTTTTCCTCATTTTACTATTTTTATTACCTTTTTTTTCTAGATTTAAATCTAATTAGATACATCGTTTAAAGGAACCACCTTTTTTTTTTTTTAGCCATTTGGGTGTAATACAGACGCCTTTTACCAGGTTAAAAATAGTATCAGTTTGCGAAATGTGTCCGTCATCTATTTCCAAATTATTAACTCTATTTTCTGATAGAGAAAATTTTTTAACCTTTTTGGATGTTGATAATTTATTTAAAATTAAAAGCAATTGCAAGATTTGTGGGCAGGCATTAGATGTGACCCCTCATTTTGAATTTAGATGCTTAGTATAAAACTAAACGCGACTCAAGTGAGCACCATTTTTTTCTCAAACGTCCAGATCTCTGTAGAAACTATTCTGCAAGTTATTTACTGGTTTCTAGTCAACCAATTTACATTAGAAGTTCTGTCCCCTGAAGTCAAGGTTACACCCAAAACTTTGATTGATTAGTTTAGTTTCTGCATTTTTTTTTTTTCAAGGGGCTATCTGGCGACTACCCACTTGGGCATGTTTAGTTTCTGCAGAGAGGTCGCTATTCACTAGTGTGAACAAAATAGGCTTTCCTCATCGCTATTTCAGAAGTATACTACGGCAATAAAGTAAGTAAACAGCATTTTTCATTTGGTTATTTTCAGGCATTTTTGTAAAAAAAATAGAGTTAGTAAACAGCATTTTCCGTTTGTTTAGTTTCGGGCATGTTTTTTACAAAAAAGAATGGCCTCGGCTATATTTTGAACAGGACTCAAACATGCATGAATATTCAGGCAGAGGTGAACAAAATATAACATAACATAACAATTTCACGGATGACAAAAGCCACAAGGGCCTATCAAAGGTCATCCGTATCCATCAAATCCCACCCACATAATGCATCCATAGGATTTCGTCAGATCATGCATCTACAATATACAATTTAACAATCCATAAGAATGTCCAACCATGCATCTACAATATATAATTTAAAGCCTCCATAGGAGTCTGTCAAAAACAAAATCAAAGTCCCCCAAAATATACAATAAAAAGAAACTGCATCCACAGGAATGAGTCAGTTTTGGGTAATTGTGTAGACGATGGTCGGATCCTAGGACTAGCTTTTTGGGCTACTTTTCGTTGTTACTTTTTTAGAAATGAAATCGAAGAATTTTATGGCGATTTTCATTTTTATACTGGGGGGCTATGCCCCCCAGACCCCCTCAAAGGATTGAAACTCAGGGTCATCGCAGTGTTATCCCCGCGGTGAGCCGTACCCAACAATGAGCAGGCGCTCAAAATAATCGCATCCGGCCATCGTCTACACAATTACCCAGTTTTGGGGTGCATGATAGGTGGCGCTGTTTATAGGCTACAATATATGTCTTATGACGTCAGATGGTAACGTCAAATGTAAACAATTACGGAGTTATATTTTTTTTGTATGAGTATATACTGCCCCCCCCCCCCTAATTGATTGAAACTCAGGGTCATCGCAGGGTGGTCCACCTCGCAGTGATATCTCCCCCATATGCTTGGTAACATATTGGAAAATGGACAAAATATTATGGGAACACGATCAAGGAATCTCACAGGGTATGGATCTTTAGTTTTACCAAATACAGCGGTTTTGTGAAGTTAAACCAATTTATATAAACACAGTAACAACATATACAATAATCAGAAAATAGAAAAAAAATCTCTAGAAAAATGCACCCACATTCTTGGAAATTACCAAAATTAAAATAAATTACCTTGAAAATAGTTATTAACATTTGGGTGATGAATTTAAAAATGAGTTATTTAAAGGGAAGAGTAGAACATTTCATCAGATTATAAGGCATGAAAAACAAAACATTCTCAGGTTATTATTAAGTTCCAGTGCATCTGTCCAGATTTTAACCTTTTATAATTGTTTTGGTAAAATAATACTATTTTAACTAGTTTTTCAAAAGTTGACAAATGGTAATGTTTATTCAACACGATTAACGTTAATTAGTGTCATATGCGACTTCAGGTCAGAGGCGATTTTCAGTTTTCCAAAGCCAGGGAATCCAGACCTAATTTAATGGAAGGGCAAAAATATGTAATTAGGAATGTATAAAAATGCAAGAAAAGCGAACCATATAAATAACAAACAACGATGCAAATTGTGACTAAATGTTTCTTAGTTAGCGCTACTAAACAACACCTTAACGTTTTATAATTTTTACATTGCTTATGAATTAATAATGTTTTTGCGGAAAAAATGACAGAGACTTAACGTCTATGAATGTCAACTAAAGTGATGCATTGTGGGTCTTTAAGGACGCATGCGCCGAAAACTGCCGGGCGGGGCAGCGCCAAATTTAAACTAAATATCAATGTTTAGGTTATTTTTTCATGCAATATTGATCCACCACATCATTGACACAGTGGCGTATACAGGATAAAAATTTGGGGTGGGGTAACCTGAATTCCTCTATCTCAGTAGACTGAAAATAGGACAATGATCATTAATAATGGTTACCTTACATAACATTGATAGTCAGCGTCAGTAGCGATCGGACCTGTTCTCGGCGAGCTCTCTATTCAGTGACGTTTTTTTCATTTTTAATTTTTCGGTGTAATATTTTTAAGTTCTGGAAGATAGTTAACTTTGAGTATTAGACATAATACTGAATGAATTTTTAATTATATTTTGAAAAGTTTCTCTATGTGGCTGTTGCTTTGGATGAGGTGAGTATGCCTTTTACATAAGAAAAGAAGGAGACTGCAAAACATAAGAACATAAGAAAAGAAGGAGACTGCAAAAGACCATTCATGGCCTACACTTGGCAGCTCCTGTTCCATTCAACACACAAAAGATTTCTTACCAGAGAAAAGTCATTAACATTGTCACCCTTTACAGGAGTTCGTCAGATCTAATCTACAATATACATAAAATGCATCCAGAGGATTATGTCCATTCATGCAACCGCAAAATATAATCTCCCCACTCCTTAGAAAAATATATACATATGTACATAAAAAAGTCAGTCCCATCTAGCAGCTTCATCCATATATTTATCTAATCTATTCTTAAAACTACCCAGAGAGGAGGCTTCTATCACATGTCTAGTGAGCCTATTCCATTCATCTACCACACGATTTGTAAACCAATTCCTCCCAATCTCCTTCCTAAACTTATACTTATCAAGCTTAAACCCATTGCTACGTGTTCTGCCATGTTCACTAAGTATAAGAACCTTACCCAAATCCCCTTTATTATATCCTTTTACCCATTTGAAGACTTCAATCAATTCCCCTCTGACTCTTCTCCTTTCCAATGTATGTAGATTTAGTTTTCTGAGCCTTTCACCATAAGGTAAGTTCCTTAGCCCACCAATCATCTTTGTCATCCTTCTCTGCACAGACTCAAGCATATCAATATCCTTCCTATAATATGGTGACCAAAATTGTACTGCATAGTCTAGATGAGGCCTAACTAGCGCCAGATACAGTTTTAGAATGACTTCAGCACTCTTATTGCTTACACTCCTCCTAATGAATCCCAATATTCTATTAGCTTTATTCTTAGCATTTAGGCATTGCTTTCTAGGACGAAGGTCTGAACTTACCAAAATACCCAAGTCCCTCTCACAATCAGTCCTCCCTAAAATTCTCCCATTTAATTTATAACTATTCAATGGATTATTTTTACCTATACTAAGTACACTACATTTGTCTATGTTAAACTTCATTTGCCATTTCTCGGCCTCAATTGGACAGAATGGTCAATTCCTCCTGCATTACAACAGCATCAGAATCAGCCCTAATGGCCCTACCTAGCTTAGTATCATCAGCAAATTTACTCAGGTCACTACTTATACCTATGTCAAGATCATTAATATAAATTAAGAATAGCAAGGGAACCAAAACAGATCCTTGCTGAACTCCACTGCTAACACACCCCCACTCAGATTTAACTCCATCTATACTAACTCTTTGCTGTCTGTCACCAAGCCATGACTGAATCCACCTAAATATACTGCCATCGATCCCGTGTGCTTTAACTTTGCTCAGAAGTCGTAAGTGTGGCACTCGATCAAAAGCCTTACTAAAGTCCAAGTATAAAATATCATAGTTTTCATCATTATCTGCTGCTTCATACACCTTACTATAAAAAGACAGCAAATTAGTCAGGCAGGATTTACCCTTACTAAAGCTATGCTGTGATTCTTTTATCAACTTATGCTTATCCAAGTGATCTCTAATATTCCTTGCTATAATAGATTCTATCATTTTCCCTACCACTGATGTCAAACTTACTGGTCTGTAATTAGACATATTTGTTTTATCCCCTTTCTTAAATATAGGTATCACATTGGCTTTCTGCCATGCCACTGGCACAATGCCACTCTCCAAGGGGAATTGATTGAAGTCTTCAAATGGGTAAAAGGATATAATAAAGGGGATCTAGGTAAGGTTCTTATACTTAGTGAACATGACAGAACACGTAGCAATGGGTTTAAGCTTGATAAGTATAGGTTTAGGGAGGAGATTGGGAGGAATTGGTTTACAAAGACCATTCATGGCCTACACTTGGCAGCTCCTGTAAGCGGCGTGATGTAAGCTGTGTGTATGTAGTTTGTGGTGTTGAAAGAAGAGTAAATGTATCTAAATTCCCGGTTTGTGACTAATGCAAATGTGGCTTTGGTAGAGGAGGTGAGTCTGTTGCGTGATGGGTGCAAGAGATTAAGTGAGTTGGTGAATGAAGTGAGAAGGGATGCGAGTGTACGCATGAAGAATGTGGCTGGAACCAGGAGGGTGGAAGATAGGCGTAGACTAGGAACTGGGGAGAAAGAAGTGACTGATATGAGTGAAAATGAATGGTGGGTGAATACGAATAGAATGAATAGGGTAGGTCTGTGAGTAAGAGGGACATGGAGCTTGTTAGGTTGAGTAACAGATTCGATGCCCTGAGAGAGAAAGAGGTTGAAAGTAATTTGTCTGATGTAGTTGTGGTAGAAAGTGAAATAAGTGGTAGTTTGAATGAGAACAGAATGGAAGGTAATGCTAGGCCTATCGGGTTGACTGAGGTGCTTGTGATGGGTGACTCTCAGATTAGATATTTAGATAGGAAGTTGAGTGCAAGCAAATGGAAGGGAGTGAGAGTTTGTTTGCCGGGTGCTGGTGTAAATGATGTGTCTGAGAGGTATGATTGTCTGGATGTGAGAGCGATGCAATTGTGATTACGCATGTGGGAGTAAATGATGTAAAGAAGGTGGGTTCATGTGAGTTCCGAGAGAGTTACAAAAGGTTAGTTGAAAGGATAAGTGAAAGTAGAGTGAAAGGCGTTGTTTCAGGTTTTCTTCCGAGATTGGATGTCGGGATGAAATGGTTGTCTCATGCAATTGGACTGAATGAGTATGTGAAAGAACTGTGTAAGGAGTCGGGATTAGTGTTTGTAGATGTTTGGAATGGGTTTATGGGAATAGAGGATTGTATGCATTAGATGGACTCCATCTAGGCCGGGCTGGGGTTAACGTGTTGCGGGAGGAGTTAGATAGTGTCAGTCGGTCTTTGCAGGCGAGAGTTACTGATAGTGGTTAGGGAAATATAAGAGTAAGGCAAAGAAAGGAAAGAGATGCAGAGAAGATAGAGTGGAAGGTATATATTCTGAAAGAGGTGCTTCAAGCAAAGAAGGGCTGAGTTGTCTTTATACCAATGCTCATAGTCTTAAAAATAAGAAAGATGAATTATTTAATTATATTATTGATGAAGATATAGATATAATATGTGTAATAGAATCATGGGTTAATGAAAATAAAGTTAATGACAACGTAAGTGAATTTGAACTACAGGGTTATGATATGTACATTAGTCACAGGAGAAAAAAGACGGGTGGTGGGTTGATTATTATTCAGAAATAGCATTTCTTCAAATCTAAATAATTCTATAAAGCAGAAGAAGTTGAGTCACTGTGGATAGATATTAGGGTCAGTCAAAATAGGATAATACACTTGGGAGTCTTTTACATACCACCCGGACAGACTGACTGTATTGATAAGCTAATGATCCGGGAAATAAGGAAAGGATGTGAAGTAGATACAGTTATTCATGGTGACTTTAATTTAAATTCTGTGGACTGGAAAAAATATGATAGGAAGGGATAGAGCAAGTTGTAAGTTTATAGAATGCTTTGAGGATAATTTTTTGGCTCAATTTTTTAATAAGCCAACAAAGAGTGCCAATATCTTAGATCTGGTTATTTAAAATGATGATTACTTGGTTCAGGAATTGACTATCGGGGGAGCACTGGGAAATAGTGATTATCAGATGGTTCGTTTTAACTTGGGAATAGTGAAAGGTAGAACATCAACAAACTCCAAATTTTTATAGGGGAGATTAAGGAAAATTATGAAACTTGTTAAATCAGATTAGGTGGGTTGTAGACATAGGTGGGCGTTATCGCTTAACGATATCGGGTTATCAGTTATCCGATATTTTTTTCCCGCGTTATCGATTCATCGCTATCGCCGATACTTTTGGTTCCAAACTAGCGATAGTCGATAATTTCAGTTTTTGGGTCCAGTTTAGCACAGGGGTGAGCCGCGCGTGCCTTGGAGGCAAAAATAGGTAGGTCCGAGCTGGGAGGAGGATCATCAAAACCTATGAGGAGATGAAGGAGAGTCTCACCAGGTAAAAAACTAAGAAACAGTTATCAAATATTATTACTGTTGTATTATAAAATAACGCTATATATAGTCAATAATCAATATTGTATTATAATTTTAGCTTTATCGGTTAACACCTTATCGGGCTATAAATTTATCGCTGATAAGGTTAGCGTTATCGATTTATCGGTTATCGTGATAATTGTTTTCGTTATCGTGCCCACCTATGGATATAGAATTCAGGGGAAGGAATACTTAGGAGATGTGAGACACTTTTAAGACTATACTAAACATGTCCAAGAGCAGTGTATTCCAATGAAGGCTATTTGGAAGAAATGTAGGAAGCCGTTGTGGTGGAATCATGAGATACCTATGAAAATTTCGGAGAAGAAAAGGGTATACCAGAGATTACAGAGGGAAAGTACTTTTGAGAATTTAAATCATTATAGGTCGACCAGAAATAAGCTAAATAAGATTAGTAAGAAGAGCAAAATGGCGGCAGAAATTAATTTAGCTCAAAATAATAATAAAGATCCAAGAAAATTCTTTAGCTATTATAAAATTAATAACAAATCTAACAGTGATAAAATAGAGCCTATTAGATATGAAGGGGTTTTGAACAAATCTGATGAGGAAATAGTAGAGGTTCTTAATGATCATTTTTCTTCAGTATTTACACAAGAGAATCAAGATAGATTAATGGATGATAATTCTAGGTCAAGGGAAGTGGTGTTGAATACTGTTAATGTGAACAGGGAAATAATTAAAGAGCTTATATTGGAGTTAAATACTAATAAGTCATCTGCCCCAGACAACATTCATTCTAGTTACTCAAAGAAGGTATGGATAGCATAAGTGGGCGTTATCGGTTATCCAATACTTTTGGTTCCAAACAAGCGATAATCGATCATTTCAGCTTTTGGTTCCAGTTTAGCACAGGGGCGAGCCGCGCGTGCTTTGGAGGAAGAAATAGGTAGGTCCGAGCTGAGAACCAGCTATCGGACGAGAGGTCACGAGGTGTTGCTCTTGTGCGCTACTAATTTAACGCGTTATTTGGTGATTTTTTCCCTATGCTCCCGTGCTTCTTCCGTTTTATATATAGTCAATAATCAATATTGTATTATAATTTTAGATTTATCGGTTATCACCTTATCAGGTGATAAATTTATCGCCAGTTATCGGTCATCGCCGATAAGGTTATCGGTTATCGTGATATTTTATTTCGTTATCGTGCCCACCTATGGTAGATAGTATTGCAGTAGCTCTTGAGAAGACATATACTAGATCACTAGAGTTTGGAGAAATACATAATGATTGGAAATTAGCTAATGTAGTGGCATTTTTTGAAAAGGTAAGTAAAGAGAACCCGAATAACTTTAGGCCTGTAAGCTTAACTTCTATCCTTTGTAAAGACCTTGAGAAGATTGTTAAGAAGGGGATTTATGACCATCTAGAATATGGTAAGTTAATAAATGATGCTCAACATGGGTTTAGAAGAGGTAGATCGTGTTTAACAATTTACTGGATTTTATGGATTATGTTACGAAACAATTAGATAAGGGAGAGAATGTTGATGTAATTTACTTAGATTTTAGCAAAGCTTTTGATAAGGTTCCACATAGGAGACTAGTTTACAAATTAAAAATGCGATATTTGGTGAGATTTTTAATTGGATAACTGAATGGCTGAAAGACAGGAAACAGAGAGTTGTGCTGTATGGAGTGAGGTCACATTGCAGGGACGTTATCAATGGCGTACCTCGGGGATCTGTTCTAGGCCCTTTATTATTCATAGTTTATATAAAAGATCTTGGGGAGGCTGTAAATAGCAAAGTGTTCATTTTTGCTGATGACACTAAATTGGCAGCTGTAGTCAAAGAAGTTGAGGGTAGCTTTAAAGTGCAGAGTGACTTAAAAAAATTATTAGCTTGGGCTCAGAAGAGGCAAATCACTTTTAACCTTAAAAAATGCAAAGTTCTTAACGTGGGAAGGGATAATAGGGAATTTAGCTCTGAAATGGATGGGTATTTGGCTAAATTCAGTTGAGGATGAGAAGGACTTAGGCATAGTAGTAGATAGGCCACTGAATTTTTCAAAGCAGTGTATTAAGGCAAAATTAGAGCAAATAGGGTGCTAGGATATATTAAGGGGAATGTTAGCTACAAGAGTAAAGAGATTATCATTAAACTCTACAGCACGTATGTTAGGCCACATTTATAGTACTGTAAACAAGCATGGTCACCCCATTTTAGACATGAGATCAACCTGCTAGAGTCAGTATAAAAGAGGGCAACAAAAATAATACATTCCCTGAAGCACCTTTAATATGAAGATAGACTGAGGGTATAAAATATGGTTATCAATGAGATTTATTTTCGGTTAATAAATCAGCCTAATATAATAAAAACCTCCCGGGTCTGTGTACAACTTTATAGTTATGGTTATTAATGAGATTTATTTTCGGTTAATAAATCAGCCTAAATAGCGTTTCGAAAACCATTACCATAAATTGTTTGAAACAATTTTGAATTTATTTACGGAAAGTAAATCTCATTAATAACCACATATTATAAAGTGGTGCCCAGACCCGGTAGGTTTTTATTATAGGAATGCCTAGAGGGCATTGCTATAAGGGTACTAAATATGTTCTCATTTGAGAGAAGATATGTGTGGGGATATATGATTGAGCTTTTTAAAATCTGTTCTGGGATGGATAAGTTGAGTTTTAGCAAGTTATTTGAGTTGGAAGGTAGTAATAGGACTAGGGGTCACCACTTAAAAATTAAAAAACAAAGGTACAGGTAGGATGTTAGAAAATATTTTTTCACCAAGGGAGTGATAGATTACTGGAATAGTTTGCCATCTGAGACGGTAGACAGTCTAAACTTGAATGTATTCAAACACAGATTAAATGATTATATAGGGAGGGGATGGGGGATTTGGGGGGTATTCTGGACTCCTTCCTGTGGATGCAGTTTTTTATTATTGTATATTATGATTGATTTCGATTTTGACGAATCTTGATGATGATGCTTTTTGTTTTTGACACATTCCTGTGTATATTTCGAATTGTATATTGTAGATGCATGATCGGACACAATCGTATGGATTGTTTAAATTGTATATTGTAGATGCATGATCTAACTTAATCCTATGGATAAATTTTGTGGGTGGGTTTTGATAGATACGGATAACCTTTGATAGGCCCGTGTGGCTTTTGTCATCCGTGAAATTATGTTATGTTAGTGATAATAAATAACAGTATCTCATACAGGGATAAGCGTTATCTCACTCAGATCCAAATTTTTCTCACAGAGAAAATTATGAATTGTGGTCTATTAAGGTATAATGCTGAATTTAAGAATTATTTTTTAGATTAAACTGTGGTTTAGACATGTATCATATAAGTACATTAGATCGCAACGGTTTAAAAACAGTTTTATATGTATTATATATTATTACATAACTCATTATGAATAGCAGAATACAAGAATGGCTTCTAAAATAAATATAAACATTATAAACACTACACACATTAATCTCGAATAAACATAAAAAAATATACAGGCGTAAACATGTTATCAAGATGCACGACCGACGGGTATTACTAGTCAAATATCACTAGACAAGTTTTACTAGGTGAAAAAATTAGGCTCGTAGACTTAACATATATGTTACACGCATAAGTTGTCCCGAAGGATGCATCGAATATTGCTCTAATTTTTGTTCCTATAATTTTGTTCCTAAATACACAGTGCCCTCCCCCTCCCCACATTTTTATCGGGGTCTGCTTAATGAAGTCGATTCACTTTTAAATCTGGGCTAATGAAAGGACATTGGGGGAGGGGGGCTTAGCCCCACTGGATCTGCGCTTTTAGCTAGAGATAAACAGGAAATAGTCTCGTCGATGTATAGGTTTGACTATTCGTACGTTAGATGCCTATTTTATTTGAAGTGCAAAAAGGGGAGCTCTTCTCGTGTATCAAGCTGGGTTAAGTGATCAAACGAGCTTCCTTAAGATAAAGGAAAATATTCAGCTGGATTCTTTATTCCGTCGTAAACTGCGGGAACACGTTTCGAAAAGGCGAACGGCAATGATAACTTCTTCCTGCTTCTTGAATAATGACTGCTAATATTTCCTTAAGCTATGAACTATGCAAGTGGATAGGGGATAAAGAAAGGGTGTGGCGACAGATAGCGGAAAATAGACAAGTGGAGAAAATATAAAGAAGTGTGGTAGGCGCAGAGAGATGTTAAGTGCTTGTGATCTGGCCTATCGCTTTTAAATATTTTCTTGTTTTATGGTTCCTTTGTTGTCTTTGAGATAGTTTATATTATTATGGCGTTCAAACCATTTGTCTTAAAAAAAATGTTCTTGCATATGTTATGCGCGCTTGCTCTTGTAGTAATAGATTACTTTAATCTCTTTAGTGTTATGCTTAGTGTCTTTGTTTTTTGTATATCTTGTAGTGAGTGTAAATCATGTCTTGATTTTTCTTGGATGTCTTCTTCGGTATTTTGGGGTCTTCATCGGTGAATTCTTGTAGAAATCGGTGAGGTTTCATAAATAGGTATTCCTTTTCTTGGTCGGTTTTCTTGGTTTTGGTAAAACATTCTTATTTTCCTGTGTAGAACGGCACTTCTGCTCCGCCAGCTAAAAGCCTAGCGGAGCTCGGGAATCTAGCGCGACTTATGCATCTTCTGTTCTGGTTAATCATTTGGACAATATTATCGTTCAATTCTCAATTAATCAGTTCCTACATATTCCCTGTGCGTTCTTATATGACAACGTTTATGAGACTTAACCCTGCCTTCCAGTGCAGATCTTCTTGGTGTTTTATTTCTCTCCCGCATGTACCCGTCATTAGGTAAATACATTTATTCTGCACCACTTGTAGTTTCCTCTTTTGTGTCTTCGAGACACACGAGAAGGCGGAAGCGAGGTATAACAGCGTCGATCTTATAAGTGCATTATAGATCTTTTTCTTATAGCTTTCACGAAGATTTCTGAACATGTATAAAGTTTTGACTGCAGCAGTGGCCTTGGTGATTCAGTTTTGGACGTACTTCTTGTACCCAGTTGAAGTAATCTTCATTCCGAGTACATTGCACTCCGTGGTGTAAGGATAGCGTCTATCCCTCACCATGATATCGTGAAGTAGTCTTCTGCCAATGGGGACTACTTTACACTTTTCATGGTTCGTGCGGATCTTCCGCCGTGCCTCGTGGGTGTTAAGGTTTTCAATTTACGCTGCTATCATACGAGCTTGCCAAGGCGCATTCCTCCATGGACAAGTGATTATCTGGGTGAAATCATCGGCGAATTGAATGTTGGGGCAAGTGGGGCTTACAGGGGCTGGGACATAAAAGGTGTAAATCAAGTAGAGAAGGGGAGACAGCCACCCCGCCTGTGGGAGGCCCGCAGTGAGCGGAAACTTTGTTCCGTCCGTGCACCCTAAACTGATGTACGCCGCTCTCTCCATGGCATAGTCACAGAGAGTTCTTTCTAAGTTTTCATTTAGGCCTAGTCGTAAGATCTTGTACTGCATTCCCCGTTGCCGGACCTTATCAAACGCTTTTGATACATCTCGCCAAACAATGTCCACGAAACTTCTTTCTCGTTTTGCTTGGGCTAGCTTTTCTGTGATGACATTAATCGCCATCTCCGTACTTCGCTTCCCCCTAAACTGAATTGATGTGGGTTGAAGAGGGAGGTCTTCACCAGGTGAGACACCAGTCTTCGGTTGAGGATGTTCTCGAAGAGCTTTCCGCTAAATTCTAGAAGTGAACTTGGCCGGTAACTCTCCTTTAACGTTGGGTCCTTTTCGTGCTTAGGCAAGAAACTCATCTTAGACGTTTTATAAGCATCTGGAAAATTTCCCGTGCTCAGGCAGGCGTTATATATCCTTTTCACATCCCTTCGATGAAATTGGCTGGTGCTTTTTCAAAGTTTAACTTTATAAGCCCCGAATGTCCCGGGGCTTTTTGTCGGAATGAGAGGAGCGCGTCTAGTAGTTATTCTTCGGTAATCTCGGCGTCTCCGTCGCACTGTCTCTCTATCTGGTGGTGAGGGTGCGTCTTGTGTATTTGTTCGTTAAGCTCGTCTATAATGTTGCTTTCAAACCCTATGCCATAGTCTTCGTTTTACTCCTCAGTTATACTGAAGATTTTTTTCCAATAACTTCGGAATTTCTCTTCATTTCTTCCTTATTCCGTTTCGAGGTTTCCATCTTCTTTTTGTAGCTCGATCTTCTTCTTCCCAGTCGATCCTTTGAGATTTTTTATTTTTTCCCAAAATCTTTGGGAGTTGCTTCGTGATCGAGGCTATGGATCGCATCATCCCATCGTCTCCTTTGCTGTTCGAGGATCAACTGGTTCAGTTCTCCTTTGATTTCTTTATTTCGTTGCATTGAGTGAACTGATGCATTCCTGATTTTGATTTCATACAATAATTTCAGCTCACGTTATAACTCCTTCATTGCTTGTATTTAATCCCTTTCTTTATTGCAATAGCGGCATCGTCGAACCGCTCCTGCGAATAATTCGTGATTAACACATCGTAGTTCCAATTTTCATTTCTGCACTCCGCGTGTCAATTCCGTGTTCCGTAATTAAGATGATGTCTGCATCAATTTCTCTCAATACATTTCCGTAAGGAGTGCTTTTCGTCGTCCAGCCGTTAGTATAAATTTCCAGTATCTTCAGTGCGTTCCGTAACATGTTGAATTGCTTTTACCTATGCTTCTTCTTCTTCTTCTTTTCTCCTTGGGGGTTGGCTGGGCGGTTTTACTGTGCCCAGGGGTTTTCCTTCTTCGGAGGGGGAATTGGGGGTTTGGACCTGCTCCTTGTAGCTCGTGTACAGGTGCAGGGACCCTCGTCGTTATCAGAAGAGGAGGATCCCTCCTCACTTTCCAGCCTTTTCTTCTTCTTCTTCATCGTCCTATTCGGATTCCTTCGATGAGGGAGCTTCGACGATCTCCTCCAGTTCAAATTTAACAGTGTTGTTTCTTATGATTTATTCCTTGAATACCTTGAAGCATTCAGGGTCTGTAGGTATGATTACTGAAGGGATATTGTTTGCTTTTAAGAGAACATTGATTACCTGGTTGTAACAGCCAGGCTTCCCTGCATTAGCTACATTTACGTGGGTAATGCAGATCAGGATCTTTGAACTCAGATCTCCTGTGATATTCATCTGAGAAGGTGCAGTCTTTACTTCCCCCATTCTTCTTGTCGGCGTTCGCGTAGGTCATCTCCTTAGCGTTCTTCTCTTCTTCTTCCTTCCTTGTGATGATATATCGGCGCTTTAGGCAGTTCAGGGCCATAGTCCTGTGTTCCCCTTTACAGTTGAGACATTTCTTCTTGGTGCTCTCGCACTTATCGAATCGGTGTTCCTCTGTGGTGCATTTACTGCACCAGAGTTTGTTTTTATCTAGGCAGGTCGTGGCTGTGTGTTGTTCTAATTTGTAGCGTGAAAAGCACATCTGAATGTTACTGATTTTTTCTTGTTGAATGTTGTCGCCTGGTATTCTTATGTTAAATACCAGTATTCCATTCTGCGTTGATTTCTTGGCTATTTCGGTAGTAGCGAAAGTGATCTTAAACACGTGGCTGTGTTCGCGAAATTTTATTATTTCACGAACTTGTGCCCAGGGATTGCTTTTGGTAATCTCCTCCTTGAGCTCCCCGGGCATATGCTCACTCACCCAACTTTCCAATTTGCGGCAGATCACGCTTCGGTTGGCTGCCACTTGTGGGGAGGTTTTGTCTTCGAGCATGGTGTTCTTGAAGACCCTCGCCCACTCTTCCGATAGGAGCTGGTCCACATCCTTTGTCTAGGCACATAAGCCAATGAACCCAGATGAGACTTCAATTAGTTTCACCAGTGCTATCTTTAATTCGAGGTAGAGGGGGTTTCAGAGAGATTCCTTTTTTCAGAGTTCTTCATTCCAGGGATGGTCCTTAGGGGGACCCTCTGAGCGAGGGTCTCCCTAGTATTCCTCGTCCTTCTACTAAGTACTCTTGTGATGTCTTCTTCCCTGAAACCAAAGTGTAATTATGGTGTTTGGAGTGAAAAAAGAAGTTATGAGGTGGTAAAGGAGGTAGCGGTTAGTTCAGGTACGTTGGTGAATGAGTTAAAAAGAATGGTGAAAAAAAACGCCCCCGTCTATTTTCCAGTTGGTACCCCGTTCGGTTGTTGCCAGGATGATGGGTGATGGATGGATGGGTGAGATCTCGAATGGGAACCTCAAGAGGGGTGAATTATGGTGGACTTGATGCAGTAGCGGTCGAATCAACGGCCGCTAAAGTTTTGCCACCCCCTCTCGGGTACTTGCGCCATAACTGCATCCAATTACATAGAGACGGGTGTTAGTTCCCTGTATGATTCTGGCCAGGTCCCCCGGGCGATGAGGATCTCTCCTCCGTCAGGGACCCCGTAAGGGGCGCGGCGATTTGCCTTTCTGGCCGCCGTACTGACGGGGCTCAGCGCCCCGTCCGGCCCCAGCTTAGCCTCTTCTTCTTCTTTCTTTCAGCACACTGAGCCTAAATAAGGACTGCGCGTAAAAACTATTAAATATACAAAAAAAAAATCTTCCGTCAAGGACTCGCAGTTAGGCCCCAGTTTCGAGATAATTTCTGACTTATGCTTCCGCTATGGGCTAGTCCTCAAACCAGTTTCCCCATAAGCCCCTAATTATGCCAGTCCAAGTGGCCGGCATAGTTAAGACGAAATCAATGAATGGCAGGCATCCGAGCAGGTTTCCTCGCAGGGCAATGGACGGGAGCAGTAAGGTGCTTAAGCCCTCATTGAATTATGAATCTTCGGTGAAAAATTGTATTATCTCATTTTGAACGTTCAAGCGAAATTCACCAAAAGACTTCCAGTGTAGTGGACCAGATGATAAATAAGATTCCGGTTAAAATTTCTGGTTCACTACAATTTAATCAACTTAAAATATAACACAGGGATCAGCGCATGCTTAAACTAAGATTCACCAGGTTGGTAAATTTCCACCATTCCTAGAGAACTAAGGTGAACACATAGAGAGCAATCAGAAGAAGACTGACCACTGCCAGCAGCTTCCAATCGTTATCAGTTTTCTCCAAACCAACCAGCTGTTCTTGCTGGTTGTTTTTATTGACAATTTGTAACAATACCCAGCACATTCTACCCCTCCTAATAGAGAATAGCATATGTGCTATAAACATTTAATCACAACCTACTCTGGTGGCAATTAATCAATCAGAGCCGCAGATATATAAACGGTAAATACCTTATTTTATTTTTAGAAATTTCTTCCCTTTTAATAATAACAATAAAGGAAAAACTTTGCTATTAAACAGATAGAGAGTAAACAATGCAGGTTTATAAATTGAGTCGATCGACGGGGTTCCTAATTCTAGTAGAGCATCTCAGCGGTGGTTCTGTGTTTCCTGCCGGTAGATTAGATTTTGGAGCAGGATATCCTGGAGGAATTCCTACATTTGGTGCATTCAAATTTTCAAAAGAGGATGGGGCATCTAGGCTTGCAGAATCTTCAACATTTTCAGGAAATTCAGATTCACAATTTCTAGGACTTAAGGGAGAGTCAGTTTAAGTGATTTTGCGTAGGACATGGGCAAGGTCATTTAGTAATACTGTGTCCTCCCTCCCATTAGGAAATCTGATATAAGCATATGTAGGAGTCGCTTCAAGTAATTCAACTGTTTCTACAAGTGGATCATCTTTATTTCTGACGTGCTTTTTGAGATACACAGAGCTGTTAGGGGAGAGCCATGAGGGCATGCTTTTGCCATTAGTACTCCTTCTAGCATAGGCCAAAAGACGTTCATGTGGTGTATATTTGTTGGTGTGCAGAATAGGGAGCGTATAGAGTGCAGTGCATCAGGAAGAACATTTTCACATCATTTAAGTTGCAAATTTTTAGAATCCAAGGATAAATATATAGTTTTCCCACACCACTCCTACATACCGCTCACACTGACTATTACCAGTTGGGTGGTAGGGCGTGATTCCTTTATCATTTTTAAACGTTTTTACAGACTTAGACATAAAGCTGGCTCCTCTATCTGAATGAATAAAGGCAGATAATCCAAAAATTGAAAAAAGTTGAGTTAGACAACAAATTACAGTAGCAGATGAAATATCTCGGCAAGGAAAGGCAAAAGGAAATTTGCTGTATTCATCGATAACAATGAGTTGATACTTATTTGGGCTATTGGAAGGAAGAGGTACTTTGAAGTCTATACTAATTCGATCAATAGGATTTAACGCATGTACTAGAGGTGTGTCAGGCGCCTTATAGAACCGAGGTTTCAATTTTGCACTGCTAACACATGACGAAGTCATTCTTTTAATGTCTTCAAGCGAATAGAGTAAATTTCTAATTCCTACAAAATGGGACATTCGTGCTATGCCAGGGTGGCATAAGGATTTATGAAGTTCTAAGAGATCTGAGTTAGACATGAGAGAACAAAATATACTGGACCAAGCATCCGCAGCCACATTTAATTTTTCAGGACGATGAATGATTTCATAAGAATTTGATTGGATTTTAACTTTCCATCTAAGTATTTTTTCGTTTTTTTTATTTTTCATTTATGTACTCTATCGAACATGTAAGAAACCGACCTGTGATCAGTTATTAAAGTGAACTTTCTATTAGCTAAAAAGTGGCGCCATTCTCTTAATGCTTCAACGATGGCCTGAGCCTCCTTTTCCAAAGAACAATTCTTTTTTTCACTCTCACTTAATGTTCTAACTAAAAATGCGACAGGTATTCCTTCTTGGTTTAATGTAGCTGATAATGCTATTTCATAGGCATCAGTTTCTACTGTGAATGGAAGGTTTTCATAAATTTTCCATTTGACAGCTTTTATAATAGAATGCTTAGCTCTTGTATTGATTTATTTGCCTCGTTAGTCAAAAGTAAAGTAGTATCAATTAAATGATGGATTTTATCTGAGAAATTTGGTATCTATTTCGCATGGTAGGCAAAAAGTCCTAACATTCTTTCCAAGGATTTCTTATCATGAATAGTACCATATTATGCAATAGCTCAAATCTGCTTGAATCTGATCTTAGTTGGTGGTTTTTAATTTCATATCCTGATATTCTAATAGTGGCTTTCGAAAAATTGTATTTATCATCATTTAAAATCATACCATATTTGCGAGCTACCTCTAAGAATCTGTTTAAATTTGTTGATCTTTACCAGCAATAGTAACATTGTCTAAATAGGCGTACGTTCCTTCTAGATTATTTTCATCTATGATTTGGTCCATTATTCGCTGAAAACAAGCTACTCCGTTAGTTAATCCGAAACTAAGGCGATTAAAATGGTATAGTTTACCGTCAGCTTAGAAGGCGGTATATATTTTTTCAGAGTCATGTAAAGACATTAGGTGGTAGGCGCTGGTAAGATCTTTTGTACTAAAAACCTTGTTCTGAGCAATTCTATTTACTAAGTCTCCAATGTTTGGAATAGGATGAGTGTCAAGTTAAGTATACCTATTTATAGTAGCTGAATAATCAATAACCATTCTCTTCTTAGGTCCATTTACCACAAGTACTTGAGCTCGCCATGGAGAGTTTGAAGGTTCAATAATTTTATTCTCTAGTAATCGCTTTATTTCAGATTTAATAAAAGCAGAATCAGCAGCATTATATCTTCTGGACCTGGTGGTCACAGGTTTGACCTCAGCAGAAAGGTTTTGGAATACTCTCGGAGGCTCGATATTTAGAGAAGCTAAACAACTAATACCAATTTCAGGCTGTGATCCACCATAATTAAGGCTAACTGTAGAATGATTCTTCAGAAAGGGTAAGCCTAAGATAACGTCACAGCAGAGCTCAGATAAAACTAAAAAACTCACTTTTATATTTTCTGCTATTCATAGAAAAATTTCTAAAACAAATTCCATCGACTTTAGATTTAAATTTTTCTGAGGCCATGGTGATCGTGCCATTGTGAGGTAATAATGATAAGGGATAACCTTTTAGCTATTTCAGTGGATAAAAGATTCTTAGAGCTGCCTGTATCAAGCAAGGCATCGAAAACATCATCACCTACTTGAATCTTAACAACAGATGGGTTCAAATCTTTTGACAGAGTAGACGCAAGAGTTGCTGAAGCAAAGGAATCTTCCGCTGAGGTAGAGTTGACTTGGAATCGGTTAGACTTCTTTTTACAACACCGCGAAAAATGTCTCTTCACCCTGCAATAGTCCATTCGACGTTTTGGGCGGGGCAGTTTACCCTGCGGTGAGGATTACTTCCCCCACAAAAGAAACATTTAAAAGAAACGCGGCAGCATTAGATGAGGAACCGTCTTCAGTAGCATAAGCAGGAGGTTTTACCGACCTAGATATTACATCTCCTTTCACTTCCTTTAATGAGACTTGAGCAAGTTGAATTTCTGAAAGGGTACTACTAGTTAATGATTGGGAATCTTTAAATGCTAGCTCTAGGGCCATCGATTTGTCAACAGCGGCAGCTAAGTGGAATTTTCTATTCTCTAGGAGACGGGTTCGGATATTTTGAGAAGTCAACCCAGAAATAAATGCATCTCAAATACTCTCATCTCGATGAACAGATGCAGTTATGTCTTTAAAATTGCATTCTACGCTTAGAGTAGACAAAGCTTGCACATACTCATCAATAGATTCGTCACTCTTTTGACGAATGGTAGCTAAACGGTGACGAGCTACAATTTCGTTAGGTGGCTGTATAAAAGTTTCTCTTAGTTTTGTTATGGCATTATCATAAGTAGAACATTCAGCAATGAGTTAAAAATTACCGGCAGACAATGAGTTGGCCAAAAGGCCGAGAAACGAGTTGTTATCACCTTCTAATTCTGCTTTATACTTTTCAAATACGAATAAGAAATACTTAAATATTCTACTTGAATCGGGAGAGTTTAGATGGATTTCAGGACGCTGCGGACGTAAACTACGCTCCATTTTTAAATAAGATTCCGGCTAAAATTTCTGGTTCACTACAATTTAATCAACTTAAAATATGACACAGGGATCAGTACATGCTTAAACTAAGATTCACCAGGTTGATAAATTTCCACCAGTCCTAGAGAACTAAGGTGAACATTGGAAAGCAATCAGAAGAAGACTTCCAATCGTTTTCAGTTTTCTCCAAACCAACCAGCACATCGGAAATAGGCTCTTTTCTATGTAGGCGGTGCTCAAAGTCCTTTACTAAGCAAGTCAAAATTCTTTATCCGTAGGTAGTCAGCAGAGCGTATGAAGCGAATATTCGGCCTTCCTTTCCTTAAGCCACAAAATACAGCTATATAAATAGTCATTTCATCTACTCATAACTATACAAAATTTAACCAATCAGGGTTGAGACACATTTAATCGTTAGACTTATGTCCATTTCTGAAATAACAGACCTAAGCGTTAACAAATTGGCCAATCAGCTTTTAGACTTAAGCGCTACAATAATTCATCAATCAGCGTCACGATAGCTTTAAAGGAATGATTAACGTTCAAACCGTTTCGCATATAAACACGGCAGAAATCCATTTTCCGCTAAGATTTTTGTGTTATGATTATTTCTCTCTCGTACCTTATATTTGCAAAAGGAGGTAACGTCAAGCAATAAAGGTTAAACGTTCCCCGAAGATTTTTCTTTTTCGCGTAAATTTTTCCATGTACAAGTTTTTCCTCCTAGTGTAAACAATAAGTTAAAGTGTGGTACATAAAAATACCACCCAAAGTTCCAGTAACGCCATAAATACGGAGTACGGCAAGTAAATAGACGTCACAGAATTTTCATTCTCAAAATTGTAAAGTGACATTGGACATTAAAAATTTCATTTTTTTTCTCTTATCCTTCCTCCTACTATAACTTCACACCCAATAAACCGACAGAGTAAGGACCGAAAATGACGAACAACATCCTGCGAATTAGTCTTATGACTCTCTTCGAAAGGCCTAAACATGACCGTGGGGAGGTCTTTGCGAAAGTGTACGGGGAGTTGGACATCGCACTCGCCAGGCTAATAGATACACCGCTCGGTTACTCGGCAATATGCCAAAAGAAAGCGGACGCGGAACTTCTAGACCACCCGGATATTCAATAAAATCAACTTGACCCCCAAATTTCTTCTCCAAATTCCCTCCCCAAATCCAAGCGCACAGGGCCATTGTATGCAGAAGGTTAGACTCCTGTGTGGGTCACCACGCGTGCAATGAAATTGAAGAGGAGATAGAGGGTAACCACCAATGGGCAAAGGTAACGAAAGTGATTAAATTCAAAGAGTATACACATGTATTCAAGATCATCTTCCAGGACACAGCCATGGCCAAAAAGGCAAAAAAACATCGCCTCCTGCTCTTCCATGTCAGGGTGTGTCCGGACCAAATAGAGAGGGGAGAGTTTACAAAGGTGCAAACGTGCTTTAAATGCTACAAGTATAACCAGCACACAACTAGAACATGTCCGCAAACACATGACCTATGCTCGATATGTGGTCAATCTGGCCACATATGGAGGGACTGCAAAAGCAATACACGTAGATGTTCAAACTGTAACGGTGAACACGGGGCCATGGCGATGTCATGCCAAGTTAAAAAGGAAGCCATAAAAAGGTGCAACAACAAAAGAAAGAGGAAGAAGAAGCAAAATCAAACAGGACTTCAGCAAAGAGCTGAACCAGATACTCGTCGAGAACGGCATGTAAGAGATGTGGTTCCCTGAGAACCCTGCCTAAGAGGATGTGCTGTGAATCCAAATGCAGCCTGCCAGAACAACCCCTCTAGAAATGGAGACCCCCCCCGTCCACCCCACAAAGTAGTAGAAAACCAGCAGACTGAAGTCCAACATCCTACAAAAAAAGTCCCCCCAGCCAATAGATGTAAAAATCACACCAACTCCAGCAGCAAACCAATCCTCTCAACAGGGAGCCAACAGTAAAAGATCCCCCAACCGACAAAGAGTAAGATCTACCTCAACATCAAGGGATCATAAGCATAAATATCACAGCAGGAAGATAAACCTGAAAATCTATACCACGGCTTACAACCCATTCCCCAACCCCCTAACAGATAAAACTATCAGTGAAGGCGTTACAACAGGTATGTACAAATGGGAATATTACGAAGACATCCCGGAAAAGGTGGTTGAAGAAGTCCTTCGCCTTGGGATGGTCTGATTGAACCAAGAAGCCTTCGTCACGACCACAACCGATGAATTCAATAAGAAAAGATCCAGAAAAACTAAATCCTCACCACCTAGCCCCTCCACCCAAGAAGCACGACAAAAGGAACAACTAAACGATAGATAACATGACAGACTATCAAAAGACTTAACAATTCTACAGATGAAGGCTGACGGATGAGACAACACACAAACGACATACGGCAACATAATTAGACAATGCGACCCTAACATAGTACTAATCTCTGAACATGGAGTTAGTACCGCGCAAAAACTAATAAAGGTCTTCAGCTACAATGTCATCTCCAAAAAACATATCTTAGGACGATTCGATGGCGCTGCTATCGCAGTCAAAAGGGGTATTCGATTTAAAGAACTTCCTACCTTAGACGAATCATATATGGCTTTCGAGATCCAAACAACCCCGGGAACCCTAGTGGTGTCCATAGGATACCAACCCCCAAGACGAGACTACATCCCGATGCACAAATTCCTTCAACTCTGTGCACATGGAAGAATAGTCTTATTTGGGGGCGACATCAACACCAGATGTCAGGAATCCGGATATACCGGACGAATGAACAGCAAAGGAAAGAATCTGAAGACCATTTTAAATAGGAACATTGTAGTCCGCGCCGGACCCGATTTCTCTATCTTCATAAATAACGATACGCTACAAAACCAGATATCATTCTAACCAGCCCGAAGTTTCCCTATAACTATTTCATTCAACCCGGCCCCTTGATACCAAGCGACCACATCGCCACAATGATCAAAATATACTCCAGTCCATTCCAAATTCCCGTTAAGGAGAGGAAGTGCTTCTCCCGAACAAACTGGGAGGAGTACCGAAATCTCCTTAATGAATATGCCCCTCAACCCCTTGAAGAAGCCACATTGGAAGAAATCTACCAGGAACTAGGAACACTAAAAGAGTAAATGGTGGAAGCGGACCGTGCAACAGTGCCCAAATTGAGCAACAAGACTTTACCAGAACCAGTATGGACTCAAGAACTAAATGGCCCATCAGACGAGTATAAAAGACTGTATGGATAAATCAGACTACTAAGAACCGAGAGACAAAAGAGCAGAAGACTAAAGACAGTAAGGACGGAAATGACAGCACTCATAAGGGAGCTACAGACGACCTTATGGAATGACATTTTAAACAAACTCGACGAGGAATACGATATCGAGATTAAAAGGAAAACCTCCGGACAAAGACATCTACCTCAGAATAGAAGACGGGACTAAACTAGATGACGAAGAAGGAACGGAAGAAGAGTTCAGAAACTTCTGGAAGAACGTCTTTACCATTTCACCAGAAGAAAACGAACAATTTGACCTTAACTTCGAAGACCATATCCACGACCAATTAGGACAAGTGTTTGACACAACTTACACCTTCAACAACGTATCTGCCAACAGAGAGATGACGGGTTATGGTAGAAAGATCGACACAGAAGAACTAACAGCGACCCTATCTTCCTTCAGGCAGAGAGCACCAGGCAAAACACAGTTGACAAAACTTAACCTCTCCAACGCACCCCACAATATCGTTGAGGGGCTTGTCAACATAATGGATGCATGCCTAAACGCTGGCTATTTTCCGGACGAATGGAAGATCACCAAAATTAACTTCATTCCAAAATCCGGGAAGCCACCCGACTCACCAGTGAACTTCAGACCAATCTCCCTCCTTGAAGTGACCGGCAAGCTATTCGAAAAGGTATTTACAAACAGAGTCTACGAATTCATGGAGAACAACAACCTCCACAACCAACATCGGCATGGATTCAGAAGAGGGAGAGGGACTGATTCCGCGCTGACAATCATCACAAAGAAGCTGGCGAAGATTGGTAGCCAAAAAAGGTATGCAGACCTGGTGCTCAGAGACTTCAAGAAGGCATTTGGCAAAGTATGGATTACTGTACAAAATACTAAGACTAGTACTAAAACCAAGAGTGGAGAAAATACTTTGTGACTATATAACGGACAGAAAGGCTTAGATTCAGATAAAATACTACACTAGACCTGACTTCAAACTGTCTACAGGAGTGCCACAAGGGCCCCCTCCTATACAACATCTACACTCTCGACCTCCCAAATCCGCTCATGGAAGACTCGCTGTACATCCAGTTTCCAGATGACATCTCCCAGATTACTACCACCCCCTTCAGAAACCCCGAACTCCTGGCAGAAATAACGGCCAGAGAAATCAACCAAAACACCAGCGTCGTAGAATGGCCCTCTGTTTTTGATCACTATACTCTTTGACTCCCTTGTTGTAGCGGTATGCTTTGTGGTGCGTGAGTTACTTCTATGATTAAGTAGGCTTTGTTCTAAGAGTGCTAATTTAGTAGTTTTGTTCTTAAGGAAGAGCTATTTAAACACATAAGGATAAGAGGAAACACCAGATATATACCAAAATAACATGTATTTTAAATGAAACACTTAACTATAACAAGCCAACAGTTAACACATTTCTATCTTTGGCCTATAGAACATTCGCACGTATACGATGACAAAACTAAACAAATAGGCTACCCGTAAACATACCAATTGCCGATTAGTATTTTTTTTCGCGCCTCTATTTCATTAGCGTTAAACATTAAATTAAAGTACTCTCGTCTACAAGCAAATATAAACCTAGGTTCACGAACAATGGTTTCTACTCCCCTTTAAAACGTGAGACGTACTAAACTTCTACTATCGCAATATGAATATAAATGTTCTTTCTAACTTACATGACAGGAGGTATTAGGGATTGCCGGATGTCGCTGGAGGACTTATCTCTCGCTTTGAAGTGTTGTGTCCGATGGTTGAAATTTCGTCGAGGAGGGGGCTGATTCTTCAACGTAATTAAAGAACGGGAGCTCGTTGGGGCTGGGTTCTTCTCCTCTCACTCTTACGGAGCTTGAGATGTGAGAGTCACTCGAGTGTGAGCGGCTTTGCTTTTCTTCAGTCAGACTTCTTCGCAGTCTGTAAAGGATTCTTCGGTATGGCACCGATATAAAGCTTGACTATTTAGGTTAATACGGCCCGGAAAGGGGGGATAGATTTTCTCAATCTGATCCTATCGTTTCTCACGGAAATAGTCTTGTATGGCTGAAGTATCGATTTTCACGAACTAATCCTTCATCTGGCGTATCGACTTCTGATCTTCTTGTCTGGCTGAAGGATCGATCTTCACGAACTAATCCTTCTCTGGCGTATCGACTTCTGATCCTGTCTCTTTCTTTGCGGGGCTTATTTATAGGCGGATTGCCGCCCCATCTAAAGGGGGAAGTGACCAGGCCACAGAGGCAGGAGGGGGGGACGGGGAATGGTGAGTTCGCATCTGGGGAGAGCGAGAACTGCTGAGTGTGGCACTGGGGTGCCCATGTCAGCTCGCTAATTAGAGGCTCGCAACCGCACCGCTACTTGGCGTGCCTTTTGACTCGCACCGCTTTTTTTCATAACCACGGGTTTATGGGTCTCGTAGGTAATTGGATCGTTAGAGCGTCGTTTAAGGACCTTATGTGGTCGCCATAAAACAGATGTTAGCTCCAACTGCCCAAAGCGGTGGGGAGATCAAACAGGGTAAGCAGTTATGGTTATTCGCCGGCTACCTTTCCCACGCTTCTCTTCATGAGATGAGGGGGGCTTTAATGTACCTATACTCCTCCAGGATGCTTAATGTAGCTATTTCTCTACAACCAGGTTCGAGAAAAGGTGGAAAATCGCCACAAACACTCAGAAGTTTAAGGTGATTCCACTCTTCCGGAGGAGGCAGGGCCACATAGAAACCGAAACGCCCGCTTTCCGTACAGCGCAGAGGGAACAGTTCTGGGACTAAGGATAGGTAAGAATGGGTATGGCAGCCACGTTGCTCACACAGCAGCGCGAGCGAAAGCAGAGCTTATCAAGCTATTTAGGTTTAAAAACATGAACATGCCAAATAAGAAAAGAAATTTACAATGCTCTCATAAGATCATACTGCTGTACCCACCAATACCTATCAACACGAGTCCCAAAACACAAATGAGATCCTTCCAGAGGGTACAGAACAAGGCAGTACTCCTAATCACTAACGTAAGGAGGAGAGAAAGAAGTAGGATGAGGGACCTATATCAGGAGCTACAACTGTCCCCGATTAACATCGAGCTTCAGTCAACAGTCTGCAAAATCTGGGAGAAAATTGAAGGACACATGACGAACGAGTTCAGACAAAGACACATTGGCATTCCGTTGGGAGACAGATACAGATACATAAGGATGAGGAACTTTACTAGCAGTAAAGAACAAACTGAAGTACAAGTAGAACCAATTTACACCTAAGACAATGCTTAAAAGAACGAAATACAATCCCCTCCACAAAGATCAAACAATAAGAAGAAACACAAAAGTACATAAACAGAAAACGAGAGAAACACATGAAACACCTACAAAGGCTTGAATGCCAGAAGAAAACAAGGAAACACAAACAAACATGCACTAATATCACAAATAAAGAACCACAGATGCACTAACATCGCAAATCAAGAACAACAACAAAAATAAAAAACAAATGAGCAACAACAACAACTACAGAGTACGCAAAAACTTGAAAGAGATGATAAATGAACAAAAACGAGAAGTACACCAATCTCACATAAACGCCTGCGATTCCCCTTCACCAGGGATTTATTTATACCCTTCGATAACCCTTTCACCAGGGATATCTATCTCTATCTTCTTCTTCTACTATTATATATATATATATATATATATATATATATATATATATATATATATATATATATATATATGTGCATATGTGAACGCATTTGCATTGATATATGTATGAATATATTTTCTTTTCACCACCTTTTATGTCCAATGTCCAATTTTCCGAAGAGTGAGTGAAAGATTTAGTGAGTGAGTTTGAGCCTAAGCTTTCATCATGTCTGGTCGTGGCAAAAAATGAAAAATTAAGGAGAAGTTGGAGAACGTCTCCCGCCAGACAAATTAGGCTTCGCTCACGAGAGGAAGCAACCATTCTTAATCCAGGAAAGGTTGAGCTCAAGAAGAAGAAAAGGAGAACTAATCAAGGGGCCCCATGGAGTCGACCCCTCAAGAAAATAGACGGGTCCCCATCCGCACCCTACGGGGTGTTGGGGAACTGAACCGGAACGGTCGACGGTCATGAATACGACATTTGGAAATCTCAACGTCTCTCTTATTCGCCTCATCGAAACGCCTTCAGGTTACGCGAGCATTTGCGATAACACGCAGGACGTGGAGAAGCTAGTATCAGAAGAGGCCAAGAAACACCTGCAAAAAATTGGACTAGAGGTGATCATCCCCTACGAGATCCTCGTTCAACGAACCATCATCCTTCGACGACTTGACCCCCTCTTCACGGATAACTCCTGCGAGGAAACAAAAATGGGCAATATAACTAAAGTAGAAAAATTCGTCAAGGCCAACAATATAGTAAAAGTGGTATTCTTCAACATTGAGATAGCGCGTTGGCAAAGAATGACAGACGGTTCTACCTCGGGGTAGCCCCCGAACAAATTGAAACCGAAGAATTTTTCTCCATCGAGAGCTGCTTTAAATGCTACGTGGTTGAGCAGCACCAAATAAGAGAATGGCCCCGCGAAGGAGATGGCGTGTTCCAACTGCGCCGGATTGGGTCACGGGTGGAAAGAATGCAGAGGCGAAAAAACGAAATGCATCAACTGCGGTAGCGAACACAAAGCCATGGCAATGAGATGCCCCATCCGAAAAAAGGCGATTCAGGAAAAGAAAGAGAAGCAGAAGGAGGAAAAGGAGGCAATGACAAAAACCTACCTCGATGCAGCCACACCAAGGAACACCGAAACCGCCACAAAACCTATCATGCCAAAGAAAGGAACCGAAATAATGGCCATGATAATGTTTGTCCATCTAGCAAACCTGGCTCGCCCCGGCACGTTTGTAGACGAGTTAAATCAGCTTCTGCAAATGAATGGTCTAAAAAAGAAACTATGGTTCCCGCCGAACCCTGCCCTCAATGAAATACTCAAAATACAGTTCACCGACGAGCAGCAAGAAGATAAAAAAGGGAAACGACAGAGAAAGAGGAATCAACAGAAGAAGAAGAAAGTGCAAAAAATGAAAACCCAAAGAAGTCCCCAAAGAAGAAAAAAAAACCAGAGAAAAAAAAGAAAAAGAAAACCAAAAAAGACGAAGAAAAAGAAACCCCTTCAACAGAAGAAGAGGACGAGGACGAAGAAATCCTAAAGTACCCAGGAGTTCCCCTCACAGAAAAGAAGGAAATACTGGAGATGGGATACTTCTTTAACGCAGAGAAAGTGTCCCTCAAGGTCTTTGGATCACCAGTAAACAATTCGATATGATAATTTTTTCATAACTGAAATATATATAATAACTATGTACATAGAATAAAAAGGATCGATGATCTCTACAGTTCCTGGAGTTTCGTTCTTCTTACTTCTCGATGACAATTTTCCCTTCTCTACTCTCCTTTTTTGTGTATATTCACCACTATTAATCCAAATTGTTTTGCTTATATGTAATTTTTTTTTTAATTATATGTAAAATACTCAATTCTGTAAACTCTGTTCTTATAGTAAATAATAATAATTTCCGAGTTTTGACATTCAAACACTTTCAAACTTAAGCGTTAAAGAAATTCATTTTTCATTCAGATTGCGTAGAATTCTTGTAGAATTCTTGTTAGAATTTCTCCGGCAGTTAACCTCACAAATTTGGTAAAGGAGGTAACGTTTAGGGAGAAGTTCCAAAGACGCCTCCGAGAATTGGTTTATCTTCATAGAAACCACTATTACGAAAGAGAGCTATACGTTGTACTCATATCACCATTCATCATCACTACTAAATCTTCATCTTTCTTTTTAGCGGCCCAACTTAGTCAGATGACTGCTCAAGTCCCCGGCTCAGCCCCCCTGCGTGAACTGCCGTCAGATGAGATAAGGTATTACCATTCATGTTTCGTCCCAACTATGCCGGGCAATTGCACGGCCATAATTAGGGGCAGTGGAGGAAGCAGGTTTGAGGAGTAGCCCACAGACGATAACAATGTTAGAATCTATGATTTCATGCTCAAAATTAATGTCTAATTATTCGTTTTCTTCTGGACTTATATCAAAAACTCCTCTCTAATATTCTCTGAATATCTGCTCAATCTTGTCCACTTCCTCTATGTTGTTTCCATGATTGTCATTGATTGTTCTTCTTCTTGTACCAGCTTTGACTTTCATTTGTTTATTTTCACCCAGAATTCCTTTGTAGATACGTCATTGTCAATCCTGTGTACTGTCTCGTTCCAGAGTTCATTTTGTTTTTCTATTATATCCATGTTCAGTTCTCTTTTTATTGTTCTCATTTCGGTGTGTAGCTCCCGCGTAGTTCTGTTTCTTCTTACTTCTTCAGAGATTTCTTTCAGTCTTCTGTTTTGGGGTGCCATTTTATGGCGTCCACGTGAATGTTTTAATGTTCTTAAAGCAATGTTTCGGAATTGCTATTTCGTCAGCTGCTTGCATCAAGTTCCTTATTTCTTCTAGTTCTGCATCAATTTCTTTCTAGCGTTGTTCCTTCTAATTCTTCTAGTTCATATGTGTTCAATTCTCTTCTGTATCTATCCCAGTCCGCTCTGTGGTATGCTTTACCTACCCTAGAGCGGATCTATATAGGCCTTTGGTTGATTGTAGGAAGGATCACTGTGTGATCGGTACAGGGTATATCTACCGGCTGCATACAATAGTTATATGGGATAAGGTTATCGCCTGGGCAGATGTCCAGTTTAGTGGCTCAGGGCCCTGTTACGTACGTTGGGTAAGTAGGGCCTAGTCGATGGCAGATACCTCTTGCGAACAACGTTTCCAACTGTCTTCCTGCTGTGTTCGTATTTATGTAGCCGCTTGCTTGACAGTGGGCGTTTAATTCGCGCATGAAAACCACCGGATTGCTGCTGTTGAAGATGTTAATGAAGTTGTTAATCGGCAATTCTTGTATCCTTGGCGGTTGATATCGTGTTGCTATTGTTATGTTTGTCATTTCCATTTTTACTTCTACAGCAATGTAGGACTCGTCCAGTTCTTCTCGAGTCCTAAAATCAACGCCTTTCTTGATAGCTAAAGTAGCTCCGCCGTGTAAATCCCCCATGGGGTTTACGGCTATGGCGTAGTAATTCCCGATTTTTACTTCGTCGAGGGTTACGTTAATCCCGTGATCTGAAATTAAAATAATGTCCGAGTCAATCCTGTATGTCAGTATTAATCTGTAGAATGTTAAGTATAGAGTTATCCATTGCGAGAGGGTAGTCCTTTAAGCGTTTCCGGTCTGATTGATCGTTTTATCTGTCTGATGAAAGTAATAAGATTTTAACTTCGCTTTTATGGATGCTTTTTTGTTCTCCTCCCATACCCAGTGCTGTCCTTAATTTAGCGAGCGGAGATTGGAGATTGTGCTCTTTGGGTTGAGCTTGGGTTTTTGTCCAATTTAGTCCTTTTCTTTGGGAGGGGGAGGGGGGAGGTCTAGTTATCTGTTTGGGTTCATCTTCCGAGGAATCTGAACTTTTCAACTCAGATTTACTTGCCTTTGTTATTTGGGTTTCTTTTTCTTCGTTGTCCTGTCCCTCCGTCAGAAGGTTCATCATGGCAGAGGAGTCTACTTGTTGTGGTATATTTATTGGCTCAAAACCATTAGCCTCTAATACTGCGTTGATTGATTTATCATAGGGGCCTGGCTGTATTGTATTATGTACGTGTGCATGTATCACACCCGTGTAAATTTTAGCATACATGCCTGCAGTTATATTTGAGAATGTAGGCGGTGTTACTTGTCTTTGCGTTTGAGTTTTAGCTGCCATGGCGTAGGTTAGATTTCTTTTCTCTTGTTTTTTCTTATCATTTTCGCTTAATCACTTCTTTTTCTTTTGGAGCATTTCATACCCATTATTCGGTAGCTACTCCCACAGTTCACACATTTCGTCGTGAAGCTGGTGCAATTTGTGTATGGAATGACCTTCTGCGGAGCATTCAGAGCATACCATCTGCCCCAATTTCGAGTAGTTTGCCGAGGTGTGTTCTTCGAGTGTGTAACAGTTGAATTGCATTTTCATGTTAACAAATGCGTCTCTTTTGATATACGTTGGGGGGGATTAGCATGCTAAATGCCATTAATCCCTTCTCCTGGGCCTAGGCCGTCATTCCCAGTGAGTTCACACACCACTTTGAACACATGAGTATGATCTTTGAATTTGATCACCTCTTGTACCTTGACTCAATTTTGCTTTTCCAGCAGTTCTTGTTTGATCTTTTCGCACGAATGGGCTCCTACCCACTCTTCTATCTTTCTGCAAACGACCTCCTATTCGCGATGATCTGTGGGGACGTTTTTGCCTCTAGGTCCAGCTTCCTGAGTGTGATGCTTCCCGCAGACGTGAGTAACATAATGAAATGAAAACGGTTTTTAGGGAGTATTTATTCCTTCTAGCTTGAACATAATGTCAAGGGAAACGGGCCAATCCGGCAGGTGGAATTTTTAAAACATTCATAGACTGAGGGTAGGCTGTTGATTAAGATGGCTTCTAAGATGTTCAGCCTAGATGGATTTCCCTCTTTTCTTTTAATTGTGTTTTCAACTAATATATCTCTTGTTAGGCCGGTGTTATCTACGCTCTCCATATGATTTTTAGGCGCTCCATTTTGAAGGTGCATGGTTAAATGCCTCGAAAGGGTGGTGGTTGTCATGCCAACATACCTCAAGTTATTATGAAACTTGCAGTCTTCATGCGGGCAGTTAAACTCGTAAACTATGTTGGTAGACTTCAGTTTCGAGGCGTCTTGGTAGATGTTATTTATCATGAGGAGATTGTTAACTTTTGTTGTTTTATAATATATAATAAGTTGAATCTTGTTCGTTTGACTCTTTACTTTGATGTTACGGTAAACAATCTCCTTGATGGTTCTTTTTATCTATTTTGTAGGCCGAGTCATTGTTGTTCTAAATTAATTTTTCATCCTTTTGATCTGAGAAAAAGATCTTTCTCCAGAGCAATTTGCAATCATCATATTAACAAACATTCTCAAAAGTGCTTCTACATTAGGGAATGCTGATTAGGCATGATCGTTAAATTTTACCTGGTACAGATTCTAATGGGTCAGACTATCATGTTCATGTGAACCATGGCTTTGACTATGTCTAACATATTGATGAAAATGCTTGAGTTCTCCAACAAGGTTCATGTCCACATCTTGAGGACATGTTTGGCATAAAGCACTAACTCCTTCACGAATCTCTTCTTCTGTAGCATCTAATTTTGTTAAGAATGAAAACTATTTTGCAGCATCATTGTATACTGATGCCCTTTGTGCCAGATTTGACTCTAATGCACCCATCACAGGTATAAATGTTTTGATTCTTAACTTGTGTCTTGGTTCAAGGTTCTATAAAACACCATTTCACCTATATCATCTATATGACTTCTTCTAGATCTGCTTTTTTTTTGTAATCAACATCAGGCAATATTTCCTTTGACTCTTCTTCAAAATGATCAAAAAGATCTCTGGAACGTTTTACAAAATCCGAAAGGGAAGCATACAATTTCCTATATACATCTAGGCTAATTTTGGGCTCTTGCAGTGATTGACAAGACTTGTGAAATTCATCCAGAAAATAACTCCACAAATATAACATTACCATAAATTAAACTCCTCTATTTTATTCAAAATGTTTATGGCTTAATTTCTTGTTTTGCCCTTCTCTATAGTATCAATATGCAGCTGATTCATGCAGAAATTATTCCATCATGACTATCAAGTATTGCACTTGTGGCCATTGAATGTGCTTCCCATCTAGTCTTTGACAAAGACTTTGGAAATTTTGAATCATCTTTGAAGAATGACAACAGTACTGCCCATCTATGTGTAGATGATGAAAAGAAATTTTATATTTCTTGAACAATTCCAAAAAGGTTTACTGTATCTAAGCAACTGTAGTAAATTGTAGTAATTTTTTAGTATGTATATATGTTCGTGTGTTCGTCTTGTTTTCGGTGTTCCTATTCCGAGTTTTAGTGCATAGTCGAGTTGCCTATGTTAGGGTTCTGGCTTGACTGTCAGCGCGTTTGGATCTGCAACTACTACTCCTACTACCTAGCTACTATTTCATACTTACCAACTGGACATAGGCCTACGTGACACATACTAAAGTAACTTACCTACCTGACTCTACTGACGTGAACTCTGGACTTACTGATTCAGTAAAGTGTGTTAGGTTTGAGTTCAACGTTATCTAAGGTGAGTTGTACTCGTCTATTACATTGTAATTATTATATGTGTCTGTTGTTCATGTCCATTGCTATTTTTGAACCCCCAACGTACTTACGAACACAAATGGTAAACTTAGCTACTAATATCTATTTTACATGGGAACTCACAGCAGCAGTCAACTGCTGCTATACCAACAAGAATTAAGGGAAAAACACATTTGTTTATTAGTCACTTTTCAAATTATTTCGTTCAAAATTCGCATTTTTTTAGTAAGTACTCAAATTTACCGTTTTTCTATTAAATGTTTTTTAACTCTTACAGTCTTTACAAAATTAAAAACAAAGTTTAAATTTACTATCTTTAAATAATGCCAGGTCAATTTCTCTTATAGTTTTTAATTAATTTCTGCAATAATCCTTAAATTTATTAACTAATTTTTTAGTCAGTTTTAAAGCAAATTTAACTGTTGCCAAGTCATATTTAATAACAAAAAATTTAACTTATAGTACATTTTACTGATATTTTATAATTGGTCACCTTTAAAATAATGTCTTGTTGGCCTTTTTAAGTTTTCTTCTTATGTATTGGTAATTTTTGAGTCAGTTTTAAAGCAAATCTAACTGTTGCTAAGTCATATTTAAAAATTTTAACTTATAGTACATTTTACTGATATTTTATAATTGGTCACTCTTTAAAATAATTTCTTGTTAGCCTTTTCAAGTTTTCTTCATATGTATTAATTTTGTAAACTTATTCTAGCCTGAAGATGGAAACTCATAGTATTTATCCTCAATATTATATATATATATATATATATATATATATATATATATATATATATATATATATATATATATATATATATATATATATATATATATATATATATACATATAGTCCGGACTTGTCACCTGTTCCCTAAATGAAGAGGTGAAAGATGAAAAGATGAAGGTTAAACGTTTCCTTAACTACACGGCGGCGAGCAGTTATTATGATATGGGCATACAAAAACTGCCATATCTTTTGGGCGCGTTCCTACATGAAGACGTTTATTGGTGTTAGATTTGATCTTTGATGCAAGACGCTTGATGGCGCTCCTTCTGTTCTGGATCGCGTAATGAAGCGGGTCGCTTTGTTCTGGACACTTTGCATTTGAATAATCTTTGTCATTGATAAAGTATGTAGTGGAATAATAAGGTAGATCATAATCGGGCGTAATAATGCTAAGTATAATTTCCTTTTAATATTAGCTGACAGGTTATATAACCTGTACAGGAAAGATAGGACGGTTTTTGAAGTTAATTTTCTCATGTGCGTGAGAGTTGTATCCTTTTCTTCTGATCTTCAATCCGAGGCCTTTTCCTTCGGCATTGTAAGGATATATGATATTGTTCGCGGTGAATTAGTTGACTTTGTATCTATTCACTGTAATCGTGCGGAACTTTTCCGTGTTTGTTTTAATTTAATTGTCTTTCTCAATATCGTTGATATTTTGGGTTTCGCGAGCAGTTCGCTGCGCGATATCTCTTGGGTTCTGTCGTTCGCTGGTAATAATTTGAAAGATATCATCTGCTAATTGAACATATGTACATTGCGCAGTCATCCGTTGGTTGAGAGAGGTCTCTCGCATACATGGTATAGAGCGTGGGGCTGAGACACCCCCCATTGGGGGACCCCTGCATTTAAAGTGAAGGCTTCTTCGGTGAAAAAAATAATAAAAATTCTTGCTTTTCTTTTTGTAAGATAACTGTAGGTTTGAGTTAAGTCCGAGGTCCGCCATTTTTAGGTTCAAATGCTTTTGCAACGTCACGGAGCGTTAAATCCACTCTGTTGCCTCTTGCCATTTCTAGGGGCAATTTTTCAGTGATGTAGGTTCACTCAGTGTTCTGTATTTATGACTTTTTGAGGTCTATTTTTCGTATTATATTGCAGAATTTTAGTTTCTTTCTTCTCCATCCGTCTACGTTGAGAGTGAGGATCTTGAGGTTGTTTAGCGCAGATTGGATGATTATATGGGGATGGAGGGTTAATTTCTTACTATTTGGTATGTGGATATGTTTCTTGACTTCCTGTGGATGCAGTTTCTTTTTATTGTATATTTTGGGGGACTTTGATTTTGTTTTTGACAGACTCCTATGGAGGCTTTAAATTATATATTGTAGATGCATGGTTGGACATTCCTATGGATTGTTAAATTGTATATTGTAGATGCATGATCTGACAAAATCCTATGGATGCATTATATGGGTGGGATTTGATGGATACGGATGACCTTTGATAGGCCCTTGTGGCTTTTGTCATCCGTGAAATTATGTTATGTTATGTTATGTTAGGTAACGTAAGACTTGGTCCATTATTGTTTAGATATTACTGTTCTAGCCTTGTCCGATTTTGCCGGCGATCTTATCTGACCTGACCGTTTTGTTCGGAACTGATCGGGAGGGAGGTTGACGCATGAGTCGGCTGAGATTCCAATGCGGCCTTGTTTAGGGGCATTGTTGATCTCAGTTTCATTATAATCTGAGTCATACTCCCACTTGATTCTTCCTTTAGCTATTCCTTCTACTATTTCTTTTTGTTTTGTAATCGATGGTAGAGGGTTTGAGTACGATCCGTAAATTTTGATTTTAAATTTATCAGTGATGTTTCGGGTCGTTTCATTTTACTTTACTTCTTTCAATTTTGTTTGATTAGTTGGATGTGTTCTCCATCTCATATTTTTCTTGGGGTTAATTTTCTCGTGTTTTTAGTCCTTGTTCTTGTTTCGGGTCCATGGAGATCCGATATAGGTCGTTTGATGGAGGTTTCTCGGGAAACCAGATGGGTTTGAATTCATTTTTTGTTAGCATTTTGTTGAGTTCCTCTGCATACGAACCGGCTTTCGCCATGTTGACGAAATGTTAGTGCAGGATGAGACCCGGTCTGATGTTTCCGTCAATGTTTAACACGGTTTTTGGTTCTTGAATTGTTTGGGTTTGATTAGCGGTCGCAGCTGCATATGTGGTGTTCTTCCTGCGTTCCTTTTCCTCAATCATGACTGTTTTTTTGTTTCCGTCGTTCTTTTTTTGTACACGTCATTGCAAGTGTGCGGTTTGGGCTTCCACAGTTCATACATATTTGTCGAGATTTTCCCACTTTTACAATCTGTGTTCTGTACTTGAGCACTCAGAACAGTTTTTGCATTGATAATTGCATTCTTTTTTTGAATGATTGTCCACGGCATAGCACTTGAAACAGATATGGAAAAATATGAAAGTTTCTCTCTCTATCTGGTCCGGTGCTATTTTGGTATAGAAAGTCCGTGTTCCGCTGCATTTGTCACCATTTCGGTCTCTTTGAAGATAGCTTTAAACACATGAGTGTGTTCTTCTCCTGTTTGTTTATTAAATTTGACTATTTGTTCGATTTTAGCCCATGATTGTTTTTTTTTTCAAGTTCTGACTTGATTTCCACTGCGGAGTGCTCCCCAATCCAAGGGTCGAGGTATCTGCAGATGATCGATCTCTTGGTAGTTACAGCTGGCAATCGTTTCAGTTAACAAGACAAGACGAAGTAGTATAGAAAGAAAAGGCGAGATATTCCCGTCTATATCCAGGAGATCGTTTCAGTAGAAGAAGAGCGGTTCGGAAATTAACTCAAGAGGGGATAGGAAGAGATTAAAGGCCGGTAGCTATACACCGTTGCTGAGTATATGACGATGTTATGTTATAGTGTGGTGTTTGGACTGGAGAAATTGGAGGATCGGTTCGGGAGGGTGTAAGTCTTGCTAGATCGGCGGCTTGCCTAGATCGTCGAGACGTAGTGGCTTAGTCTCTGGGACACTTCGGCGCGGCTGTTTCTTTTAGAATCAAATAAAAGTTATTGCGCTGCTGCTATTTAGATGTAGTGATTCTGGCAGCTGGTGGAGTCTTGCTGCTGGGAATTTGCGTTCCCAAGCAGCACCATACTGTATGTGGTAAACTTGGTTGTGAATGGGGTCTCTGTCGAGTTAATCTCGTGAAGGTGTATGTATTTAGAGGAGTGAGTTTGTTTGTGTCGTGAAGTGTCGACATTCTCGTGGATTGTATGCAAGTCTTATGGGGGCTGGGTAATGTTGGTCGGGTATGTGATTATGTATCTGGATGTTTTGCATGTATTGGTCTTTCGCTTAATATAGTTTCATATGTGTTCTCTGAAGATTTGTGGTTATGAGCCATGTATTCTCGTGCTCTGTCTTTTCGTTTATGATTATTTGTACCCGGTGCGCACGTTGGTGATGAGAATGGCCTCGTTGTCTGCGTACGACAGTGTGTGTGTATGTGCAATTTACTTCAGGGCGTGGAGTGTCATTTGTATAAATTATGAAAAGTGTGGGTGCCAGTACACTGCCCTGTGGTACCCCAGCGCGTGGTGTGAATGGGCGTGATAGTGTGTTGTTGTAACGGATGTAAAATTCCCTATTCACAAGGTAGTGAGATAGGAGCCTTCTTGTGCAGAGAGGCAGCTCCGTGTTGTTGGCTAATTTCCAACGAAGCCCCACGTGCCACACTTTGACGAAGGCCTTCTCGAAATCCTTGCTGAGAGTGAATGTTTTTCTTCGTGATTGTCTGGCCCTTTGTATGAGGACGTGAACGATAGTGATCACCGAGCTGGTAGACCGGCCCCTCCTGAAGCCATACTGACAGGGGAAGAACCAGTTCATTTCTTCCAGAGAGCTCCGTAGGTGGTTATTCACTATGCGTTCTAGTATTTTGCCTAGTTGCTCTAGGAGAGCAATAGGCCTGTAACTGTTTAGTTGTTTGGGGTCTTTGTGTTGTTTTCGAATGTTGTGTGAGGGCTTGAATATTTTGGAAAATATCCAGAGGCTAGAGATGCATTGTAGAGGTGTGGTAATGTCCGGTAGATGTTTTCTGGCAGGTGATGAATGATTGTGGTGGAGGCCGGAAGGGACGGGGGCATGTTTACGTGTGGCTTTGGTGTAGTGTTTTGTTTCCTCGATAGTGACTGGGGGAGTTAATGTGGTTGAGTTGTCAAGCATCTCCATTTCGATCAAGGGGGCTGGCTCCTGCTCATTGGCATGGAGCCTGCACCATTCCTGAACAAGCTGGAAGTGATATTGTGCGTGTGGTTTGGGTTGGCTATGTGAGTGTACTTTGTTCCAGTGGGAACTGAATGGATTGAGGATATCATTTGTGTTTGTTTGATTGTTAACTTGTAGTTTTATGGGTTTGGGAGGGTGCGTTCCAATCATACTCCTGATGCGCCTCCAGAAGAAGGAGTGGTCAGCGCAGCGAGCTTTTTTCGCTGTACGGATAACCTCGCCCCACTGACGGTTCCTGTACAGCAACACGCACCAGAGGATGTGGGCACGAAGGATTGTGATATTGCGTTGTCGTGGGCCTCTGCCATATTGGTTGTTGTATATCGTGATAAGTCTTTGTGTATGTACGGAGAAGGTGAAGTGTTTTATGCGTTTGTATGTTTTGCGTGGCGTATAGGTGTCGCGGGCAGTTTTGATGGTGTCTATGATTGCCTTCCAGTGGTCGTCTAATTGTGAAGATCTGGTGCCCTGGAGGTTGAGGTTATGTGTGGTTAGATATCAGAAGGTATATGGGGATGTGGTCGGATAATACATGGGGACCTGGGGCTATGTGTGTGTAGAGTCTTGTGGCGGGGTCGTTACGGAGGACTACGTCCAGGGATGAGGTTTCCCCGCGCTGACCGAAGAGGGTGGCGAAGGCCGGGCCAATGTGTCCACAGCGACAACGCTGCAAAGCACGGACCAGGTAGCTTTCCACTTCATTTTAGTGTTGGAGAAGAATGTTGGATGATGTGCGTTAAAGTCCCCAAGGGAGAAGTGTGGAAGATTATAGTTTGATAGCGCCCGGAGTGGGACATCAAAGTGTAACTGTGGCAATTAGGATTGGTCCAGTGTATGTGTCTATTTTGCAGGCTATGAAGGAATCGTCTGTAGTGTTTAAGAGGGTATGGTGTATTTGGCGTTTTATTGGGATCGCCGAGCCTAATTGTAGCGCCTGTGGGGTTAGATATGTGTAATAGCCTTCAATGCGAAGACTAGTGCAAGGAGGATGAAGACTCGTAGAGTTCAGGCGTATAATGTCTGGATGCTGTGTGTTTAGTACCCAGTTGGAGACAATGTGGCGTACACCGCGCCAACTGCGTACGTTTAATTGTATTACGCTCAAGCGACCTATTCTGGGCGAAAGCGTAGGTGCTGTGAACCTGTCTTGCGACTCCCAAGTCCTGACACTCTATGAGTGATGGGGGGAAGCGCAGTGACTTTCACGCTTTGTGTTTTCTGTTTGGTGGGTGTGTGTGGAGGGAATATACGTTTTATGAGCGTAGTAAGGTTAGTAGGTGGGGTGGTGTTGGAGGGCCTGGATTGGTGTAGGGTGTGTTTGATTGGGGGGGTGGGCTGAAAGTGAGGGGTGAGTTGGAGGTGTGGGTAGATATGAGTGCAGGTGCCAGTGTTGCGGGTGTTGGTTTTCCACTGGGAGCAGGGGTTGAAGTGGTTAGGGGTATAGGAGCAGAAGGAGGCAGTGTAGGGACAGAGGAGGAGGGAGTGGAAGCCGGAGCGGGCGGGTGGTGAAGGAGTGAGGATAAAAGATGGAACAGGGGTTGGAGTGGTCAGGGGTAGAAGGGCAGAGGGAGGCAGAGTGGGGGAGGGAAAGGAGCAAGTGGAAGCCTGAGCGGGTGGTGATGAGGTGAGAACAGAAGATGGAGAAGGGGTGCGGACGGAGAGGCGGGGGTCGTTAGGGGGGATCGTGGAGGATGCAGGGGGGAGGGGGGTTGTCTGCGGGGGGCCGTGTACTGTATTGATGCGTGGTCTTGGAATGTTTGTTGGGGTGGCCAGAAGGGGTGGCCTTCTGTTTTGTTGGAACTGGTAGGTGTTAAATATTGACTCCGGAATGACACTGCGCTCTATTCCATTAGACTCGAAGAGTTGGTTCGGCAAATTGGCGTAGAGGGAAAAGTCACATCCAGCCCAATCTTGTGCCAGCCGTGAGAGCATAGTGGCGTGGTTTATCATGAAGTCAGTGTTGTGTGTGTTTGTTGGTGGTATGTGTGAAGTTTGCACGTGTGTATCTACGGATGGAGTATGTGTATGTTCGGATTGTGTGTGTGTCAATGGTGTGTTATTGGATTCAGGGTGTTTGTGTTCGTGCGTAGTAGATGAAGTGTGGGAAAGGGGATACAAGCAATCCTTTGCTCCGCAAGTGGCAGCGAAAGATCTCGTGGGGGTCGATGGAGTGGGAGTAGGCATGGTTTGTTTGTGTGTGTGTGTGGTGTGTGTGGGTGGGGGGTGATTGTAGAATGCGCATTTCCGAAATGACCCAAGCTCGCTTTTCGGCGAGATTATTGGAGGCGTATGTTATGTTGTTACTCGATTGCTTGGGTATGTGTGAGTATGCCCAGGGCTATGATGCCCTGGTTGATTATTTTATCTGCGATGCTTAGTACCACCCATTGTTTGGTGCGGTTGTAATGTAGTTTGCGGATGACCTCCGTGCAGTATTCTAACTTGAGCTCGGCCAGGAGGTCCTCATCCATGAACTCTTGCCATAG